>QNUK01000459.1:0-554244 GCA_013621035.1 Clarias magur | reverse complement strand
ATACATCTCAATATCAACTGTTCCCAGGAGATTATTGTGTATTTTGGATGCATTTAGCATTGTTTTTTAAAAGGTTTAGGAAAGAACATGCAGTTAGAATATGTGTACAAACTTTTGACTGTTAGTCTCACACACACACACACACACACACACACACACACAAATAGAAAATGTTAATATTAGCCACCAAGATGTAGGATATTAATAAACATCTGTAACCTGTAACATCACTTTGAGATTAAAGTTGTTTGTCTAACACACCAGTTATTATGTCAATGAAGAGCCGGGGTGTTGCTTGAAATAAAGCTCTACTTGGACACAGGCCCCTCATCACTCAATTCACACTTTTTTCTTCTTGAGTCTCTGATGATGCATGTAATGTGTGACATGTGCTAATGTGTGTTACAGACTTCCCACGCTTAGTCACTGCCACTGAAACCATCTCACAATAATAAAAAACCTATCTAATCATTTTCTGGGCAAAGGACATTTCAACTGAAGTCTCATTTCATGGATTGAGTCAAAAGTTTAAAGGAACTTCATTCATTCATTCAAAATCTAGAGGCTGTTAGGTATGAAAACCCCAGGAGAGTTTCTATACTAAATACACCAACCTACAAAGCTGACATATAGTTTGACCCACTATGGCCTCTGCACACTTTGTTCTGCAATCAAGTTAGGTTAGATAGCTACAATAGCTTATTTATCACCAACTACAACCAGGTCTTGTCTTCCTCTCATGTCTCAGTCTCTTACTTCTGCCCTGTGTCTCTGCCTCATCTAAAGTATTTTATAATAACTGCTAGTTGATGCTGAGTGCATGGTTCTTTTCCCATTGTGAAGCTGTACAAGCCACTTGTTTTTTTTAGCATCTGTGTGGTTAACACTTTTGCATGTGGTTTCTTCAAGCACCTTCAAAACAGAAAAAGTCAAACAAAAGATCAGTAATGTGCATCTCATTATGTAACCATGTCCATGTAACTTTTATAATAAAGAGCTGATGACGACAAACATGAGTCAACGTTCTATACAGCAGTAATTACTTACAGTTGAGCTTACTGCTGACCAGATACAAGATTCAAATATATTAATCATTATTTCATTAAACCTCACTGTTTATACTAACATAACTGAAATAGACCTATTACTCCAAAAAAATAATGCTTTGTAGAAGAAACCTATTTGTAAAACAGTCATGAAAGCAGAACACTTAAACACTTTGTGAAGTTTCATGGTAAAATAAATCAACAGTAGCTGTGTTTAATAGTGAAAGTAAGAGCATTTCCATACACACACAATGTTATGAGAATCACAGGATTTGGACTAAACAGCTGTGTTTTCATAAGAAAACCACTTGTCATCAGAGAAAAGGCTTTAATTTGATAGAGATTGGACTTTGGACTAAGTAAACCCTGCACCAGAAGAACAACAGTGTGGAAGTGTGGAAAATGCAGAAGAAAAGTTCTCTAGGGTTTCACAAAAAGCTCCACAAGGTGTTACGCCACATGGTGGTTTAGCTCTAAATGAAAATCAATACTGCAGTGTTTGCATTGCAAAGCCCAAAGCATGGACCTGTGACACACACACAAACACACACACACTTATTTTTTATTTTTTTATTTTTTCATTTATTCACTGATCTCCTTATCTTCTTAACTCAAACTCTTCAGTCCTCGCCTTCAGGTAAGGGGTAAAGTTACTTATTGACTTTTTCTTATTGACACATACATTTAGAGGACGAAATGTTCATTTAACTTAAAATCATTGATGGACATACTGTAAAGCTCTACTGTAGCACAGCACCCAACTCCCCCATTCATATCACATTTTTTTCTTGAATATCCTTGTTGCATTCCAGCCAAGAGTTGCGTTTCTCACTCCCAAATGTCACTGCTTACTGCGTCCATGTCGCTTCTCATCCGAATGCATTTTTAATGTCCATCTACAGAATTAAAGATTAGTATAATTAAATACATAAATGAGATCAGTTTTATTATTTCTTGCTTTAGCACCACCATGGTGCAATGCTTAATGCTTCTTGTTTTAGCTGCGGATAGACAGTTAGGTACGCGCAAGCTGCACTTCACTATATCTGAATGCACTTGTGCACGCTTAGCCTAACCATGTATCGGACCGCAAGGTGCTAGCACGTAACTACAGTAATAGCGAAGTAATCTCCTAGGTCACCCCACAAGGTACACTTCTTGGTATCCCAAAATATGTCTTCCCTCATTTTTATGTATGTTTTTTTTACTATAAAATAACCACTATTTCTTCAGTACCTTCATGGTCCATCCTTGGCTACCCCAGAAGATACACCTCTTGGTAGCACAACCTGGGCTTGGTAGCCCAAAAAGATTCATGTGCCTCCATCACTGGCTGGTCAGATGCCCCCTGGGCAGCACCAGCTCATTGGTAACCTAAGCCTGCAGCAACACTATCAGCAGCAACTTAACATCCAGCAGGTCCAGCACACTCCTCAGGCTAGAGATTTTCAACAGCAACAGCAACATCAAGTTCAACAACTTGGCCCAATGATACCACCCCGGTTGCCTTAAGCCATTCCATACTCAGCCTTTGCTGATTGTTTTAATAACTAAGTATTTTTAATAACTAACTTGTAGGCTCATCAAGCAGATTATTGAGGTTCTAGTTTGGAATCACAGGGTCATATGACCTAGAGGTTATTGAATAAATAGGTGTTGTTGGACTTTCAGACTGCCTCCGTCGAGGGGTCGCCACAGCAAACCATCCGGTCCGCCTACACCTTTGCACAGGTTTTACACTGGATGCCCTTCCTGATGCAACCCTCCCTTTTTAGCCCGTCCTGGGATCGGCACTCCATCCACTGGCTGGGGTGGGAATTGAACCTGGGCCTTCCACATGGCAATGAAGAAATTTACCACATAGTCGCCAATGTATTGATCCCTTGTATTGAAGAAATAGTGATTTAGAAAAAAAAAAGTGAAATAAAAACTGATGGAGACATATTTTAGTATATCAAGTGGTGTACCTTGATAGTAACCATGTAGATTTTTTGGTACTAGTTTGAGGTCATATACCTTCAAGGTATAAAATGAATAATTTTTTATCTTCCTTTTAATAAAAAAAGAATAATAATAAAAATCAGTGAAGATATATTTTGGGATATGAAGAAGTGTACCTTGTGGGGGTGACAAAAGGAGATTATTTTGGTACTAGCTTGGGGTCACTGGGTTACATGAGCTGGAAGGTATTGAAAGAAGTACAGTAAAAATGCTCTGATGAATTCCTATCAACTACACATTAATTAAATTATTAATAATAAATTAACAACAGGTGCATGTCATCGTATTTAGGAAGAAATTAAAATAAATTCCTGACATCTCTCTAAAATACCGCCTCCGAATGTCTGTCAAATGTCCAAATATAAAACTAACTTCACAGCGGTGGTGCACCACAGGGCAGAAATATACTTCCATTTAACTATGTGTACATATCATGACTACCTCATCCTCGTGTCTTGTGCACGTCTTCAGAACTTAACAAGACAAATCCACGATGCTTTAGCCTCGAATATCGCATCGAGGTGGAGGCGTTTGCAGCGCGAGGCTTTACTTGCACTCAGTGTCCGAGGGAGGGAAGGACGGGGAAATTAATAAGCACTATTAATCTTTGTGTTTTAGCATTTTGAGATGAAGCGTTAGAGTTAGTTGTTTGTACACTGGAGAGAAGGCTGGCTGTTTGCCAGTAAGCTGACTAAACTCCTTAATTGAGCAGATGTTCCTACTATTAAGAAGTAAAAATTAAACCCGTGACCAATGTAAACACTGTAGCCTTCATTTATAGGAATGTTCATTTATTTTATGGATGAACTAAGCATTATCCCGTGCATGAGTTTAATTGACATGTAAAGAAATGCATTAACTTACTCTGTTACTTTGTTTACATTAATAATTACCTAGTAATACAATACTTAGAGGTGTGACATTTTATGAAAGTAATCATGGATACAAAGATGTACAAATACTACATCACTACAGTCCTTTTTGTATCTGTACTTTACTTGAGGTTTTTTCTGTATGTGATGCTTTTTACTTTTACTCGCTACACTTTTTGATGAAAAACTTTTACTCCCTTCATTTGAAATCGAGAATTATTACTTTTCAGATGATGATCACAAAAGTGCTGTCACGAATTGGGGTGCGAGGCATAGATGCAGAGGTCCAGGTTTTAAAGGAAACGATGTATTTGTTGAAAAAAGCCAGAGAACAAAAACAAACAGAATATACTTTATACGAAAAACGAAACTAAAACACGAATAAAGACAACGGGAACCACGAACTAAACTCACAGACATTTACGGGGTGAAATCAACAGATGCAAGACACAACAATGAACCAAAACAAGCTATTTATAATAAAACTAATGACCAACTCGGTTCAGGTGAGCGCCCATGTCACCTGACCGAGTTGCAACATGGAAAATGAAGTTAACCAAAACAAACTACAAACACAAAAGACTCAGGGCGCTTTGGCGCCCTCTAGGGGTTATCCCTGACAAGTGCATTGATTTTCAAATCTAAACATATGCGTTTAACCTGTCACTCACACTGAGCACCACCCCACATAAGAAGGACAGGAAAGAAACAATTCTGCTAATCCTAGTTTACAGAAAAAACTGGAAGGTCATTATAAAAGTGCATATTGGTTAGCAGACCAAAGTGATTGACAGTTACCTGGGCAACAGATCCAACTCACTTGATCTGCATATTCTTCTGGCTCCTTTTTCAAGTGGCTAGGCGGCTTGGTGGTGTAGTGGTTAGCATTGTCACCTTGCACCTCCAAAGTCCGGGTTCAATTCCAGGCCAGGCTCGATTCTCGTCTCTGTGTGCATGGAGTTTGCATGCCTCCCCCTCCCCCAACCCCCGCCCCCCATGGTGGGTTTCCTCCGGGTACTCCGGTTTCCTCCCACAGTCCAAAGACATGCAGGTTAGACTAATTGGTGTTTCCAAATTGCATTGCACTGCATTGGTGTTCCCAGATTGCATTGCACTGCATATCGTACTGTGTATGACAGTAAAATAATAAATAAATAAAATTTGAATTTGCTAGACTTACACATTAATTTTATTAACAGCATTTGTGTTTAAAATCCTTTAAAATACTGTTTTACACTAAATCAGGAAAATTGATATCCATAAAAATCAGTTTCTGTTACACGGTGCGGTATGGAGAGCCGCACCACGAGATGTTACAATGTTGGTAAGAGCCCTAACGCAGGGCTTCTGAGGGGTCAATGAAATAGGAGTTAGGGAGAGTGCTTATGACACACTGGAAAACCCTCCCATTTGGAGATAGTGTGGGGTTATTATTAATAAGAAACTGAAAGGGAAACCAAAAAAACTTAAACCCCAAAATAAACAGAGCTTCATTGTCTGCTCGAGAATGACGGAGCGCTGGTAGCTAAAAATAAAACTTAAGATTCTCTTGGGGTCTTCGCCCTTACTGAAGATTTATTCGAGAGAGAAAGAAAGTTTTGTTTTAATCTATTAACTTAAACCGAGAGCGCACGCTTTAGGTGTTGCTCTCTTTCGTTCACCGGAGACAGAGGCTGGGTCTTTGAGTGTCTATGAGAGTCATGCGACAAAATCTGTGTATGTAGACATGTTTGGGGACTGTTTATTAAAAATTTTACATTTTATTTATTAACACAAAAGTGAGTACACCCCTCACAACACTGCATAAATGACTCTTTGGCACAATGAAAAGTAGTCAGTGTAAAGTTTGTATAGCAGTGTAAGTTTATTGTTCCCTCAAAATAACTATAACTAAAAATGAACCCCTGGCAACAAAAGTGAGTACACTCCTAAGTGAAAATGTGAAATGTCAATATTTTGCATGACCACCATCATTTTCCAGAGTGGCTTGAATTCTCTTGGCCATGGAGTTCACCAGAGCTTCACAGGTTGCCACTGGAATCCTCTTCCACTCCTCCATCACAACATCACGGAGGTGGTGGACATTTGACACCTTGCGCTCCTCCACCTTCCTTTTCAGGATGCCCCAGAGGTGTCCTATGGGGTTTAGGTCTGGAGACATGCTTGGCCAGTCCATCAACCTCTTATTCAATCTCTGCAGCAATGCTGGACGCACTCATCCATCTGTTTCCAAAGCCAATCTTTGGATCTGACGCTGAGAACGTGCACTCAGCTTCTTTGGTTGACCATGGCGAGGCCTGTTCTGAGAAGAACCTGTCCTCTTAAAGCGCTAGATGGTCTTGGCCACGGTGCTGCAGCACAGTTGCAGAGTGTTGGCTATCTTCTTATAGCCTCGGCCATCTTTATGTAAAGCAACAATTGTTTTTTTCAGGTCTTCTGAGAGTTGTTTGCCATGAGATGCCATGTTGAACATTCAGTGGCCAGGTTGAGAGAGTTGAAGAGCTTTTATACCAAATTTAACTCACCTGCTATCTGGTGACACCTGAGACAGTGTAACACTAATGAGTCACATGACAAAGGGGAAGGAAAATTACTATTGTGCTCAATTTGTACATTTTCACTTATTGGTGTACTTACTTTTGTTGCCAGGGGTTCAGCCATTATTGGCTGTATTTGTAGTTATTTTGAGGGAACAATAAATTTACACTGATATACAAACTTTACACTGACGACTTTTCATTGTGTCAAAGAGTCACTTATGCAGTGTTGTCCTATGAAAAGATAGAACTAAATATTTGCAGAGATGTGAGGGGTGTACTAACTTTTGTGACATACTGTATAACAACCACAGAAAACCAAAAAGTAACATTAATGCACAAGACAAGAGCAAACTAAAACACTGACTTTAAATAGACTAATTAGACGAGAGAAGTTGCACTTAAATACAGCTGACATCATGTGACTGTGACTGTTGAGTTGCAATGAACTCTGGGAACTGGAGTCCAGGACAAATGTCAACATACAAATCCTGCTGAACACAAACACTCGGAGGAAACAATGACACGTGTTTTGATTTATGACCGAAAGAACAAAGACACCAGGCAATGTAGGATATCAGAGAAGAAATGCTTTTTTTATTAAAGAATCGATAAAGCAAGAAAAGAAAAAAATATAATATATCTGATTAAAGAAAGAAAAAGCATATGCATTAAAACACAGAATAGAAATTGTTCATTTAATTGATATGAATCTAGATGCAAAAATGTTTGCAATGCCTGATAGCTTTTATGAAGATGACAGGGTTTTGTTAGTCTATAAAAATTATTCATTATAAAACCTTTTTCCTCATAGAATTATATAAAATCTGCATTCCAAAAGTCCAAAAGTCAGAGAGGTATTTGCTCCATAGGTATTGTATCATGTGTTTTTCCTATCCATAAAAAAAACCACTCAAATCACATAAGGGTTTATTATAGAATACAAATGATAATTTTTTTTGTTGACTTATTATACTAATCTCAGTCAAAGAGATGAAACTCCCTTGATTTCAGAAACTTAAATCTTAATTTAAAAAAGTAAAAATGGCAGTAAACAACAAAGAAATAAAAGCTTATAAAGACAGTCCACTCACTCACCCCAGAGATTCATAAATCAGTATATATGTTATATGTGTTTTTTTTTGTTTGTTTGTTTTTTGGAGCGAGAGAGAGAGATTGCATTGGTTTTAAGAACTCCACTAGACTTTTATCATTTTTAACACCCTGTTGCAGCCACGGGGTGGTTCAGGAGATCTTTCTCTCTCATAATGCACAGGGTAACCATGCTGGTTACATGCTATTGTGATGCATACAGATCTTTGTTGCCCTTGATATGTACACGGGTTACTTCCTTGCCTCGTGCAGGTGACCACACTAAAAGGCTTGTTGCTTTCATGAAGATTCCCACCCACACGATGGCCAGCTCCCCCACACACAGCCTTGACCTGATCTTCTGTGGCCCATATGAAGCTGTTTGTATGTTTGCAGGTACCATTTGGATTGATTCCCCTCTCTTGAATCGCATCGTTACATTTATTCCCAGCCACGTTAAGATAAATATGCTTCTTTTTAAACGCGTCCCAGTTCTGGGCTTCAGCAGGCAGTGCGGCGCTCAACACCAACAGCAAAACCAGGCTGAACACACGGATCTCCATGATGACGTCTGTGGAGAGGGGAACAAGCAAATTACACACACAAAGATGATTGTACAATGAGCGTTCATGATTTTGAGTGAGAGCAAGAGTAACTGTCTTTCTTTGTGCCCTTCCTCCTGACAGAATTGGCTTGTTCGTCATTTATTTAAACATTTGTTTTTTTTTTCCTACAGAAACATTTAGGGTCTAAGGTAGACACATTTATGTACTATTCATTAACCTTTTCCATATCCGTTATAACTTGTTTTTTAAAAATGAATCAGCATTTCATCCAGTTAAATGTCTGTGTCCAGTAGTAAAAGATAATTAACCTTACCAGCAGTAGAGGATGGAATGGTCCCAGTCAAGAAGATGAGGAGACGCTTGTTCACGATCAGTCAGAGAATAACTGAAGGCTAATCAATACCAGTCTGCATGTGTTTATATACCCATGTCAATGCTATGAACATTAAGCGTAATGCATACGCTGCAGCTTGGACCTTGTTCAGTAGAGCTAAACCACAGTGTAGTTTGACACCATCAGCAGCTTCGTTCCTGTCAACCACTAGAGAACTTTGCCTCTGTCTTTTCAATACTTCAGCTGTTTTTGTTCTTGTGTATATTTTACGTAGAATCTGAATTTCTTCAACTAGTCTTGTCTTAAAAGATCCTGAATAATACGACTTCATATGTATATAGGATATACGTATCATGATATACATACAGTACACATTGTACCAGACAGAAGTTTGGATTTATTTTCTACATTATAGAACAATAATGGATTTTTTTTTTTTCAAACTATGAAACAATGTTCGGAATTGATTAATTAAATAACAGTTTGCAAAACCCATCAAGCACCATGATGAAACTGGTTCTCATGAAGGCCTTTCCAGGAAAGAAAACCACAACTCTGCTCCAGAGAAGAAGTTCATTTAGAGTCACCAGCCTCAGAAATCACCAATTAAATAACAACACGCAGGTTAGAGCCGTTATGAGCATACTGTAAGTAACAAACGCATCTCAATATCAGCTGTTCAAAGGAGATTATGGCATATCATGGATGCCGTCAGCATTGTTCTATAATGTAGAAAATATATACATATCAGCCAAAACATGGTGGTGTTGTTAAAAGTGTCTCATCTAGGTGAAAAAGTGCATTTTCAGATAGGATCATATAAGACCATTTTTCATAATACTTAATGCTGAATGTAAATATACATACACATTTTATATTTTCATCAGATAAAAGAAAAAGCATTTGCTGAATACAAGTTCATGCCCATTTACAGAATGTACAGTAGTGTCCATAACCTTTTTTAATTTAAATATTTAAGCAGCAGTTTTTACAGGTAATATGCTTATAGAAGCTTACACCAATTTTAGTATCAATACTCATAATGAAATAGAAATAATTTGTATTTTAAATGATTATTGATTGAAGTGAGACAGTACTATATAACACTGAAAAATTGCTATTTTCAGGTCACATATAAAATCAAAAACCCTCCAAAACAGCTGAAGTTAGAAACTTATATATATATTTTTTTTTTAGAGAAGCATAATCGGTCTCTTCCATGTTGCATAAACTTCAGAAGTAGCTTCTTTGGCACACACATCTTCTGTATTATATGTATAACATACAAACTAATTAAATCAGCACCGATACTGTGTGTGTGAGGTGTGTGCATGCGTGTGTGTGTGTGTTTCTGAAACAGTGTAAGGGCCCCAGTAACACGACATTTTCCTCTTGAACCTCTGAACCTTTTTTCATGTGTTATACAGACTTCTCTTACTTAGTCACTACCCTACTCCTGCTCCTGACACTGCGATATCTTTGCGTTTTTCTGAAATTCACAATAATGAAAAAAAAATGATAAAAACATTTCATAAATTGAGTCAGCAATTTGAAATAGTAGTAAACTCTAACTCATTCAAACTCTAGAGCAGGGGTCTCAACCTCAGTTCCTGGAGGGCCGCAGCATACATACTATGTAGTTTTCAAATAAGCCTTAATGACTTGTTTAGTTGGATCAGGTGTTTTTAATTATGGTTGGAACAAAACTCTGTCGGGCTGCGGCCCTCCAGGAACTGAGTTTGAGACCCCTGCTCTAGAGACTGTATATATATATATATATATATATATCGCTGATAATGATCCCGGGTTTGTCCCCACGCTATAAAAAACAGCGGGGGGATGTAGCTTGGGGTCAACTGGGAGATTGGACTTTGAAAAAATAACAAATAAAGCTACATCTAAGACCCTGCAGGCCTCACTGAGCAGGGTAAGTGTTAAAGTCCATGACAGCACAATTAGAAGACTAAACAACTGTGTATAAGGGAGGGCATTAACTTTTACACTTGACTGTAAACCTGCTAACAATTCTGCTTGCCATTCATTTAATTAATGTCATAATCAGCATATCATGGCATCAATTAACAATTTATGTTTAGTATCTGAAATGCCACAGCTCCCTTTAAATAAAACTACAACTACTGCGGCTATTTGCACTGTTGTAACGCGATCTCTTCTTCATCCATAAACGTCACCAATGCTCAAAGTTTATTCAACATTCTAACTGCAATATCCTTTGTCTAAAAACGTATGCAGCATTCACTCCTGTCTGTGCAACCATGTCTAAACCAACCAGCCAATAATACAGTGTGTTCAAAATTGTAAGATTATTTGCATGAAACATTTTATCTCATGTAATGCCTACATGGGTTCATGTTAAACATCTGAAAACAGCCAATTAACTTTACTTTCATTCATTGATTTTTAATGAGCCCCTGTGGGGCGTCCTCACGGAGGAAGTGGCAAAGCGTCGTGTGTCTGACATCTAGCAGCTCCGTGATATCATTATGGAGGAGAGGAAGAGGATTCCAAAAACAACGTGTGCAGCTCTGGTGAAGTCCAGGCCCAGGAGGATTAAGGCCGTGATAAATAGCAATGGTGCTCACACAAAAGATTAATACTTTGGACGCAATTTTGACATGTTCACTTAGGGTGTGCACAGTTTTTTGCCAGCTATTTTGACAATAAAGGCTGCATGTTGAGTTATTTTCAGGCGACAGTAAATCTATACTGTCATACAAGCTGCACATTGATTACATTAAAGTTTATCCAAGTTTCATTTACAGTATTTTACCTTGAGAGCATATAATAAAGTGGTTGCTGAAATTTGAGGGGTGTACTTATTTCTGCGGGGTGTACTTACTTTTGTGAGATACTGTACTTTGTGTACTGCTTTTTGTACTTTGAGTTTGTGTACTTCTGCCACTTCTGTCCACTACATGTGTGCATACTATGACCTACAAACATAATGCAAATGCTGCAGTTTTTATCGTGTTCTCTCACACACCCAAATTGTGGTTTTACACCTTCAGCAGCCTTGTCCCGGTCAACCGCTGGAGAACTTCTTCTGCATTTCAGTACTTTAGCTGTTGTTGTCCTTTTACTCATATTTTACTCAGAATAATTTTTAACTAGTCCTCTCCTGCAAGACCCCTCCTGGAAAAACATAATGCAAGTAAAGTTTTCAGTTTTCTTTTTTGTGAAAGAAAATGTGAACAGACAGCGCTGGTTTTCAATTCAGGTTAAAATAAATCAGTTGAGCGGTTTAAAATACAGTACACTCACTCTAGAGACTGCTGTTGTGAAAGTCCCAAGAGAGTGTCTGTACTCTATAAACTAGCTTACAAAGCTGTATACAGGGGTTGTCCAATGAAACTGAAACGCCTGGTTTTAGACCACAATAATTCATTAGTATTGTGCAGGGCCTCCATTTTTTCGGCCAATTCATCTTGGGAATGACAGATACAAGTACAGAGGGATTTTGAGCCGTTCTTCTTGCAGAATAGTGGTCAGGTCACTATGTGATGATGGTGGAGGGAAAATGTTTCCTGACTCGCGCCTCCAAAACACCCCAAAGTGGCTCAATAATATTTAGATCTGGTGACTGCAGGACATGGGAGATGTTCAACTTCATTTTCATGTTCATCAAACCATTCTGTCACCAGTCTTGCTGTGTGTATTGGTACATTATCATCATGATACACGGCACCACCTTCAGGATACAATGTTTGAACAATGTTGACCCAAACCATCACTGATCCACCCCCATACTTCACTCTGGGCATGTAACAGTCTGGGTGGTACAGTCGCTTCTTTGGGGCGTCTCCACACAGTAACTCTCTCGGATGTGGTAAAGACAGTGAAGGTGGACTCATCAGAGAACAATACATGTTTCACATTGACTACAGCCCAAGATTTCCGCTGCTGGCACCACTGAAACCGACGTTTGGCATTGGCACGACTGACCAAAGGTTTGTCTATAGCAGCTGGGCCATGTACATCGACCCTGTGGAGCTCCCGATGAACAGTTTTGGTAGAAACAGGAGAGTTGAGATGCACATTTAATTCTGCAGTGAGTATAGATTTGCCCAACAGCTGTGGTTTTATGTTTTTTGGATACAGTTAGCACAGTGCATGTCTGGCATGTCTGTGAATGGCTGAAATGTGGTTGTGAATAGGCCTTTTAGCCAATGTAAAATGTTCGCGTGAATCTCTTTCACTTTGCGGAGTTTTGATCAAAAGGCAGATGAACGGGCGTGCCATTCATTCCCAGAAATTCAACAAACACAAATCAAATTTATACTCGCTAAATAAGCTGATGTGAGCGCTTTATTTCAGTCATACTGTAATATACTAACATATTTTTGCACAGCCTCTCGCGGACGAGCCTTTCTCTGAATACGCCATTTTAAATACGTTTTGAATACTCCGTTTTTTAAAGTCCAAAAATTTTTCTAAGTCCAAAAATTTTTTAAAGCTGTGGTAAAGCGAGAACCACCACTCGCTTACAGACGTGATAAATGTTCGTAAAAAGGTGGTAAATGATGGCTCCACCCGTAATAGCACTTTAGTGCAAAGTGAAATTTATTTACAGTGCACAGGAAAATGTACAGTCCACGGGTGCAGTATATTTACAGGTGTGAAGACAAAACAGGGGAGATGGAGAAAAAAAAAAACAAAGTACCAAAAAAAATACAAAACAGCAAAGTAAAGGGGGAAACAAATCCAAAATTATATACAACATGTATCCATAATATACTGATGTAAACAAAATAGCTCCAGGCTTCGAATTGGTAAACAAGCAAATTTTTGGAGTCTCGTCTCTTCTTTTATAGGCCAGACTCCGCCCCTTCCTGGGACTTCTCATCTATAGGTAAGTACAGTGCATCAAGACCACATTACTTTATTCTTGTTGCTTGGTTCATCACCTTTAACACCAGACTGGCATATGTTTCAGAACAAAAAAAATAATAAGCTTTCTTTTAGGTATCATTCCGTTTTAAAAAAATGCATTTTTGCAAATCCCCACATTCAGGCACCCCTCCTGACATTACATAATGGTCTGGCCGGACTCCGGTGCGCTGCGCAGTCAGTGACGACATAACTGCCCGCCGACCAGCTGCTCTGTTTGGCCGACGCAGCGTTGCACACCGGAGTGCCGACCCTCGCACACTTGGAAAAAATATTTCAAAGTCCAAACATTTTTCTAAATCCAAAATCTTTTTAAAGCCCCAAAATTTTTCTAAGTCCAAAAATATTTCTAAGTCCAAAAATCTTTTTAAAGCCCCCAAGTTTTTCTAAGTCCAAACATTTTTCTAAGTGCAAACATTTTTCTAAGTGCAAAAATATTTCCAAGTGCAAAAATATTTCCAAGTCCAAAAATTTTTCTAAGTCCAAACATTTTTCTAAGTCCAAAAATATTTCCAAGTCCAATCATTTTTCTAAGTCCAAACATTTTTTTTGAAGCCCAACCATTTTTCTAAGTTCAAAATTTTTTTAAAGCCCCCAATTTTTTCTAAGTCCAATCATTTTTCTAAGTCCAAACATTTTTCTAAGTTCAAAATTTTTTCTAACTGCAAAATTTTTTTAAAGCCCCCAATTTTTTCTAAGTCCGAAAATTTTTCTAAGTCCAACTATTTTTTAAAGCCCCCAAATTTTTTTGTCCAAACATTTTTCTAAGTCCAAAGAAATTTTTAAAGCCCAAGCATTTTTCTAAGTCCAAAAATCTTTTTAAAGCCCCCAAGTTTTTCTAAGTCCAAACATTTTTCTAAGTCCAAGAAATTTTTTAAGTCCAACAATATTTCCAAGTCCAAACATTTTTCTAAGTCCAAAGACATTTTTAAAGCCCAAACATTTTTCTAAGTCCAAAAAATTTTTTGAGCCCAAACATTTTTCTAAGTCCAACTATTTTTTAAAGTCCAATCATTTTTTTAAAGCCCAAATTTTTTTCTAAGTCCAACTATTTTTAAAGCCCCAACATTTTTTAAAGCCCCCAAATTTTTCTAAGTCCAAAAATATTTCCAAGTCCAATCATTTTTCTAAGTCCAAAAATCTTTTTAAAGCCCCCAAATTTTTCTAAGTCCAAAAATATTTCCAAGTCCAATCATTTTTCTAAGTCCAAAAATCTTTTTAAAGCCCCCCAATTTTTCTAAGTCCAAAAATATTTCCAAGTCCAATCATTTTTCTAAGTCCAAACATTTTTCTAAGTCCAGAAAATGTTTGAAATCCAATCATTTATCTAAGTCCAAAAATTTTTTTTGAAGCCCAATCATTTTTCTAAGTTCTAAATTTTTTCTAACTGCAAAATTTTTTTAAAGCCCCCAATTTTTTCTAAGTCCGAAAATTTTTCTAAGTCCAATCATTTTTCTAAGTCCAACTATTTTTTAAAGCCCCAAAATTTTTTTATGTCCAAACATTTTTCTAAGTCCAAAGAAATTTTTAAAGCCCAAGCATTTTTCTAAGTCCAAAAATCTTTTTAAAGCCCCCAAGTTTTTCTAAGTCCAAACATTTTTCTAAGCCCAAACATTTTTCTAAGTCCAACTATTTTTTAAAGCCCCCAAATTTTTCTATGTCGAATCTTTTTTCTAAGTCCACAAATTTTTCTAAGTCCAAACATTTTTCTAAGTCCAAGACATTTTTAAGTCCAACAATATTTCCAAGTCCAAACATTTTTCTAAGTCCAAAGACATTTTTAAAGCCCAAACATTTTTCTAAGTCCAAACATTTTTCTAAGTCCAAAAAATTTTTTGAGCCCAAACATTTTTCTAAGTCCAACTATTTTTTAAAGTCCAATCATTTTTTAAAGCCCAAATTTTTTTATGTCCAAACATTTTTCTAAGTCCAAAGAAATTTTTAAAGCCCAAGCATTTTTCTAAGTCCAAAAATCTTTTTAAAGTCCCCAAGTTTTTCTAAGTCCAAGAAATTTTTTAAGTCCAACAATATTTCCAAGTCCAAACATTTTTCTAAGTCCAAAGACATTTTTAAAGCCCAAACATTTTTCTAAGTCCAAACATTTTTCTAAGTCCAAAAAATTTTTTGAGCCCAAACATTTTTCTAAGTCCAAAAATCTTTTTAAAGCCCCCAAGTTTTTCTAAGTCCAAGAAATTTTTTAAGTCCAACAATATTTCCAAGTCCAAACATTTTTCTAAGTCCAAAGACATTTTTAAAGCCCAAACATTTTTCTAAGTCCAAACATTTTTCTAAGTCCAAAGACATTTTTAAAGCCCAAACATTTTTCTAAGTCCAAACATTTTTCTAAGTCCAAAAAATTTTTTGAGCCCAAACATTTTTCTAAGTCCAAAAATCTTTTTAAAGTCCCCAAGTTTTTCTAAGTCCAAGAAATTTTTTAAGTCCAATCATTTTTCTAAGTCCAAACATTTTTCTAAGTCCAAAGACATTTTTAAAGCCCAAACATTTTTCTAAGTCCAGAAAATGTTTGAAATCCAATCATTTATCTAAGTCCAAACATTTTTTTTGAAGCTCAATCATTTTTCTAAGTTCAAAATTTTTTCTAAGTGCAAAATTTTTTAAAGCCGCAAATTTTTTCTAAGTCCAATCATTTTTCTAAGTCCAAACATTTTTCTAACTGCAAATTTTTTTAAAGCCCCCAATTTTTTCTAAGTCCGAAAATTTTTCTAAGTCCAATCATTTTTTTAAAGCCCAAATTTTTTTCTAAGTCCAACTATTTTTAAAGCCCCAACATTTTTTAAAGCCCCCAAATTTTTCTAAGTCCAAAAATATTTCCAAGTCCAATCATTTTTCTAAGTCCAATCATTTTTCTAAGTCCAAAAATATTTCCAAGTCCAGAAAAATTTTAAAGTCCAATCATTTTTCTAAGTCCAATCATTTTTCTAAGTCCAACTATTTTTTAAAGCCCCCAAATTTTTTAAAGCCCCCAAGTTTTTCTAAGTCCAAACATTTTTCCAAGTCCAAAAATATTTCTAAGTCCAAAAATATTTCCAAGTCCAAACATATTTCCAAGTCCACAGATTTTTCTAAGTCCAAACATTTTTCCAAGTCCAAACTTTTTTCTAAGTCCAAAAATATTTCCAAGTCCAAACATATTTCCAAGTCCAATCATTTTTTAAAGCCCAAACATTTTTCTAAGTCCAAAAATATTTCCAAGTCCAAACATTTTTCTAAGTCCAAACATTTTTTTAAAGCCCAAACATTTTTCTAAGTCCAAACATATTTCCAAGCCCAAACATATTTCCAAGCCCAATCATTTTTTAAAGCCCAAACATTTTTCTAAGTCCAACTATTTTTTAAGGCCCCCAAATTTTTCTAAGTCCAACTATTTTTAAGGCCCCCAAATTTTTCTAAGTCCAACTATTTTTTAAAGCCCACACATTTTTTAAAGCCCCCAAATTTTTCTAAGTCCAAAATTTTTCTAAGTCCAAAAATCTTTTTAAAGCCCCCAAGTTTTTCTAAGTCCAAAATTTTTTTTAAGTCCAAAAATATTTCCAAGTTCAAAAATATTTCCAAGTCCAAACATGTTTCTAAGTCCAATCATTTTTTTAAGCCCCCAGATTTTTCTAAGCCCCACAGGAAAGATGGCGCCGGTGAGGTCGGCTGCCATCACGACTGCTCCGACCTACTTTACTTTGTTTTCATCTTTTAATTTAATTTCTAGCAACTTTAAACCGGCAAATTCATCACCATTGAGTGCATTAGGTACGATAGAGATACTCTTATTTCTATTGGTCTACAATGTACTCACAATTCGACGTTTTTAACTCCGGATCCGAGCTGGCCGAGTGAGATCCTGAGGGAAAACAAAGGATGCGACGCGAAGCGGCGGCCCCGAGGAAAATGAGCCAGAGTCAGGAACAGGCTGAGAGCCCGTGCACACCGCACACCTCTGCCTAGCATCCTGCTCGCCAACGTCCAGTCACTGGAGAACAAGCTCGATGACCTCAGGGCCAGGATAAAGTTCCAGAGAGACATTCGGGACTGCAATCTCCTCTGCCTCACCGAGACATGGCTGAACCCAACGGTGCCGGACCACGCCATCCAGCCGGCCGAGTTCTTCTCGGTTCACCGCATGGACAGGAAAAGGGACTCGGGGAAGACAAGGGGAGGTGGCGTGTGTTTAATAGTGAACAGCGGCTGGTGCAACAGCGCGAGCGTTGTTCCTCTCGCACGCTCCTGCACACCCAACCTGGAACTATTGACTATCAAGTATCGTCCTTTTTATCTTCCTCGGGAGTTTACATCAGTCATAATCAGCGCCGTTTATATTCCACCACAAGCGGACACGGACACTGCCTTATGTTAGCTGCATGAGGCACTCTCACAGCACCAGACACAGCACTGGGACGCTGCGCTTATTGTGGCGGGGGACTTTAACAGTGCCAACCTCAAACGTGCAGCGCCAAACTTTTATCAGCATATCACCTGTCCCACCAGGGGTGAAAGGACACTGGACCACTGTTACACATCAGTTAAGGACGGTTACAAGGCACAATCTCGTCCACCGTTTGGTAAATCCGACCATGCCGCCATCTTCCTCATGCCAAAATATAAACAAAGGCTTAAACAGAAACTTCCGGTTCAGAGGGAGGTCGCGCGCTGGACGGACCAATCGGTGGCCGCGCTTCAGGACGCACTCGATGACGCAGACTGGGACATGTTCCGAAACAGCTCCGATGACGTCAGCATGTTTACGGAAGCGGTTGTGGGATTCGTCGGGAAACTAGCGGATGATACCGTGCAGAAAACGACCATCAGAACGTTTCCCAATCAGAAGCCGTGGGTGGATAAAACCATCCGCGATGCTCTAAGATCTCGCGCCGCTGCCTACAACGCGGGACTCTAAGGTGCTCAGGAACTTTTACTCTTGCACCATAGAGAGCATCCTGACGGGAAACATCGCATTGTGGTTCGGGAACAGTACCATGCAGGACAGACGAGCCCTACAGAGGGTGGTGCGATCAGCTGAGCGCATCATCCGAACTGAGCTCCCTGACCTGCACTCTGTCTACAACAAACGGTGCTGGACCAAGGCCAGGAAGATCATGAAGGACCTCAGCCACCCCAGCAATGGACTGTTCTTTCTGTTGCGGTCTGGGAAGCGCTTCCGCTCCCTCAAGGCCAATACAGAGAGACTGAGAAGAAGCTTCTTCCCGCAGGCGATACGGTCTCTCAATCAAACCAATACACTGGACTAAAACATCTCTGCATTTTCTTGCACACACAGAACGGACAATTATGTCAATGCACATTTGCACACTTCAAGGACTTCTTTTCACACTCCCCTCATCTCATTAAAATACTACCTCAAATTTTCACAGACTTAAGTTGTAATATATTTTTACTATTTACTATTTACTTTATATTTACATTTTACTGCAGATTTTATATATATTACTTCAGATATTTATATATATTTTATATATATATACAGATTTATATATATATACATATATATATATATATATATATATATATATATATATATATATATTTTTTTTTTGCTTGCGTTGCTGGAATCTTGTTTTATAGGTTCCATTTGTAAAAAATATTTAAGGTCACGGAACGGTCGTATAAGCATTTCACTGCATATCATACTGTGTATGACTGTGTATGTGACAAATAAAATTTGAATTTGAATTTGATTTTTAAAGCCCCCAAATTTTTTAAAGCCCCCAAATTGTTCTGAGTCCAAACATTTTTCTAAGTTCAAAAATATTTCCAAGTCCAAAAATTTTTCCTAAGTCCAAACATTTTTCTAAGTCCAAAAATTTTTTAAAGCCCCAAAATTTTTTGAAACCCCCAAATTTTTCTATGTCCAAACATTTTTCTAAGTCCAAAAAATTTTTAAAGCCCAAGCATTTCTCTAAGTCCAATCATTTTTCTAAGTCCAATCATTTTTTAAAGCCCAAACATTTTTCTAAGTCCAACTATTTTTTAAAGCCCCCACGTTTTTCTAAGTCCAAAAATATTTCCAAGTCCAATCATTTTTCTAAGTCCAATCATTTTTCTAAGTTCAATCATTTTTCTATGTCAAATCATTTTTCTAAGTCCAAACATTTTTCTAAGTCCAAAGAAATTTTTAAAGCCCAAGCATTTTTCTAAGTCCGAAAATCTTTTTAAAGCCCCCAAGTTTTTCCAAGTCCAAACATTTTTCCAAGTCCACAAGTTTTTCTAAGTCCAATCATTTTTTAAAGCCCAAACATTTTTCTAAGTCCAAAAATATTTCTAAGTCCAAAAATATTTCCAAGTCCAAACATTTTTCTAAGTCCAAACATTTTTTTAAAGCCCAAACATTTTTCTAAGTCCAAACATATTTCCAAGTCCAAACATATTTCCAAGTCCAATCATTTTTTAAAGCCCAAACATTTTTCTAAGTCCAACTATTTTTTAAGGCCCCCAAATTTTTCTAAGTCCAACTATTTTTTAAAGCCCACACATTTTTTAAAGCCCCCAAATTTTTCTAAGTCCAAAATTTTTCTAAGTCCAAAAAATTTTTAAAGCCCAAGCATTTTTCTAAGTCCAACTATTTTTTAAAGCCCCCACGTTTTTCTAAGTCCAAAAATATTTCCAAGTCCAATCATTTTTCTAAGTCCAATCATTTTTCTAAGTTCAATCATTTTTCTATGTCAAATCATTTTTCTAAGTCCAAACATTTTTCTAAGTCCAAAGAAATTTTTAAAGCCCAAGCATTTTTCTAAGTCCGAAAATCTTTTTAAAGCCCCCAAGTTTTTCCAAGTCCAAACATTTTTCCAAGTCCACAAGTTTTTCTAAGTCCAATCATTTTTTAAAGCCCAAACATTTTTCTAAGTCCAAAAATATTTCTAAGTCCAAAAATATTTCCAAGTCCAAACATTTTTCTAAGTCCAAACATTTTTTTAAAGCCCAAACATTTTTCTAAGTCCAAACATATTTCCAAGTCCAAACATATTTCCAAGTCCAATCATTTTTTAAAGCCCAAGCATTTTTCTAAGTCCGAAAATCTTTTTAAAGCCCCCAAGTTTTTCTAAGTCCAAACATTTTTCTAAGTCCAACTATTCTTTAAAGCCCCCATATTTTTTAAAGCCCCCCCCCAAAAAATTTTTAAGTCCAAACATTTTTCTAAATCCAATCATTTTTCTAAGTCCAAACATTTTTCTAAGTCCAAAAATATTTCCAAGTCCAAACATTTTTCTAAGTCCAAAAATTTTTTTAAGCCCCCAATTTTTTTGAAACCCTCAAATTTTTCTACGTCCAAACATTTTTCTAAGTCCAAAATTTTTTTAAAGCCCAAGCATTTCTCTAAGTCCAATCATTTTTCTAAGTCCAATCATTTTTCTAAGTCCCATCATTTTTTAAAACCCAAACATTTTTCTAAGTCCAACTATTTTTTAAAGCCCCCAGTAGTAGTTATTCTTAGCTTGTGTAATGAGTGTTTCTGTGTCACATCTGTGCCAACTCAGCCCTGGGGAATAAGATCTGGTTCACCGGATTACTGAGCCGGCTCCTTGTCCCCCCCCCCCCAGTGTGTCTACGTAGGTACTGGTTCTTTCTGTTAAACCAAATTAAGTTCACCTGTGTCTTCCTTGTGTGTCTCTATTTATTCCGGTCGAACCCGTAGCTCTTTGTCTGTTCTCCATTGTGCACGTTGTCTCTGTCGGTTCTCACGCTGTCCACAAGCTACGTGTTGTCTCTTCTCTTCCTCCCCAGGACTGAGTCACCAGTCTCCCTGCAAACCCAGCCGGGGAGTGGTCTGCAGTGCTACTGCATTGTTTTCTTTTGTTTATTTTCCTATTTTTTGTTGGAAACAGTAATAAAGAACTCTCTTTTACGTAAACCCTGCATCTGTGTAAAAAAAAAGGACATGTAAAAAAAAACTATATCTAATTTCATTATTTTTTGTTTTAAGGATTGTACAGTACATTTGCAGTTTTATTTCCTTTTGCAGTAATAGATATTGTTTTGGCCCATTTAAGATATGTTTGCACAGTATAAACAGTGAGGTTTAATTAAATAAGGATTAATATGTTGGGATCTCCTATCTGGTCAACAGTAAGCTCCAGTTTTGTATGTAATTACTGCTGTATAGAACAGAGACTGATGTTTCTGGTCATCACTTTTTTACAAAATTTACATGTAGACTCTTGACTTACTTAATGAGACTGCACATTACTATTTATTATTATCTTCTGTGTGACTTCTTCTGTTTTTAAGGTGTTTGAACAAGTGCAAAAAGCACTAACCACTCAGTTAAGTGGCTAGCACAGCCCCACGATGGAGGAAGAATCATCCACTCCAGTATAAACTATCAGCTAAATCAGTTAAAGAATTTGTGCTGGATTTTGACACAGAAGCCATTTCCTCTTATAACAGGCAGACTCAGGGAATCAGTAGTTGAGAAGAGACTAAGAGAAAACCTGGCTATAGTTGGTGATACACAAGCTAGATACAGTAGCTAATCTAACTCACTTGAAGATCTGGCAAACATAAAAACCTGAATGATTATATGAATTTGATGTGGCTATAGTTGATCAGATTGTGTTTCAGTTTTGTAGGCTGGTGAATTATTTATTAAGGAGAAAAAAAGCTGTCCAAATCTGAAATGTAAAAAAGGAATTGCCCCCTACCCCTACCCCCACTAAATCATGAATGAACATATTTTGTAAAGCTGAGTTAAATTTCACTTGCCACACCCAGGCCTGATTACTGCGCGACCTGTTGAATCAACAATAGAACTTGTCCAACAAATTGAAGCAGGCTAAATGATTCAAAAAGCTACACGTCATGCTAAACGATTTCTAAATAAATCCAACAACAGATGAGAAACAAAATAATTGACATGTATCAGAATGGAAAGGGTTACAAAACCATTTATAAGGATTTGGTACTCCAGCGAACCACGGTGAGGTCACAGCACTATATATAGCAAAAGTCCTTTTTCTTAATAGTTATATAAAGAACAGTGAGGTGATTGGTTGATGGTGAAGTTTTACAGCATGGTGAACATCTTGTTATTTTAAACCATTTTTGTACCTATTCATGAAAAATAGCAAAAATTAATTACCTTAGGTCATCGGCCGGCGAGAGAAACAGGTGCAACAGTTGAAGAAAGGACTGAAGGAGACTGGAGATTTGCGTATGGTAAAGGAACGTCGTTCTCTCATAGAGGTCCTATTCTCACGATCATCTTCCCTGAGAATTGATGCACAGGTGATGACCGACAATTTGCATTGACATTTGAATTAGATTTAATCGATTTTGAAATAGTTATAATAATAATTATTATTATAGATTTAATGACTATGCATATTCTGAAGTTACTCCTATTAATAACGCATGGTTTATAAACTGGGGATCAAATAATTGCATCCTTGGTAAGAAAAAAGGTTACACATCTCCATTTTAAAGAATAGCTCAATTCTGTAGGTCCTCACATTGCAAGTGAATTGAACCAACATAAAACATTTTTCATCATACGTTTACTTCCTTTGTGTCAAAAGGGGGTTAAATATGTGAAAAGGGACTGTTTATAATGATGGTAATATTTCTTTTTACATAATAATAGTATTATTTTCCCCATGTATTTGTATGGTTTTTCCAGTGTAATGGTGTGTTTTTTCATATGTATGCATTTCCATTTTAAAACCATGGATGAAAATGCATGATATTCTAATTTTTGGAGATGCACCATAAGTAAATGTATGCAGAGCTGTTTGTTTTACAGTTGAAGGAGTCCTTTGCTGTAAAATGTTTAAGAACTTCTGCTATGACTGCTAAACATGGTATTAATGTATTCATAAATATTATGGAATATGTTGTTCGGACTGAAACAGGGCTGTCACTAATATCCTCTCCAGGGCAGCATGCTTAAGTTAGCAGAAAAACATTAATGATGTCATTTGCAGCAATGCCTTACATGCACTTTAACTGGTTTACTGAAGAATAAGCAAACTGGAAATAAATACTCAACTATAAATTACATTAAACACCTTATTTACAAATTAATAAAATACATGTATGTATTGGCAAGAAGGCAGAGGATCAAGGGTCCGTGCTCTCTACGACGATCTACAACAGGGGAGAAATAAAGACATGATGTTAATATAGGTGTTTGATAAAAAGACTTTATGATGTTACTATGCAGTTTGACACACACATACAATTTCATAAATTTGTGAAATTTGTGAAATTTGTTTCATAAAACAATTAATTATTGGGTTTTGCCATTAAGTACTGCTGCACATTTGGCCCTGTCTACCCCATTCATTAACACACACATTATGTCCATGAAGAGACAGACGTGTGTGTGCCTATTCCCTGATAAAGATGTGCTCAGTGGTGTTCCTGAAAAGAGGGGTGAATACTTCTGAGCGCTCACCTTCTGCTCAGGATGTAAAGCTGGTGTAGAAATCAGCTGATACACAGGGAGTTGATTTACATACAGTTCACTGTGAGAAGGAAAACACACAAGCATACTTATTATAAGTAGTATATATATTATATAATATTACATATATATATATTACATAATGACTTTATAATAGAATAGAATAGAATAGAATAGAATAGAATAGAATAGAATATATTATATTATATTATATTATATTATATTATATTATATTATATTATATTATATATATATATATTACAAAAGCCCCTTTTCTTGACTGTTACATACATTGTGTAAGCACATAGCTAACTATTCAGAAGATCTCTAGCTATGATAAAACCACTACATTATACAGCAGTATACATTATATGTCACTACAGTAACACTGATAATAACCCAATAAACTGCATACAACAATTCATTAATCATATTTAACATTAACCATAACAGGAGCAGATAAGAATTAGCTCAGGGATAATTAGCAACAGCAGTTGAGAGGCAACAGTTAATAGTCTGTTATCTTAGCTATTTTAGCAAGCTAGCGCTTAGCATAATGATATTAACTTGCTTATAGATCCATATTTGGACAGGCATTTTACACAAACAATGGAGCTAATTGTTTACATCAAGTATATGTGTCCGAATATTGTCATGGGTCTAGCTGGTGGTAGTTGCTAGACCGGCTGATGGTGTGGTTGCCGTGGGCATGAGGGTAGACATGAAGGCAGAGGGGTGTGCAAACAGTCTTTTATTTAAACAGACACAACTCAAAAACAGAACAAAGGAACTAAAACAACAAACTCAAACTAAAACTAGGGCTCAGGAAAAACACAGGAACAGGAAGGGATCTGAACACAGGAGACCAGGAGCTGACACAGGGAACCAGGAGCTGACACAGGGAACCAGGAGCTGACACAGGGAACGAGGGATGAGGAAACATGGAGCCGGAGCTAACTAAGACACAGAGGGGAACTAAAGACAGGGACTGGAGACTGGAGAGACAGGACTGGAGGCACAGAGACTGGAGAGACAGGACTGGAGGCACAGAGACTGGAGAGACAGGACTGGAGGCACAGAGAGTGGGGAGACAGGGCTAGACAGACAGGGCTAGACAGGAGACAGGGCTAGGGGCACAGAGACTGACAGGAACTAGACTAGCTGGGTTAGTGAGGTTAGTAGCTACATGTTGTACTGGGGACACTGGAGGCTGACCTAACCGGGTTAGTTGCTAATGGGGTTAGTATTGACCTAGGGGACCGGAAGACAAAAGGCAGGGCACACATGGGGCTATACCAAACTAGCGGCTAACCTACTAGTGACCAGAACCACTAGCAGTCACTCCCACTAGAGATTAGCCTACTGGAGGCTAACCCTACTAGGGGCTGACCCTACTAGCCATCAAGGCCTACTAGCGGCTAACCCTGCTAATGGCTAAGCCCTCATGTGGCTACACATACAAGGGAAATGACCAGAAGGCAAAACAGTACTTACACAGGACACAGGAGGAGACACAGCCTAACTACACACTGAACAAAGCAGCTCCATGAATCCACAGACACAAGGAACATCAAGGAAACAAAACTAGAGCCCTCTGAAAACAAAAGGTTACAAAACATAAACCAAATATAAACTTAAAGTAACAAATGAATGCCCACATGATGGTATATATTAATGAACGAGCTAGTTTCCCTATGCTAAGCGCTAGCGGTTAGCATTGTGATATTAGCTTGCTTATAGCTCCATTAAACATTAAACATTACCTGGTAAGTGTGTCCAGTTGGGAATTTAGTGAGAATTATAAGGTTATCACGCTATAATTCACTGTATAATCCTTCATGATAAGTCCTGGAGCTGATATCCGGCACGGTTCTTTGCTCAGTTGCGTTTTGACCTCAGTCCCATAATCCTTTGCGCATTAGCTTTAGCTTGCAAAATACAGGAGAAAGAAAGTTCTCATACCGGAAAAAGTAGTTACATCATACACTTACACGGGAACAAGCACACAGTTTTAGAGGGAAAAGCATACACAGATACGGTAAAGATTATTTGTCCTCCTGGGAAATACGAGATAAAACATGGCAGCGCGCTGTGATGAAACGAGCTCGTGTCCAACAGAGGCGCGGTTTCTTCAGTCATGTGGAAATTGTTCGGGTACGCTGCTCTACACAATGAACAAGCCAAAACCCGGTGTAAAATTTGTCTGTTTGTGGCAAATAAAAGAAACTAATTTACTTGAGCACGACTAATTTACTCGCGCACCTTAAACAGAGCCACACTGTCGAATGGGCGTCGTGTTTGGCGCTGTGAGCTAAACAAGACAAGCGGCAGCGCGAAAACACCGGCTAAAAGCCAGGAGAAAACAGCGAGCACAGTTACTCACTGTATCACGTATGATAAGAGCCTCGATGGAAAGATATTACTGATGTTGTGTCGTGTTATATCGCTAAAGACATTATGCCCAGATACGAATGGAATAAAATCACTGTCAAAAATAATCGTGCGTAAAGAAAAGATTTGTGTGTAATGTGTGTTTTGTCCGAATTGGATTCCAAAATCTACAGTATGGCCACGACAGATTACAGATACGATATTTTGTGTGTTTGTTACAGTACAACTCTGACCGTTTACAGACACACAACTTGTTTTTACAACTCCTCTGTTACACGGACGAATTGAGAAATTACGCCCATGAATGTAGTGTCTTAAACCGCTGTCAGAAATACGTCATCAGGCCACATGCACAGGCGTTAATATCCGAAGGAGGAGGAATTGATACGGCTAAAATCTTACCTGCTATAGTTAAAACATCTCTGTAATTTTACTTCTCTTAAACATGTACGAATCTGTGAAAATTAAAAGTACCTGAGACGACGTGACAGCACGTATTTTTGACAGCGGTTTAACACACTACATTTATAGGCGTAATTTCGCAATTCGGAGTTGTAAACAGAGGAGTTGTAAAACGAGTTTTGCGTCTATAAGCAGTCAGAGTCGTATATTTCAGAGTTGTGGCCGTAGACTTTGGAATCCAACTCGGACAAAACACAGAATTACACACAAATCTTTTTTTTTTTTTTTTTTTACACACTATTATTTTTGACAGTGATATTATTCCATAGATACATAGTAAAAAAAAATAAATAAAAAAAAACATGTAAAATGCTGTCAGGCTCCTCTTTGATTTTATTCAGCATGTAAGTTGCATGTGGTTTGCAAAATTGTTTAAGTGATTTAATATATATATACTTTTAATCCAAATAAGCAGGTAATGTTTGGTTATATCATTTTGCTTAAGTAAATAATAAAAAACCTGTACTGTCTGTTTTTATTTTATTTTTTATTAATTTTAAGCAAATCGTTTTAAAATCGAAAAATGAATTTGGTCTTTAAAAAAATCAAGATTCAATTTATAGGGCATATCGCCGAGCTCTACTATGAAGTGTACATTTTTATTCACAATTTATTACTTATTACTTATTAACTTTATTACAACACCTTATTAGACCAGATGTAGACCTGATTGTTTTTCAGTTATTTTCTTCCAGCTTCTGATTGACAGAACACACCTGATCAATTATTAATCAGCCGTAAGTAGGGCAGGTATAGTCGGAAAACAAGCAGGGCCATGGCACTAAATCCAGTTCCAGCTACTAGACTTGGATCCACTTCAGTTGTGTTTAAAATACTTTCAGTATTACAGTACAGTAGGGAGATAAATATCAAGAAAAGATAGCTGAATTCTGATAGCTGGGCATTTTCATGACTGTAACATAGCTCATCTTCATCATGCTTACTGTCAGTTGCTGCAGCTGAGGCGCAGGTTTTTGGTGTGTGCTTGTCACATCGCCAGGTTTATTAAGAGTAGTTGTAGTTACCAAAGCATTCCAGTAGATGGGAGCATTGAGTTGCTGATGTATGTCAGGGCCCTTTGCTTTTCTACCTGACTAATTACACACATGAAAAAGTGTATGTTTGTGTTTATTTATTAAAAAATATTCCATTTCTAATTATATTAATTATGACATAAAGTGCTGAAGCTTGGTTGAGCAACAAAGCTATTTACAAATGAAGCCTCGCTTTAAGACGTGTGGTTTCTCTGAGTCATGTGACTGACTGAGAATTTAATTTAAAATGATTTAATTTTAGTTCATTAGTTTTTTTAATGTAATTCTGTATTTGAAGATTATGGTTATCTTGTAACATTAAAATAAATGTGTTACACCCGCCCCCAGATTTTCGACCCCCAGTAGGCCAACCATGGATAAAAGAAAGAAAAAAAAAAAAAAAGGTTTCAGAAGACAACAGAATGTTAATGTTTAATGCTATGTGGGCAGATTCATTTGCTTTCACTGTGATGAGTCCGAATACAAAGATGATATTAAACAAATATTGTTCTGTGTGAACTCTGCTGGGCCACAGGAAGAAATCATCCATATCTGTGAGGAAATGGAAATGAACACCACCCACCTGGTGTCAGTGGCTACTGATCGAGTATGACAGGAGCACAAAAGCGCTTAGTGCCTTTACTGTAAAAAGTCGCTGGGTAGAACACTGCTAACATTTCACTGTGTCTTACAGCCCTGATGTAGTGTAATGTAATGTGTAATGTGCAGACGCAGACACAATAACCAGATAAAATGATTTTTTTATTGAGTATTATTTAAATTATCTATCTATCTATCTATCTATCTATCTATCTATCTATCTATCTCTCTCTCTCTCTATATATATATATATATATATATTAGTGAAATGGTTCTTTTTTAACAATTATATTTAAATGGAGCAACAGAGAAAGATAAGGACTTCCCTTATTTTGGAACAATTATTAGTTAATTAATTATTATAAAAATTATTATGAAACAAATGTATCCCAATAATATTTATGCGGTAAAAAAAAAAAAAAAAAACTAGAATGTAGTCAGAGCCGTATATATACATGCAGTGATACCTCTGCAAACGCACGCCCCACTGTACAAATCTTCACCTTTAGAACTGGAATTTTGCATGAAATTTTCCTTAGCATGTGAAGCATTTTTAGCATATGCCACCTCAACATGAACAAATTCAGTACCAAGTTGCCCAGCTTTTTAAAGTTAACTCATCTTTTAGAGAAGTTTGCTGCATGACCAAAGAAATATTTAACATTGCTGTTTAGTTGACACAACATGTACCTCGATTAAAATCTTGAGTTGACTCAAATTGTATTTCAAATATTTAGGTCAGCTCAAGTAGTATTGGTTGTGGATTCAAACAATTATATTTCTCGAGGATGTACTTTGTCCAACCTTTCATTCACCCAAAAGGTAAGTTGTCTCCCATTTAGCCCATTGATGTAGTTGGTGCAAATGATTGCTCTTCTATAAAGGCAATTTGGCCTAATAATATCAATAATTAAAACCCACAAACATTACTTACAAAATATATTTTTCCCAAACAAGTCAAAGTAAAAACAGTGATCTGCATCAAACAGGCAACCTGGATAACACCAGATGCTTATCAGTATCTTACTGATTTTTTTCTATTAAATATCATAACCAGTTTTAAAACTAGCAAACATGAACAGTCCCCCCCCCCCCCCCACACACACACACCCCTCTCTCCAATGACACACACAAATAAAACAAGTTTGTTTCTCAGCATGTGTATCTGAGGGGAGCATGTCTCTCCAAATCCAATAGAAATCATTTGGATGGCTTCATAGGTGTATATGTCCAGTCTTACTGCAATTCACAGACCTGATCAAAGATCACTTCTAAAGCTGCTGCATAGTCACCCAGGCCTACCACGGAAGAGACTTCAACAACTTGTTCCTGCTCCTGCTCAGCCATCACTCCTCTGACCCAATTCGCCACAGCAGAGCTCTTGTTAAAGAAACAAGATAAGTCTTGTACATTTCACAGAATATCTTGTATGGTGGCACAGTGGTTTAGTGGTTAGCACTGTTGTCTTGCACCTCCAGGGTCTGGGTTCGATTCCCGTCTTTGTGTGCTTGAAATTTGCCTCATGCCCTAAGCCTACTGGAACAAGCAGTGAGTGAGAATGTCTTGTTATGTTAAAAATGGAAGATTTTAAAAAGTTATAGTGTAAAAGACTATTTCTGGGATTCTAATGATGGGTTAAAGCTACATATAGTTTCATATTTAAACAGGTTTGATATTTTTAAGGGTTTTACTTTCTCAGGAGTAACTACCTGTTTGGAGTGATGTTTTAAAGTATTTACTCAGTTCGGTTTTCATACAAATATGTTAACCTATATAACACTTGTAGATGAGCATTAGCGACTCTTAACGTTAACTGTCGGTTTAAAGCTAATTGTTAGCTAACTCAAACACATTTTATTTACATAAATAAATGAATAAATAAATAAATACTTATTCAGAATAAAGAGTCCACAAAACAGCCATCTTCACCTTTTTTGTGCAGTTTCATAGCATCAGTCCAGGGAGGGGAGTTGTTTGCATCAGTCCAAAGCAAAGCACATTTAAAAAAAATTGTGGGTCTTTTATTGTGTGTGTGTGTGTGTGTGTTTCATGCCAGATTTACTGAAGACGTAACACCATGGGAATGTTATAAATGCTGTTATCAAGAAGAAAAGGGAACCACTTTCAGTTTAGTTTTTAAAGCAGCCGGTGCCAAGACAAATAAAAAATTAAGGTTAAGTGAGGTTTAATGTCTATTTATTTCATGTTGTACTTCATTTTCATGTCTTTTCTAAATGGTTTGATTGTTTTTAGATGCAAAAAAAAAAAATACTATTACAGTATACTAGTATAATGTTGTTATTTTGGGGTGTCTGGAACGGATTATTTGCTTTTACATTATTTCCTATGGGAATATGTCTTTTGCAATACAACAGTTTGCCTTAATGACTCACCTCTGGAACAGATTAAATTTGTATGCCAAGGTACTGCTGGATATATATACATCCAAGTCCAATTTAATTGTGCTGCTTGCCATTTTATGATCTATTTGCTAGACAAAATCTGTCCACTTGTTGTCAGTACAATGAGCCCTTAAATTAAGTTTCATGAAGTTAATCTTTTGGTGGAACTATTGGCTGGGAAGCCTTGACACCTACGGTAAATGAGGCAACATCTCACCATCACTACCCCTCTTAGGGCTTTTACACAAACACTACTATTTATGGCAACAGATCCAGAAAGCAAACACAGACAACAGTTACTAAACAGGAAAAAAAAAAAAACACAGGAATAGAAGCAGCAATGTCAACACATGGCGGCGCAGGAGATAATGGCAAGGTCGGAAATTGGAAATTCAATTCTATTGCTTAGCTTTGTGCTTTGTGGTTCTCTCAATGATACCATCACATCAGGGGCTCATATGAGGGTTGGTTACCAATCTAGTACATAAACATAGACCTACATAGACATAAACATAGAACATTGAAAGAACTATATACTCTATGTAACTCGTTGGAGAACGTTTTTGGCGCAACGTTGGTCCCACAATGTTTAGTTTAGTTTAGTTTATTTATATAGCACATTTACTACAGCCACAAGACTGACCAAAGTGCTGTACATCCACATAAACAGCATAAAAGAATAAAAGTATACAACTATAGCCTAAGAAAAATAAAAAATAAAATAAAATAAATAAACACAAAAGCTTAAAAGGACAGTAAAGCCTAGTAGGCCAGTGAAAACAAATGAGTTTTTAAAAGGGATTTAAAAGAAGTCAGACTAGGAGCCATTCGAAAATTGATTGGCAGGCCGTTCCAAAGACGAGGCCCAATTACTGAGAAAGCACGGTCACCTCTACGCTTAAGTCTGGAGTGTGGAATTAAAAGGAGGTTCTGGTCACAGGATCTTATACTTCTCAGGGGGGTGTCATGGTTCAGCAATTCAGTTAAGTAGATGGGCGCTTGCTGGTGTAGCGATTTAAAAACAAATAGTAAAATTTTAAAGTGTATTCTGAAATGAACAGGTAACCAGTGAAGGGCCTTCAAAAGCGGAGTCACATGATCCCTTTTTTTTCTTTTTCAAGAGAAATTTAGCAGCGGCGTTCTGAACCAGTTGAAGACGGGCGATTTGGGATTAGAGATACCAGAATAAAGAGAATTACAATAGTCAAGGCGAGATGTAATGAAAGCATGAATCGCCATCTCCAGAGTCTTATAAGTGAGAAAAGGTTCGATTTTTGCAAGTGTACGGATCTAGTTTTTATCAGCTCCGATCACGGTAGAGATTTGTTTATCAAATTTTAATTTGTCATCTAGCAGGAAACCTGTGAGGACCTAAAGGCTGTTAGAGGACCCAGATCAAAATCAGGGGCCTTAATGTGTTCCGAAGAGCCGAAGACTATCACCTCAGTTTTCTTTTCATTAAGGGATAGGAGGTTTTGAGATAACCAAGATTTAACTTAATCTAAACAGGCTAACAAAGCAGCCATGGCCAAGCCATCATTTTTCTTAAAAGGTAAATAAATTTGTGTGTCATCAGCGTAAAAGTGGAAGGATACCCCATGCTTCCTAAAAATGGAGCCCAGTGGCAGCATGTACAATGAGAATAAAGTAGGAGCCAGCACAGAGCCTTGTGGAAGACCACAGGGAAAAGAAGAAGTCGACGAGGAGAAATCTCCTATCCTAACCACATATTTTCTGTCAGATAAAAATGACTGAAACCATTTTAAGACAATGCCAGAGAGACCCACCCAAGACTCTAGTCTATTTAATAATATTGAATGATCAATAGTGTCGAAGGCAGCTGATAAATCAAGAAGAACAAGGATCACAGAATCCCCCGTATCAGTAGCTAAAAACATGTCGTTTAACACTCTCAGGAGAGCTGATTCGGTACTGTGGGCCGCCTTAAAACCAGATTGAAAATGTTCAAACAAACTGTTTAAAGCAAGAAAAGATTGAAGTTGAAAAAACACAATCTTTTCCAAAACCTTAGACACAAATGGTAAAACAGAGATAGGGCGATAATTATTTAGGACAGACGGATCAAGTGAAGGCTTCTTGAGGAGAGGAGTAATAGTAGCTACTTTCAAATTAGTAGGAACGACACCTGTTGAGAGGCACTTATTAAAAAAGGACACTAGGCCCGGTCCAACCGAATCAATAATTTGTCTTAGAAATCTAGGACGAATGGCATCATATGGAGAAAAGGATGGTTTCAATTTAGCAATAGTGTCTTTGAGTGATTGAATAGAGACTGGTGCAAAAACATTCCAAAATGCAGACAGCGGCAGGGGAACAGGCTGCTTCATAGAAAAAGCATAAGCTCCAAGACCAGGTTTGCTTACTTTGTCTTTAAAAAACCTTGAGAAGCTTTCGAAGAGGACGACAGAAGCAACTGACATAGTGTTTATAGGGGGATTGACAACAGAGTTAATAACAGAAAACAGCACCTTAGGTTTGGATTGATGATGCGAGATTAAATTTGAAAAATAGATTGCCTTGGCTGCTTTATGTCATCTCCGTCGATCGCATTCTCCCTGACACTTCTCTGCATTCGCTCTAATGGCTGATCAATGCTGTGAGTGTGTGTACCCATTATGACTAAATAATTTATTTAGAAAAATGTTGCAGAGATAGAGCTGGAGGATGACGGGTGGATGACGTTGATTCCCTGGGTGAGGTCACTGAGGTAGTCAAACAACTCCACGGTGGCAAAGCCCCGGGAATTGACGAGATCCGTCCGGAAATGCTAAAGGCTCTGGGTGTTAAGGGGCTGTCTTGGTTGACACGCCTCTTCAACATTGCGTGGAAGTCGGGGACAGTGCCTAAGGAGTGGCAGACGGGGGTGGTGGTTCCCCTTTTTAAAAAGGGAGACCAGAGGGTGTGTGCCAACTACAAGGGCATTACACTACTCAGCCTCCCTGGGAAAGTCTACTCAAAGGTGCTGGAAAGGAGGGTTCGGCCGATTGTCGAACCACAGATTGAAGAGGAACAATGTGGTTTTCGTCCTGGTCGTGGAACAGTGGATCAGCTTTTTACTCTTGCAGGAATCCTGGAGGGGGTGTGGGAATATGCCCATGAAGTCTACATGTGTTTTGTGGATTTGGAGAAGGCATATGATCGCGTCCCTCGGAATTTCCTGTGGGAGGTACTGCGGGAGTATGGGGTGAGGGGGTCACTTCTCAGAGCCATCCAATCCCTTTACACCCAAAGTGAAAGCTGTGTTCGGATTCTCGGCAGTAAGTCAGACTTGTTTCCAGTGGGTGTTGGCCTCCGCCAGGGCTGTGCTCTGTCACCAATCCTGTTTGTGATTTTTATGGACAGGATATCAAGGCGCAGCCGTGGAGGAGAGGGTATTCAGTTTGGTGAGCAAAGGATTGCATCACTGCTTTTTGCAGATGATGTGGTCCTGATGTCATCATCAGTCTGTGACCTGCAGCGCTTGCTGGATCAGTTTGCAGCTGAGTGTGAAACGGTGGGGATGAGGATCAGTACCTCGAAATCTGTGGCCATGGTTCTCAGCAGGAAACCGGTGGATTGTCTACTCCAGGTAGGGAGCGAGTCATTACCCCAAGTGAAGGAGTTCAAGTATCTCGGGGTCTTGTTTACGAGTGATGGCATATTGGAACGTGAGATTGGCCGGAGAATCGGAGCAGCGGGGGCGGTATAGCAATTGTTTTACCGCACCGTTGTGACGAAAAGAGAGTTGTGCCAAAAGGCAAAGCTCTCAATTTACCGGTCGATCTTCGTTCCAACCCTCACCTATGGTCATGAGCGTTGGGTCATGACCGAAAGGACAAGATCGCGAATACAAGCGGCCGAAATGGGGTTTCTCAGAAGGGTAGCTGGCTTTTCTCTTAGAGATAGGATGAGAAGCTCAGTTATCCGTGAGAAGCTCGGAGTAGAGCCGCTACTCCTTTGCATGGAAAGGAGTCAGTTGAGGTGGTTCGGGCATCTAGTAAGTATATCACCAGGACGCCTTCCTAGGGAGGTGTTCTTGGCACGTCCAGCTGGGAGGAGACCACGGGGCAGACCAAGGCCTAGATGGAGAGATTAGAGCTCCACACTGGCCTGGGAATGCCTCGGGATTCCCCAGTCAGAGTTAGCTGATGTGGCTGGGGAAAGGAAAGTTTGGGGTTCCCTGCTGGAACTGCTACCCCCGCGAGCCAATTGTGGATAAGCGGTTGAAGATGAATGGATGGAAAATGCATTGAGAGAATGAGACAGAGAACAACTTGCCTATTATCGCTCATGCACGCTAGTGTGTATTGAACACAAACACTTTGTATGCAATATTATTGGAAGTATATGTCCTATTATCATAAATTATATCTAAATAGATTTGCTATGATGTCAGCTAAACAATGGTGTTAATGTGCTCTTATACATTTCTGTTTTCTCTGTTGTTATTTCTGGATAAGTGACATAGATGCAGGTGTAAAAGGTTTAAAAAATTTTTACATAAATAATATGCAGTTAAGAAAGCTAAAATCAATAGTTATAAAGATCATTATGGAACAGTTGATACAGTGTGACAGTTAAAATAAGATACCCTGATTTTTTTTCTTATTTTTTCTAAAATTATGAATGTTCATTCATTTTGCTTTTTGCCCTGTTGTGAACGATGTCAGACAGGTCACTAGATGGCGCTTATTGCTGGGAGGAACCTAAAACCCTACAGAGGCCAGATGCTGCTGATTAAATCATGCAGCCAAGCTAAACACAAGCTAAAGTTTTGTGCCTTTTTGCTCCTAACTACAGGTGGGTTAATATTCCTCCAAATGAGATGTAAATATCTTTGAGTGAGACATAAGAGTGTTGAGATCTGTGGTGTTAACATGAAAACATGAATGCGGTTAGTAGTTTTGCTGCAATGTGGTGAGAAAGATGTTTAGCTCTGCACTACTATAGTAGGACAATTGACCTGTTGCCAGTGAATACAGTAGCATACGGATCCATAGCAAGGTTAGAAACATAGGGAATGTTGCCATAGTAAGCGCAAGAAATATACAGTACATATTGTTTTGCTTTAGGGCACTGCATTTTTGTATGTTTATGCGGTTATCGAATATATGTATAAAGGTAGTCGGCATGTGAAACATATCATCTGACAATCTTGCTAGGTTATTTACTGTTTGAATTGCTGTGTTTACTTTGTTTTGTTATTTTATCACCAACGTGCCAACGTTGGACCAACCTTATGGTTCTCCGCTGAACCAATGTTGGGCCAACCTATCTTTTCCCCACCAATGAGCCAACATTGGGTCAATGGACAAAATGACATTTTGCCTACCACTGATGCCAACGCTGGCCCAACGTATGCACTGCCATTGGCCCAACATTGGCCCTTCAGCAGTGTGCTATCTGGGAAATGTCAACATAAATGTTGTACTGAACAAAAACACAAGAACACTCAGAGGAAACCATTACAAGTATTTTAATTAATGACCAGATTAATAATTAACTAATAAAGAACAAAGACATCAGGCAACATAATATATCAAAGGAAAATTATTATTTTTATTATTATTGTTATTAAAGAATTGATGAAGAGAAGTAAAAATAGATGTTACCTGATTAAAGAAAAACAACATGCATTAAAAGGCATACTGTACAAATTGTTAATTTAAGTTATTTGAATCTACAATTCAGAACAGCACAGAAAAAATGCAGTCCTTAAGATGACAGGTATTAATGTTAAAGTCCATAAAAATTATTCCTTTAAAGCTTTTTTGTGGAATTATGAAAAATATGTAACTGTACCATATAGTACACTCAAATCACAAATAGGTTTATAATAGACCACAAGTTTTCATTTTCTTCACTTATGATGCTAATCTCAGAAAAAAGGAAAATGGTCCTAGAAAGTTGGGGAATAAACATCAAAGAAACAAAGGCTCATGAGCACGATTACTACTACTTTTCTACTTTCAGCTCTACCACCTCAGAGATTCATTCATTGGTATATTAAATATGTGCAGTATTTTTTGAGATTGCATTGGTTTTAAGTACTCTACTACAAATTTAGCATTTTAAATAGCACCCTTGAGGAAATCAGATCGTTCCCTCTCATAATGCACAGGGAATCCTCCCTCACATGCTACTGTAATGTATCGAAGCCTTTGACTCCCATCATATCTACATGGACGACTTCCATTCCTTATGCAGGTGACCACACTGAAACGCAGGTTGCTTTCATAAAGTTTCCCATCCACACGATGTCCAGCTCTCCCACATACAGCCTTAACCTGAGCATCTGTGGCACGTATGAAGCTGTTCTTTGCTTTACATGCAACACCAATATTGATGTTCCTCTTATTGATCTCTCTGGTACATCTATTCTCAGGCATGCTCAGGTAAATATGCTTCTTTTTAAATGCCCCCCAGCTCTGCGCTTCAGCAGGCAGTGCGGCGCTCAATACCAACAGCAAAACCATGATCTCCATGATGACGTCTGTGGGGAAAGGCACAAACAAATTACACACACCAAGATGAATCTACAACAAGCTTAAAGGACTTAAAGGAGAGTAAAAAAAATGTCCTTCTTGCTCTGAGACTTGACTTGTTGGTCATTTATTTTAATCCTGGATGCTTTGTTTCCGAGATATTTAAACTGTTAGATAGATATTTCAACTTACAGAAAACCTTTCAATATAATAAAATTACACATTTACTTATAAAAAGCCATACAAGCCCCTGTGCGATGATTTCATGAAACTTTTTTCTCTCCTCAGAAGACTTCTACAGCCGACAGAAGTATGCAAACTCAGTACTCTATGCTCTGTATTTGCTTAAAATGTACTCCACTACAAGTAGAAGTACCACTTCCTCTTCTTTTTTTTTTTTACTTTGAAATACTAAATACTTTAACGCCAAACGTACAAGTATATTGTTCATTTTGTTAACTATTTTCAATTTCAATTTTAGTCTTAGTCTTAATCCTGGGATAAATGTTCCTGTTAGTTTTAATCATATTTTGTCAATCTTATTCCTATCTAGTTTTAGTCAGTGAAACTCTTATGTATTTTAGTCTTGTTTTAGTCAATGAAAATGTAACATTTTAGCAATAATATTATTATTACTTAACCTTCCAATCAATCTAGCCTAGCCAAAACCCCCTTTTCTAACTTCAAAACAATAAGAGCAGTATGGACAATACAGTCTTTTGAAACTGTTTTTTTTTTTTTTTAAAGAAAAATACATTTACACACTTGGACTGTTGTAGCTCCTATGGGTCGCAAGCTTTTGCTAGCCTATTAGTTAAATGTTTTTGGCAATGGTTTAGCTATAAAATAAAATACATCACATATAACAAAACATAATTCCCACAAAGAGGCTGTAAAACTGCCTTGAGATTATTATGGGATGCCTTGATGCGTCTCTCCAGGTTTGTGGTATTTTTCCCAGCTATTGTGTGCCCCCACTGCTTCCTCATCGGTTACTACACATCTGCTCTTTTTCTCCGATTCAATATAAAGAAAATGGGCCCAAATATGGTCTTTTTTCCTTTGCCGAAGTGATACTGTTGTGATGACAGAGCCTGTAATGTCACTATGCTCGCAAACTACTCCTGATGTGCCGTGAACCGGGAAACGCCCCCTGCTTGTGCCATAATAAATGAACACCGTATCGCAGCAGATTGTGACAAAAATAAAGACAGATGTTTAATTAGTTTTATTTTTTTAAACCCACGTTTTAGTCTTATCTTTTTTTGTCAACAATATTCAATCAACCAATATTAGTTGTCTTTTTTTTATTATAAATGATAATTTGATTTAATTGTCATTTGTAATTAAATGATTAATTTATTTTATCATTGATTAATTAAACGGGCAGCAGGCAGCTTAGTGGTTAGCACTGTTCCCAAATTGGCCGTAGTGTGCGAGTGTGTGTGCCCTGCGATGGATTGGCACCCTATCCAGGGTGAACCTCTGCCCTAAGTCTTCTGGGTTAGGTTCCAGCCCCCCCCCCCCCCCCCCACAATCCTGTGTACAGGATAAAGCGGTAAAGACAGTGAGTGAATGAGTAATTAAATAAATGCGGCATTAGCATTATACTTCATAATACTTTGCTACTTGTGGCAGCTTCAATTTCTCCACAATTTCTCCATTGTGTGGATGTTCCTTTATCAAGGCTGATAATAAAATTAATAAACCACAAGATTCTGTCTAATACTTTTCCTACCAAACAGAGGTTTATGACTAGGTTTGAAGTCCCAAGGACACTTTTATATACTATTTTTTTTCCCTATTTCTTATAACTTATTGCTTAAAAATGAATCAGAATCTCCTCCTATTAAATGCCTTCATCAAGCAGCAAAAGATAATTAAACTTACCAGCAGTAGATGATGGAATACTCCCAGTCAAGAAGATAAGGAGACGCTTGTTCACAATCAGTGAGAGAATAACTGAAAGGCCAGTGTGCACGTATTAATACACGTCAATGCTATGACCATTAAGTGTAATGCATACACAGCAGCTTTAACCTTGCTCACTCTGAGCTAAACCTCAGTGTGTTTTCACACCTTCAGCAGCTTCGTTCCTGTCAACCACTGGAGACCATCCTTCCTTTTAACACTTTGTTTTTGTGCATATTTTACTCAGAATCTGAATTTCTTATAGCTGATGATAGTCTTTTTCAGTTCTCTTTGAAAATATGATCGGAAAGGCCTGTTGTTCAGTTTGTGTGAAAATATAATTGTAAATGCACTATAAAATCTATAAAATATGAATTAACTTTATATAACTATTAAGAGAGGCAGCACGGCGGTGTAGTGTAGTGGTCGCCTTGCACCTCCAGGGTCCGGGTTCGATTCCTGGCCGGGTTTGATTCCTGTCTCTGTGTGCATGGGGTTTGCATGCTTGCTGGGTTTCCTCCCACAGTCCAAAGACATGTAGGTTAGGTTAAATGGCGTTCCCAAATTGGCCATAGTGTGTATGTGTGTGCCCTGCGATTGATTGGCACCTGGTCTCCTGGGATAAACTCCAGGCCCCCCGTGACCCTGAATGCAGGAATAAGTGGTATAGATGATGAGTGAGTAACTTCTAAAAAAAGGAATTTTGCTATATACAGTGCTATAAAAAAGCAGGGCTCGTTTATGAGCTCCTGAATGAGTCATCGTTGTGCTCTTGGAATAATTTTGGTAGGTCGGCCACTACTGGGAAGGTTTGTGGATTTGTGGATAATGGCCCTCACCGTGGTTCACTGGAGTACCAAATTCTTATAAATGGTTTTTAGGTGTTTGAATTGAGGAGACAACAGTGGAAGAGGGGAATGGTCAAAAAATAAATCTCCTGAACGTTGTGCAGGCCTGATCCAGAGCTGCCAAAAGTACTTGCTTGAAGTCATTCAGGCCAAGCAAGGTTTGACATGATGGTTCACATACTTTTTTCTCCAGTACTGTGAATGTTTAATAGATGTGTTCAATTAAGACTCAAGAAATTATAACTGTGTGTTATCAGTGCATTTTGTTTGTCTAGGCCTGTTAAGATAAAGATCAGATCATGTGTTATGGTAAAGTAATGACGTTAAGTTCAAAGTTAAGCAATTAAAACTTTCAAAAATAAAGTTAATTCCAAGGGGAACATGTGCACTTTCTTGCTGTTGTATTAACTTTCAACTTTCAACAAATAAAAACAACAGAACATGGATTATACCTCCCCTGAGTCTATAATAGAGTTGTACTATTCAAGGTTGCGTTGTCCTATAGTTGTATAATATTCAAGGGGACTAGTTGGAGGAATTCTTTCTCTTATGCATGTGCACAAGAAGAACAATAGCTGAAGTGTGGAAAAAGATGCAGAAGAAATGTTCAGCAGTTCACACAAAATAAGCTACTGAAGATGTAAAACCCACATAGCGGTTTAGCTGCAGTGTGTGCAATGCAATGGTCATAGCAAAACGTGTATATACAGTAAACATATATGCACACACACACACACACACACACACACACACACACACACACTGGCTTTATATATATATTTTTTTAACTTTTTATACTATTTATTCACTGATTGATTAGTAATGTTTATCTCCTTATCTTCCTGACTTCCTGGCTCTTCAATCCTCTCCTGCTAAGAAGGTTAATTGTAATTTTCTTATTGACACGCATATTTGGTAGGAGGAAATGTTCAATTCTAAGCAATACGATATATACGTTACGTTAAAATATGTTTAAAATGTTGCTTGACATAAAGCTCCACTGGAGCACGGGCACCCCCACTCATATCACACTTTGTCCTTGAATATCTGTTGCATGTATAAAATGTGCTGATGTGCAATAACTGTGTGAACTGTGTATCAGTATGGAAAGGGTTACATGTCAATTACTTTGTTTCTTATCTGAATTTATTTAGAAATCCATTAGCATGATGTGGTGCTTTTTGAATAATTTAGCCTGCATCACTTAGACAACTTCTATTAGTTATTGCTTGATTCAACAGGTCTGGCAGTAATCAGGCCTGGGTGTGGCAAGTGAAATTTAACTCCGCTTTACAAAATATGTTCATTCATGATTTAGTGGCCGTAGGGGTAGGGGGCAATTCCTTTTTCACGTTTCAGATTTGGACAGCTTTTTTCTCCTTAATAAATAATTCACCAGCCTACAAAACTGAAACTCAATCTGATCAACTATAGCCACATCAAATTCATATAATCATTCAGGTTTTTGTGTTTGCCAGATCTTCAAGCGAGTTAGATTAGTGTTAGAGATAAATGCATTTAGAGATAAGTAAAAGGTGGAATGTAGTTTGAACTATATAGATTTTGTTGATATGATATTATGATCTCTCGATCTCTTGTCTGTCTGTCTGTGTTGTTTCCTGTCCAACAGAACATCTCGTGCTCTGGTGTTCAGAAGTGCGAATAACAGGAAATCAAGAGGTCAAGAATATGTCCACTCTGTTCTATTTTCCAAACCGCATAACTTGACCTTCATGTTTGTTTTATATCAGTCGTAGACATTAAAGTTCAAGCCCCCTCCTTTCTGTATTCTGCTCGCAAAGGAGGGTGTCTAACCACTATACATATGTGTGCTTCTATAATAAAATTCAGACTGGTGATAGAGCAATCATCTGTGTGTGGCTGTTCTTTGACCTGTTCTCCTGAGCTCAGAGGTGCAGTGCAGACGGACTGGCTTGGAGAGAGAAACTAGTAGAGGGCGTACTAGTTCCGAAAATACAATCCTAACAATTAGCTACTGTATCTAGCTTGTGTATCACCAACTATAGCCAGGTTTTCTCTTAGTCTCTTCTCAACTACTGATTCCCTGTGTCTGCCTGTTATAAGAGGAAATGGCTTCTGTGTCAAAATCCAGCACAAATTCTTTAACTGATTTAGCTGATAGTTTATACTGGAGTGGATGATTCTTCCTCCATCGTGGGGCTGTGCTAGCCACTTAACTGTGTGGTTAGTGCTTTTTGCTCTTGTTCAAACACATTCAAAACAGAAGAAGTCACACAGAAGATAATAATAAACAGTGCAGTAATGTGCAGTCTCATTATGTAAGCCAAGAGTCTACATGTAACTTTTGTAATAAAGTGATGACCAGAAACATCAGTCTCTGTTCTATACAGCAGTAATTACATACAAAACTGGAGCTTACTGTTGACCAGATAGGAGATCCAAACATATTAATCCTTATTACATTAAATCTCACTGATTATACTGTACAAACATATCTTAAATGGGCCAAAACAATATATATATATTACTGCAAAAGGAAATAAAACTGCAACAATGTGCAAATCTACTGCACGACCCTTAAAACAAGAAATAAGGAGATTAGATATTGTTTTTTTACATGTCCTTCTATCATTGTCAGAAACACTCATTACACCAGCTAAGAATAAGTACAGCTAGAAAAACACATTCTTAATTGTTTCCAATATGAATAATTACTTAACTGGATCCTAGCTACACAAATAGGTTTATAATATTAAACAACTGTTTTCCAACAATCTGAATTACTAGTATTTTATGCTCACACAAAGACGAAGCATGTCAGGCACATCGCAGACTTAAAAAAAAGGATGTGAACCTCAAGAACCAAATGCGCTAAACGGTTCCCAAACTTAGTTGGAGACGGGTGTTTGAATTGAGGAGACAACAGTGGAAGAGGGGAATGGTCAAAAAAATAAATCTCCTGAACGTTGTGCAGGCCTGATCCAGAGCTGCCAAAAGTACTTGCTTGAAGTCATTCAGGCCAAGCAAGGTTTGACATGATGGTTCACATACTTTTTTCTCCAGTACTGTGAATGTTTAATAGATGTGTTCAATTAAGACTCAAGAAATTATAACTGTGTGTTATCAGTGCATTTTGTTTGTCTAGGCCTGTTAAGATAAAGATCAGATCATGTGTTATGGTAAAGTAATGACGTTAAGTTCAAAGTTAAGCAATTAAAACTTTCAAAAATAAAGTTAATTCCAAGGGGAACATGTGCACTTTCTTGCTGTTGTATTAACTTTCCACTTTCAACAAATAAAAACAACAGAACATGGATTATACCTCCCCTGAGTCTATAATAGAGTTGTACTATTCAAGGTTGCGTTGTCCTATAGTTGTATAATATTCAAGGGGACTAGTTGGAGGAATTCTTTCTCTTATGCATGTGCACAAGAAGAACAATAGCTGAAGTGTGGAAAAAGATGCAGAAGAAATGTTCAGCAGTTCACACAAAATAAGCTACTGAAGATGTAAAACCCACATAGCGGTTTAGCTGCAGTGTGTGCAATGCAATGGTCATAGCAAAACGTGTATATACAGTAAACATATATGCACACACACACACACACACACACACACACACACACACACACTGGCTTTATATATATATTTTTAACTTTTTATACTATTTATTCACTGATTGATTAGTAATGTTTATCTCCTTATCTTCCTGACTCAGGCTCTTCAATCCTCTCCTGCTAATAAGGTTAATTGTAATTTTCTTATTGACACGCATATTTGGTAGGAGGAAATGTTCAATTTTAAGCAATACGATATATACGTTACGTTAAAATATGTTAAAAATGTTGCTTGACATAAAGCTCCACTGGAGCACGGGCACCCCCACTCATATCACACTTTGTCCTTAAATATCTGTTGCATGTATAAAATGTGCTGATGTGCAATAACTGTGTGAACCTTGAACCGAGTATAACTGCTGCTACTGAAACTGCTGTGCAATCGCGTTTTTCTGCATTCGACAGTAATAAAAACTAATTTTAAAAGTGGGGGCAAATAATATTTTAAACTAAATTTCATGAAAAGAATTCAATAAAATTTCATTTATATATCCTTTTAAATATGGTCAATGATGTTTTCAATTTTAAGTAAATTTAAGCGAAACACCTACTGTACCACTGAGCCACCAGCGCCCCCTATTGCCCTGATGATGTCAGACACAAAATCACTAGGCTGAAAGATTTTAAGTTGGTGGAACCTTAAGGTGCTAACTAGCTAAGTGTCATTTCTACAAACTCATAAATACCAAAAAGTTCTAAATACTCATCAAGTCTAATCATGACTTTGTTGTACAGTTATTGCACCATTTTTTTATTTTCAAAATGTATTTTTCAATCATACATTGATTTAAAGTTTGCGTGCATTACAATTGGTGATTAAACATTCACTAGTGTTGGGTGTAATGCGTAACAAAGTAATGCGTCGGATTACTCGGATTACTTTTTTGATGTAACGAGTAATCTAACATGTTAATGTAGGTTCAAGTACTCAGTTACTTAGTTACTTTTTCAAAAATGTAATCCGTTATTCAGACAATTTATGCAATCCGTGAGCCAGACAGGAGTCATTACCAATCCATTAGTGTGTGTGTGTGAGAGGAAGTTGTCCTACAAGCCCCGCCCCCGATAACCCGCCCCCTCTGTTATTCCTACTGTTATACCCCTATCTCACCTATGCAGTTTGACTACGCGAGGACCGACGCGCAGAAAGATGGAAAGAACGTAGGTGAGATAGGGGTATTAGTAGTTAACAGATTATGGGCCAAACTTTGCTGAGTGATGATGGTAGAATAATTATAAAGGTCTTGACTAAAACAACATGCATGAGGAAGCACAAAGGAGTTTTCATTTTCCGCAATTAGCAAGGACTCGAACTAGTTACTTTCTAGTAACTAGAAAGTAACGCAGTAATGTAACTGATTACTTTTTAATAACAGTCATTTTGTAATGTACAGTCGTGGCCAAAGGTTTTGAGAATGACACATGTTTCAGTTGTTTCTCTGATGTACTGAAATATAATTACAAGCACTTCATACGTTTCAAAGGCTTTTATCGACAATTACATGACATTTATGCAAAGAGTCAGTATTTGCAGTGTTGGCGCTTCTTTTTCAGGACCTCTGCAATTCGACTGGGCTGCTCTCAATCCACTTCTGGGCCAAATCCTGACTGATAGCAACCCATTCGTTCATAATCACTTCTTGGAGTTTGTCAGAATTAGTGGGTTTTTGTTTGTCCATCCGCCTCTTGAGGATTGACCACAAGTTCTCAATGGGATTAAGATCTGGGGTTTCCAGGCCATGGACCCAAAATTTCAACGTTTTGGTCCCCGAGCCACTTAGTTATCACTTTTGCCTTATGACACGGTGCTCCATCGTGCTGGAAAATACATTGTTCTTCACCAAACTGTTGTTGGATTGTTGGAAGAAGTTGCTGTTGGAGGGTGTTTTGGTACCATTCTTTATTCATGGCTGTGTTTTTGGGCAAAATTGTGAGTGAGCCCACTCCCATTCGCCATACTTTTTGCAGAAGATCAATCTGTCCCTGATGTTTTTTTGTAGAGAAGTGGCTTCTTTGCTGCCCTTCTTGACACCAGGCCATCTTCCAAAAGTCTTGGCCTCACTGTGCGTGCAGATGCGCTCACACCTGCCTGCTGCCATTCCTGAGCAGCTCTGCACTGGTGGCACTCCGATCCCGCAGCTGAATCCTCTTTTGGAGACGATCCTGGCGCTTGCTGGACTTTCTTGGACGCCCTGAAGCCTTCTTAACAAGAATTTAACCTCTTTCCTTGAAGTTCTTGATGATCCTATAAATTGTTGATTTAGGTGCAATCTTAGTAGCCACAATATCCTTGCCTGTGAAGCCATTTTTATGCAACGCAATTTCAAGCATCACCCTCCTTTTAACATGTCAAGTCTGCTATTCTAACCCAATCAGCCTGACATAATGATCTCCAGCCTTGTGTTCGTCAACATTCTCACCTGAGTTAACAAGACGATTACTGAAATGATCTCAGCAGGTCCTTTAATGACAGCAATGAAATGCAGTGGAAATTTTTCTCTTCATAACATTCTGGAGTAGATGCAAATTGCTATTATAAAAACTTAAGCAGCAACTTTTCCAATTTCCAATATTTATGCAATTCTCAAAACTTTTGGCCATGACTGTAATTAGTTACTTTAAAAAGTAACGTCCCCAAACACTGACATTGACAATATACAATATTCTCCTCTGCAGCAGAGGTGACTCTCTGTCTTCCTTTCCTGGGCCGGTCCGCATGTGAGCCAGTTTCTTTGTAGCGCTTGATGGTTTTTGTGACTGCACTTTCAAAGTTTTCCCCATTTTTCGGACTGACTGACCTTCATTTCTTAAAGTAATGACGGCCGCTCGTTTTTCTTTACTTAGCTGCTTTTTTCTTGCCATAATACAAATTCAAACTCTTTTTTTCTGAGAAGGTGTGTCCAAACTTTTGGTCTGTACTGTATATATAAATAAAGACTACAAAACTCCAAGGACTTTATGCAGTATACTTTAGTTTTTCTGAAATCTCTTTGTTGCAACTGTTTAATTGTCTACATATTTTTATATACTATTATTAATCAAAATATTCTGACAAAGAAGTAAGCAAAAACTTTACATTTATTTCACAAATCGTTTACTTATACATTCATGGCATTATTAGACAAGCACAGTTAACTTTGACATAAATAATATTTCAAGGAACCCCACATTTACTGTACATGTCATGTCATTTGGAATAATAATAAAAAAAAAATCAGAAGGAGCTGGATATGCTTATAAATAATATGTGCATAAAGAATGTACCTTTAACACCGTGCTACTGAATGTACTGTATATGGTGACTGACTTATGTAAGACAACTTCTGTGAATGAACTTTTAAGAATTAACCCTTTATACTTCAGGTATTTGGCAGTGTAGCAATGTAATGTCAGACTTAAGAGGTCATGGTATTCTGAGAGAATGTGGGTGAGGTCCAGTGGTTCCCCTGTGGGAGCTGGGCTGAGCCATGACATGGTGGCAGCTTGTAAGCAGGTCATGGAACATGATGAGCTCCAGGCCGAAATCAAGTTCCTGGCCTAATCAATCTGCAGGTTGTGGCGGATTAACCAAGGCAGCCCCAGGACAACCATGGGGTGAAACCTGTTCATGGATGAGGAAGACAAGGAGCAGGCGGCGTTGGTCTGGGAGCCTTCTTGGAGCACACCCTCTAGTGCTCCCAGCTGAACTGGAGGGCGCCAACTTTTACTGGACAGTCTTTAAGTCGGTGACCTGATTTCCCACAGTAAAAACTCCTTCAAGGAACACATCTTTCCATCCACTGGAAAGCACGAGGATCTAAAACTTGATGACCTAGTCGTGGGCCGAGCGTGAGCCTTGTCGGAGTTTCAATAGCTTGATGGCAGGCTTGGAAGGGGGCATGGTCAAGGTGTGGAAGCGAGGGTTGGAAACCCCCCCAAAAAAGCAGTCTGCGGAGAGTCAGAGCAAAAAATGGAAAGCAGGAATCGTAGTCCATAGGGAGAGCATACTTCAAATAACAGGTAGATTAAAGAGCGAGGCGTTAAAAACGTTCGACGAGAAGCCGAAAACCAGAAGAGGGAGCGCAAAGTCAAAACCGGAAGATTAAAGAGTGAGGCGTACAAATCCGAAACGAGAGCTAGAAATCGAGAAATGAGAAACAAAGTGAACTTGGCAACGTGAAGGGAAGAAAAGAAAAGAAAAGAAAAGCGAGGTATCAAACATACACTAATCCGGCGGTTTAAGCCACTCATAGCGTGTGCTTAAAAGCTGGAGTAACCACTAGGAAATGAGAAACTGGAGTGCAGATGCGGTGGAAATGGGGAAGTGGGAAATACACATGGGCTACGGAAAAGATGAGCACGTGGGGAAGAGTGACAGCGTGGGAAAAAAGGCAGACAGGGCGTGAAACAAAATTCAAAATTGTATTCATCATATACACAGTATGATATGAATTGAAAGGCTTATATAACTCAAGGATTCACATACTTTTTCCACTATCACTAAGAGGCTTTTATGGTTGTTCTCAATATCGACATGACAGATCAGATTTTTTTGTGTTATTATTTTAGGCACATTATATTTACATCTACGCATTTGGCAGACACCCTTATCCAGAGCAACTTACTTTTTTTGTTTGTTTGTTTATTTCATTACATCTGATGAATCAAGGAATAAGGTCCTTGCTCAAAAGCCCAACAGTGGCAACTTGGTAGTTGTGGGGTTTGACGGATCTTCTGAACCATAGCCCAATGCCTTAACCACTGAGCTTCCTCTTGACTTAGATAAGGATCAGATCAAATTTTATGACAAATTAATTCAGAAAACCATGAAATTCCAAAAGGTTCACATACTTTTTTTGACACTGTATGTACTTTAAGTAGAAAACTACAAATACACTTCAAATAAACTGATTTTTATTCATAGCTATCTGACTGAGTTACTGATAAACAGTATAGTAATGTGTTTTAAACACCATTGCATTTGTTGATGTTGATAACATTAATGTGCAAGTCTAGTAGAGATTGAGAGAGACAAGATTTTACATGAAATAAATCAACGTTAGTAGCATTATGTTTCATTATACGCTTATTTGTACTTAGCCAAAGATAATTAACCTTACCAGCAGTAGAGGATGGAATACATCCAGTCAAGAAGATAAGAAGACGCTTGTTCACAATCAGAGAGTCAGAGAATAACTGAAAGGCTAATCAAGTTATACAGTATGTGGTTATATACATTTGCCCCTGATATGACTATTACGTATAATGCATAAGCTGCAGCTTTGGCTTTCACACCTTCAGCACCTTTATTCCCATTCCCATTTGTTAGCTGGTGGTTTGTTTGCTTTTTACTCAGACCCTGGATTACTTAAGATAGTCCCATCTTAAAAGGACTTGAATAGTAGGACTTCAAAAATAAAATATAGTTGCAAGCAACGATGACGGGCCCAAGCACCCTGTGCCATTCCCACCCCGGGCGCACCGCACAACCTGTGTCATTCGAGTGTGTTAAGACCTCGAAAAAGCCATCGCCACTCGGTTGCACCGCACAACCTGCACACATCACACACTATACAGGGCTAATGTCAGTTTGGGACCTAAATATTTGTTGAGTGCATTAGTGTGTGTGTGTGTGTGTGTGTGTGTGTGTGTGTGTGTGTGTGTGTGTGTGTGCGTGTGAGAGTGTGTCAGGGGTGTGTGTGTTAGTGTGTGTGTGTGTGCATCGTGAGAGGTGTGTGTGTGTGCGTGAGTGTAAACATTTGTAATATGGGTGTATGTATGTGTGCATGTGTGTGATGTATGAGTGTGTTTGTGTGTGTGCATGCAGCATGCCTGCGTGTGTGTGTGTGTGTGTGCGCGCATTAGTGTGTAAGGGTTAGTGTGTGTGAGAGTGAGGGAGAGAGGTGTGTGACGTGTAGATGTGTCAGTCTGTGTGTGACGAGTAAATGTGCTTGTGTTTGTGCTTGTTTGTGTGTATGGTTTGAGTCTGTGTGTATTAACATTAGTGATGTGTGTGTTAGTGTGTGAGATGTGTTTGTGTGTGTTAACATTTGTGATGTGTGGGTGTGTGTGTGTACAATAGGCCGCAGGTGCTGGAAGAAAAGCCTCACACTATGATGTTCCTGAACGTGATGTCACTGAACGTGATGTCACAGAAAGTGTCACTGAATATAATGTCACTCACTATAATACCCCACAGAAAGTTATTAATAATTTTTCGGAGTAAGTTTAAGACATTATCACGGCTGACCCGTTTGAGATATCGAAAATTCCTTCGCAATTTTTCATCCTCAATGTCTTTAGATCTCTTTGGCCCAGTTTGCTAGCGATTGTCTAAATTCCCTAGGAGGAGTATATCAAAATCCAACGGGTGCGTTTTTGCGAACGACCCAAAATAACTGGCCTCTTGTTGAGTTTAGCCCAGGACATGCAGCCCGAAAGTTGTTCGGCTCGATGAGCTCTAAATGTGTACGAGTTTCGTGTGCCTACGTGAAAGTGTGTATGAGCTAGGTGGCAAAATCTAGTGTGGGGGCCCCTTTGAGCCCCGGGCCATGAGACTCTCAGACATCCTGATGGCAGCAGATTCCAACCTGTCTGCCAAGTTTCATGAGTTTTTGAGCATGTTAAGATCCCCGAAAAGTCCAAAAGGCTTGAAAAAAATAATAATCCTAAGGAAAACAAGAGGGCCCTTCACACACTATGACGACATAGGCTTGATGTCATAGTGCTTGGGCCCTAATAAATAAATAAATAACAGGCCAAGATATTTTTTTTTTCTTTTTTTTATGGTAAAAATATGATTGGAAATTCCTGTTTTTTGAAAATCTAATAATAAAATACTATTTTTTCTATCTATATATCTAACTATGTGTAAGGTATTATAATATTGTAAGACATTATAATCTAATAAGAAGATTCCTGTGCCCTGAGAACAGACCCCTCACTGTGCTTCCTAATGCCTTATGTGGTAACATCTTCTATATTCTGTATCCAGACGGATATATATTCAAATGGCTCTTGTCCGACAGAACCCTTTTGTTTAAATCCCACATACCTAACCAGTCTCCTGATACGTTACAATCCACCACGCTCCTTAAGATCAGAAAACTCCGGACTACTGGTAGTTCCCAGAATATCAAAATCTACAAAAGGAGGTAGGGCTTTTTCATATTTAGCTCCAAAACTTTGGAATAGCCTTCCTGACAGTGTTCGGGGCTCAGACACAATTTCCCAATTTCAAAGTAGACTCAAGACGCATCTCTTTAATCTGGCATACACATAATTAATTTCTTTACCTGATACTCCAGTACATCTATCCTGAATGGCAACCACACTAATTCTTTTCACCTGCTCTTTATTTTTCCACCCATCCCGAGGCATCTGGAGATCGTGCCAGCTTCAGTAGACAGAGGCCGACCCTGCTTTGACCCAGAAGCATCCAGAGAAGGACCTGCTCCAGCTGGATTCTTCTTCATTTTGGTTTGGATCTACACATGCTGCTCCTGAGCTCCCAGTGATCCAGACCCCCATCTGCCCTCTGCACCTGCTGACTCATCCCTGTGCTGAACTGGACTTTGTGTTAATTTAAATTAACTTCTGTGATATGGAACTTTCATCTGCATAACACACATGATGTTATACAATTTCTGTTATCTGTTATCACCCAGATGAGGATGGGTTCCCTGTTGAGTCTGGTTCCTCTCAAGGTTTCTTCCTGTTGCCATCTCAGGGAGTTTTTCCTTGCCACTGTCGCCGTCACCCTTGGCTTGCTCATCAGGGACAATCTCATTATCTAGACACATTTTTCTTACACATATATACATTTCCATAAGTCTTCTTTTCATTTTCTTTTCATTTCTGTGAAGCTGCTTTGAGACAATGACCATTGTTAAAAGCGCTATAGAAATAAAATTGAATTAAATTGAATTGAATTAAATCAGGTGAATGCAAATGTATTTCCTCTCTCGTGTCTATCTCCAGCTCTCTCTATGACTGACATGTTAATGACTGGTTATTTTGATGTTCGGGACACAGCATGCTTTAAATGTACTCTCTTTGCTGATGTAGTGGGTTTAGGTGAGTAACAGAAGCGCCTACCTATCGGAACGAGGTGCCTCCCTATTTAGAGGCCGATTGGCGGCCGCCTGGGATGCGTCACGTCCGGTTTTCCATTGTTGGTCTGTGTTTGCAGTGGCTGTAGGTAATAGTGATGGGAAGTTTGAATCATTTTAGTGACTCGGTTCTTTGAATCTCGTTCATCAAAATGAACAAATCTTTTTTTCAGTCATTTAGTTCATTTCGTTCTTTTGACCAGAAATAAAACAAAATGTTACATTTTCATTAAACAGACCCCCAACATGTCTACATACACAATTTTTGCTCTAGTTCCAGTAATGAAAATATTACAGTGCAGCTAAGGACATATTACAAACAGAATGAGAAGCTCACCATCATATCTTTTAGTCCGAGTCGTTCGATCATTTGACTCTATTGCACTTCATGGCGTCTATGGGAGTCACGTGACAAAATAATGAACGACTCGGGACTTGGAAGACTCATTGAGAAGAACCGTTCAATTCTGTTTCCTGTACATACAGTAACCTAGGGAAGTTTTGTGATTATTTGCGCATGCGCACCCAGTAGAAAATGAACGAATCACTCTCCTAGACAGTACGGAAGCTAGTGCTGCTAACTTAGGACTCTGAAGACGCTGCCGGAATTGCTGAAGTCTTTTGTATTCATTATTTCCTGTTTATTGTTGCAGCTGAGGTTCTGCGATAGACTGGCCTTCTTCACTGTGCTGATTGTGTCCATTGTTACACTTGGAGTGTTTGAGAGTGTAATCATTGTGCACTAGTGTGTGTGTGGAAGTGTTTTGCAGAGCTGATGAATGGAGAAAAAAGAGAGAGAGGAGGTTGGATAAGGAGGAGGTAGTGAATCAGGTTAAGGTTAAAGATAAGACTAAACTGGAACATGTACAGACTAAACATGAAGCTACTGTATGGCAAAAGAGTACAAAAACAGCTTAGAATAAAAGAAACCATATAACAGATGCAAGACAAAAATACATAGCTATTTATAATAACCTTAATCAGTCAATTCGGCTCAGATGAGTGCATCACATGAGCCGAGGTGCATTCTTTGAAATGAACAAAGTCTCTGGGCACAAGACGCCCTCTAGGGGTCATTCATGACATAGCCCCCATCAAAAGCTGCTACTCCGGTGTGCCACTGGAGGTCTAGGACAACCCCAAGGTCCTTTGTTGGTCTTCCTGACAGAGAGGCCGTGGAGCATGTCCATGAAGCAGGGTTAGGGTTTATAATAGAGACCGAATCATGGCATAATGTCTTTGACCCCACCAGGTAGAACACACAAGATGTCTGCCGACTTGAGGGAAAATCCTCAAATCCTGCCTAGTTAGTCTCTGGGCTGTGAAGTTTTCTATGTCAATTTTCAAGCTTCTCAAGTTGACACACTTTTTAAGGTAAAATTACAAGCGATTTAACTAACTAGCTATGTAAAATGCCTGCCCAAACTATTGTTTTCTGCATGCTTGCAGTCCATGTTTAATTGTGTTGACTAGTTTATCTACCAAAGTACTTCAAGACACTGACAATTTAGCATGCAATTTGTTTAATTATTTGGTTTGAAAATAAATTCTCTGTTATTACTTTTTCATCTGCTTTTGCGTACAAAAACAAAGGACATTTCTGTGTTCATTTTTTTTCCAGGACATTGCCAACCACTACAGCACTGTTAGAAAAAAAGGGAAATTAGATTTGGTAGCAGAGTAACACCAAATGACCTTATACTTTCTCAAATTTTGATAGCTGGGCATTTTCATGACTGTAGCATAGCTTGTGTTCATTAAGCTTACTATCAGTTACACCAGCTGAGGTTTTTTTGTATCCGCATATTAAATTTAATGTACATTTAAGCTGAACACCAGGGCCCATATTTACATATTTACACCAGGGCCCATATTTAAGCTTATTAAACTTAAAAGTTGCTCCTAGTGACGATATTCTAAGAACATTTTTAGAATTGTGACATTTTCTTAGAATTTCCCCTTAAATTTAGGATTAAATCTTAGTAAAGATAAAAATGATTCACAAAACATCTTAAACCTAAAAAAAACAGCTCCTAAGGTAAAAATTGTTAAGAGTACAGACGAGGCCCAGTTTCCATAATAGAGAACAAAATGTCGGACGGAAGAAATAGTCTTCAATTGTTAATTTACTTCCTTCCATCTCTCTTACAATCTTACATACGATCCAAAAGTGCAACTTAAATAGACTGTCTTACAATTATGTAAACTGGTCAAATCTGAGCCATTTTGCTCCCATCAATCTGAAATGGATTACAAGTAATAAAATCATTATGATAAATAAGTGTAAGAACTTAAATATAGTAACTACTGTGTGGAAATTGGTTGCTTCAAAAGTAGACACATTTTGAATATTTGGCTGTTTTAATTAACATTAAGATATTTGGCCTATAACAGAAATTTTGCATATAGTAGCCTGCATTCAAGATTATACAATTTCTTCATATGATTCTACATTATGATTTCAATGTCTATTCTATTATCATATATTCTATTTTTACAGATTTTCACAGTCCTTGAATTGCTGCATCATCCCTAGCAAAGGTATGATGCTGCATCCACACCTCATCGCTAAGCATTTACTCGTGTTACTGTAATTGGGTAGTTTTTTTGTGTGTGTGTGTGTGTACTTCTACTTTTTAAAGTAGTTTTTAAAATCTGTAATTTTACTTTTACTTAAGTATGTTTTGTTTGAAGTATTGTAATTCGCTTTGTTGTTTTTTTTGCAGGTAATCTAGCTACTAAATATAAATACCATTTAGTTTATTATTTTGGCCTGGGTCCACCCTGAATCTGATCCTCCTCCTGTTGTGTGTGTGTGTGTGTTTGTAAAGCAATACAAACCTCATTATTTCATCAGTTAATGACTGGATCTAGTTCGTTCTGCCATATACCACCATTTCCATACAGTTTATAATAGAACCCTGAACCATTTTTTTGCTGTACGGCCCGACATTAGACTGGGACGTGACGCCATATTTAAGTGACCACTGTGATTTTCAAGCACAAGAAAGACAACAGCTTTATTATGCAAAGGTGTTCCTTCAGTTAAAAACAACCAGTTTGAGATTTATATCTGCTCATCTTGTTTGAACTACGCTAGAATGCCTCGTCCCACCCCGCTGTTAAAAAAAAAAATAAATAAAACTTGGTAACTTTTACTCTGAGTAGATTTTTATAATAGTAACTTTACTTGTACTTCAGTAAAATTTGAAAGAAGTAACAGTACATGAAACATGTCGACGAATGTGAAATGTAAGTAATATGTGTAAAAATTTCTAACTAAACAATGGAATGTTAAAAGACATTAAAAGTGTAAAAAAAATAGTTTAAATGGACGAGTTGTTATACCTTGGACTACATTTATTGTCATTACCTTTTTTTTATGTGTTTTTTTTTTTTTTTTAAGCAGGTTAGAAAGAGAGGAACACCAAAATGTTACAGTGGGCTCCAGGCACGAATCAAATAGTGCTGGTAATACACAGGATATTAATAGAAGCGACATCAGCAATGAAATTTCCCATAATAGCAGCAGCAGACAGAAAAACTCCAGAAGCAGCAGCAGACAGGAAATTTATCAAAGTAGAGAAGGAAGGCACAGTGATTTGTTGTTTCATGCAATCTGAACAACAATAAGCTTATTTTTTCAGCATAGCTAGACAAAAAATCCCAAAATATGACCATGTCCTCCTGTGAATAGCGACAATTTGTATTACTTTTGTATTTCTGTCTTCTCAGAGTGGAAAGTTGAGCCAAACTTCATTCGGGCTGCACTTCTATACAGAAGCGGGCTTTTGGAATCTTAGCTTAGCTGCTATGTTAGCTCTTTCAGTAAGCTAGCGCTTAGCATAATGATATTAACTTGCTTATAGATCCATATTTTGTCATTTTACACATACAATGGAGCTAATTGTTTATATAATTGTATATATTATATTAATATATATTAATGAACAAACTAGTTCCCCTATGCTAAGCGCTAGCGGTTAGCATTGTGATATTAGCTTGCTTATAACTCCATTAAACATTACCTGGTAAGTGTGTCCAGTCGTAAATTTAGTGATAATTATAAGGTTATCACGCTATAATTCACTGTATATTCCATCACGATAAGTCCTGGAGCTGATATCCGGTACGGTTTTATGTTCAGTTGCGTTTTGACCTCAGTCCCATAATCCTTTGCGCATTAGCTTTAGCTTTTAGCTTGCAAAATACAGGAGAAAAATAGTTCTCACACGGGAAAAAGTAGTTGGGCACAAACAGGAAAAATCATACATTTACAAGGGGAAAAGCATACACATATACGGGAAAGATGATTTGCCCTTCTGGGCCACCGTAGCTTACTATATGTTTGAGGTATTTCTGGCAGCCACAGCTGCTAATATTGTACTGTAAATTTTAGTTTCCTTATAAATTTACTGTAACCTGAAGAACATGTCTGCCGTATTTTTTACAATAGATTTCTGGCAACCACAGCTGCCAGTTTTTTTTTTTTTCTGTATATTTTAATGTATGTATACCGTAACTTTAAGAATACTACTACCATATTATTTTACAGTAGTTGCCAGTTACAGCTGCCAGTTTTTACCGTAAATTTTACAGTTCACTTATACCGTTAGCTTAAGAAAATTTATACCATATTTTTTACAGTAGATTTTACAGGATTTTTTTTACAGTGCAGTTTTGCCTTTATTAGTCAGATGTCATTCACAGTTGGAGCCAAACTTATATTTCACAAGTCAGGAGGTGTTTTTCCTAATGTCTAAATATCCTAAAAAAAAAAAAAAAAATCAGTGATTTACTATATTAAAATTTACACTACCATAATATTAACTATTTTCGTAAGGCACAAAGAAAATGAACAAGGATCAGGAAGGAGACTACCAGAGTCATCATCTACTGTATGTCCTCAGCTTCCAACACAAGAAGTAAGCCATTCTTTATGGTGGTGTATTTTGCATAATGAATATAAGTAAATCCTGTCTGTATGAAAATAATTCATTTTAAGGAAATTATTCCTTTTAAGGAAATTAAAGTCAAAATAAAATTATGTATAAAAAATAAATGTAATAAATTAAATAATGCTAATGTATGCTATCATATACAAGAACTTTGATTCTATCGGTTGCCCTCCAACCATGACTTGGTCTCCAGTAAAAGACATATAGACAATATTAAAATGACAACTATACATACAGTATGAGAACAACAGCTAACCTCTGGTTTTCTATGTTAAAGTTGCTAACCATTATGTAAGATTAACCTTTTTATGATCAATTATATGATTTTTAAAAAATAATTTTTATTACAGTATTTCATGAAATTATATTAAGGTCCAATTTGTCTTATAGGGTCACATAACAAAGAGGGTCAGAGGGATAATTCAGGAAAACTTCTCCAGGCCTTCGGGCAGAGGCATTGTGTTTTTTTTTCTTTTGTCATTTATCTTTTTTATTTTTTTTAGGGGGGGGTAAACATACAGTTATGGATCTGTTCATTCATTAAGGTAACCTTTCTTACAATAACTAATTTTGAATTATTCTTTTTCACACTTTTGTTTTTAATGTTTGTATAGTGTTGTCTCCAGTCCCAAATTCCACATTGCCAGCCCAGTCCCAGAGGACACCTCTATGTATGTGAGAAACTTGCAGTCCCATCTTATTTTATACACATTATACATTAATGACAACACAGCCTAATATGTAAACCCATACTACACATTTCCCTGAATCTGAATTCATACAGCTACAAATGTAGAATGTACAGTAATGCATGTCATTACTCAACAAGAAAGAGCCAAAGTGCAGCCAGCTAAATTCACAGTAACTAATGCAGTATTACATGCACTCATTGTCTAAACATGCAAACTCCACACACACACACACAGAGATCCCAAGGCGGGAATAGAACAAGAAGATGCAAGGGGACAGTGCTAACCACTATGCCGCCGCAGTATTACACTATGAAGTGTACATTTTTATTCACAATTTATTACTTATTAACCTTATTACAACACAATTTTAAAAAAGCTTTAGACCAGATGTAGACATGATTGTTTTTCAGTTATTTTCTTCCAGCTTCTGATTGACAGAACACACCTGATCAATTATTAATCAGCCGTAAGTAGGGCAGGTATAGTCGGAAAACAAGCAGGGCCATGGCACTAAATCCAGTTCCAGCTACTAGACTTGGATCCACTTCAATTGTGTTTAAAATACTTTCTCACAGTAAAGGAAGGAGTTAGATATCAAGAAAAGATAGCTGAATTCCGATAGCTGGGCATTTTCATGACTGTAACATAGCTCATCTTCATCATGCTTACTGTCAGTTGCTGCAGCTGAGGCGCAGGTTTTTGGTGTGTAGTTACCAAAGCCTTCCAGTAGATGGGAGCATTGAGTTGCTGATGTATGTCAGGGCCCTTTGCTTTTCTACCTGACTAATCACGCACATGAAAAAGTGTATGTTTGTGTTTATTTATTTAAAAATATTCAATTTCTATGATATTAATCATGACACAAAGTGCTGAAGCTTGTGTTGAGCTTGTATTTACAAATGAAGCCTGGCGGCTTTAAGACGTCATGTGACTGACTGAGAATTTAATGTAAAATTATTTAACTTTAGTTCGTTAGTTTCTTAAATGTAATTCTAAATTTGAAGATTATGGTTATCTTGTAACATTAAAGACCCCCAGTAGGCCAACCATGGATAAAATCAAGAAAAACAAAGTTTAAAAAAAAACGTTTAATGCTACGAAGACAGATTCATTTGCTTTCACTGTGGTGAGTCTAAAGACAAAGGTGATATTAAACAAATACGCTGTTCTGTGTGAACTCTGCTGGGCCACAGGAAGAAATCATCCATATCTGTGAGGCTGTCTTGGAAATGAACACCATCCACCTGGTGTCAGTGGCTACTGATCGGGCAGCGAGTATGACAGGAGCACAAAAGCACTTAGTCACTGGGTAGAACACTGCTAACATTTTACTGCGTCTTACAGCGCTGATGTGCAGAGGCTGTGCGCATTACACATTAACATTAACCAGGTAATATGAATTTTTTTATTGGCTATTATTAAAAAAATCTATATACAGTATGTCACAAAACTGAGTACACCCCTCACATCTCTGCATATATTTAGTTATATCTTTTCATAGGACAACACTGCATAAATGACTCTTTGAGACAATGAAAAGTAGTCAGTGTAAAGTTTGTATAGCAGTGTAAATTTATTGCCCCCTCAAAATAACTAAAATGCAGCCAATAATAGCTGAACCCCTGGCAACAAAAGTGAGTACACCCCTATAGTGACAAAAAAGAATACATTCTTTAAAATCGCTCGAAACAACCTAATAACTATAAAACTAGAAAATGGCCAAATAAGTATCAAAATATTCCCCATAATGTTTGGGCTCCTCAACATCTGATCCCTTGCGTCTAAAGCACTTATTGTTAATGAAATGATCTCAGATTGCTGTCTTGACGCACTCTGCCTCACTGAAACCTGGCTCAGACCAAATGAATATGTTAGTCTGAGTGAATCTACTCCGTCAGCATATTTCTATAAGCACGAGCCCCGTCAGGCTGGTCGCGGTGGTGGTGTCGCAACTATCTACAGTGAAGTCCAAGTTCAACTTGTTTGAAGTGCTTCTCATTAATGTTGCACTCAGCGAAATACATAATAAACCCTTGCTACATTTTGTCCTGGCCACCGTGTACACACCCCCGGGGCCATATGTCGATTTTCTTAAAGAGTTTGGACATCTGCTGTCAGACCTATTGATTAACTTAAAGTTAAGTGCTGATAGTAGAAGACTTTCACATTCATGTAGACGATGTTAACGACGCTTCAGCACTCGCATTTATGGATTTGCTAAATTCCTTTGGGGTTAAACAAAATATAAATACAGTAGACCAACTCACCGCTTTAATCATACGCTAGATTTAATTATATCCCATGGTATAGATGTCTCTAATATAGACATTCTACCTCAAAGTGATGACATCACAGATCATCATCTCTTAGTAACTATACCTGTAGAACAGCTTAGCTGTGCCTCCCCACGTTATCAATTCGGTAGAAATATTAATCCGACTACTAAAGACAGATTCACAAGTAATCGGATCTGTCCCAATTTCTTGTCAGACTAGAAGTGAAGATTTCATGAACTTCTTCAATGAAAAAATCGATAGTATCAGGAAGAACATAATGGAAGTTATTATAATACCTTTACCAACCTTTACCACTGAGCCACCAGCGCTGTATAGAGTTTAAGAAGGTGGGATTTTAAGGTGACGGTTACTGTTACTTACGTACTCACGATTGCTTAAAATATCAAAAGGTTCTGAATACTCGAAAAAGGTCTATTAATTTGACCTAATTGCAATCATTTACGTTAACAGTACTCAATGTGTTTAATTACTTTGAGCATTAGGGTTTACAGTGTATAATAAAAGGGAAGCCGATGTCAAATGTGCTATTTAATACCCTCATGCATTTACTCTGTCCGTTATTTTTTCCAAACCAACTCTCTCTCTTTAGCCGATGCAGCCGTGTTGCTTTTTTCATTATTATTATTGGCTTAAATTCTTCATATGCTGCATTAAAACCAACTCCGCCTCTGTGAAGTATGTCGCTCGCTTTTTTCACTATGATTTTCCATTTTGACTCGTGAAATCGGCGATCCATTGAAAATGTCTTTATGTAGCACCGTGCACGCGCATTAACTCTGGGTAACCAGTAGGGGGTTGATTAAACTTGCTCTTCTCAGGGGTTTTGGAACCGACATACTCATGGTATGGTCTGGTTTCTCTCAAGGTTTCTTCCTATTGCCATCTCAGGGAGTTTTTACTTGCCACTGTCACCGTCACCCTTGGCTTGCTCATCAGGGACAATCTCATTATCTAGTCACATTTTTCCTACACATTTCCACTTTCCTAAATGTTCTTTTCATTTCATTTCTGTGAAGCTGCTTTGAGACAATGACCATTGTTAAAGGCGCTATAGAAATAAAATTGAATTGAATTGAATTGAATTGAATACCAGTCAAGTTCTTTTAAGAGTGAACTAGTTGGAGAATTCATATTCTGATGTACATTCACAAGTAGAGTAAAAGCTGAAGTGTGGAAAAAGATGCACAAGAAAAGTTCACACTGAACACACTGACATTATTATTATTTTATTTATTCACTGATTGCTTAGTAATGTTTAGCTCCTTATCATCTTGAATCCAACTCTTCAATCTTTTTCTGGTGGTAAGGTTACTTGTCTTTTTCTTACTGTCACACATTTAGTAAAAGGAAATGTTCAATATAGCAATAAGATATAGATAAGGTATAGATAAATAGACAAGTTAAAAGTGGTTGTTTAACTAGATATAGTGGAACACAGGCACCCCACCCCCACCCCCACCAAACTGAAATCACATTTTGTTTTTTAAATCTGTTGCATGTAGAAGTTGAATCAGCAATTAAAATTAAGTGCACACTTGCTCACTCAAACCCTAGAGACTGCTGTCAGTGAAAAGCCCAGGAGATCAACAGTTTTTGAAATACTCAAACTAGTCCATCTGACACCAACAACCACAACATGGCCATTAGACTTTACTCCATTCTGATGTATGATACTGTATGTACATTAGCTCAAGATCTTGACCTGTATCTGTGTGATTTCATGCATTGTGCTGCTGCCACATGATTGACTGACTGGATAACTGCAAAAAATGAGGTCTTTGTGTTCCTAGAGTTCAATATAAAGTCTTAAAAAAGAACACATCATCATGTCAAAAGAAATCAGAAAAAAAATATATTTTATTGTTTTGATGAAAAATAGAAGAAATTCATTTTTAATTAAATGACTTATTTAAATGTATTGTAAGTGTTGTGTAGTTGTTGTTTTTTTTTACCAAATTATCCTTGCAATTAAACATCACATTCTTTGATTTCAAATACAGAAAATGCAATTATTTTATACATTTAAACTCAATTTATGATTGCATTCTCATAACCTGTTGCACATCTGAGCAAAAGCATGTGTAATAATGTATAAAGCATATAGGATACAGTTTATTATTCACATATAAATGATCTTCCAAACCATCACAGAAATTCAAAAAAGAAAAAAAATCTGATCAGTTAGCATGTTTTAGGAGGATTGAACTTCAGTTATGATACAGATTCATTGATACTGTTAAGAATTTAAATTATGTCGCCTACATAATGCACAGGGAACTCATCCTTGTTACATGCCACTATAATGTGTCGAAAGCTCTTGTGGCCTCTATATTTACAGCGTGGTTGTCTTTCTCCACTTAGCAGTTTGCAAGTGACCAAAGTGAAACGATGGAGGCTTACGTAATTCCTCCCATCGGGCCTGCCACCATTCTGACACACAGCTCGGACTTGATTACTTGTGGCCTTTATGAAGGTGTTCTTCTCTTTACACTCATTGCTGTCATATTCTGCAGTGATTCCCCTTTTAGCAATCTCACTGGTACAAGAAGCCTCAGCCATTTTGCCATTGATATGCTTATTCTTGAATGACGGCCAGTCCTGAGCCCCAACAGGCAGTGCGTAGCAAATCAACAGCATAACCAGTCCAAGCCCATACATCCTCATGATGATGCCTGAAGAGAGACACAGAGACACAGAGAGAGAGAGAGAGAGAGAGAGAGAGAGAGAGAAAACATCATTTGGGGGGGGGGGGGGTCAGTTCAAAGATTGGTGCAATTTTACTAAAAACAATTGTCAAAGAGAGAAAATTTAAATGCCTCATTCTTCAGGACATGGGAATAAGGACAGAAAAATTAATAGAAAAAATATACAAAATATTTTCTCTAATCGGAAATTTTATTACATTTGTTTGATTACAACCAATAATTTTTTTTTTATGGGGAGAGGATTTTTCCTTATTTTCCCCGTAATTTTAGTCGTATCTAATTCCCACCCACATTAAGGCTACTACTACCAGTCAGGGAGAGCCAAAGACTATCACGTGTTTTCAGCCAACTGCATCTTTTCAAACTGCTCATTTACGCACCTGTGTGGGCGGCATAACACACTCGGAGGACAGTGCTATCCTCACCTCCTCTTGAGTGAGCTCACAGACGCCCATGATTAGCTGTAGAGCCATGAATGTTCCCTTCCCTCCTCTCTGAGACAGCTCGTACAATCGGCTCTCTCTATGCCCCCAGGCAATGGGAGACTACAGTATCACCCGGCTAGCGGTGTACAGATATCAGGGTGAGTCCTTTACCACTGCATCAGTCGGGGGCAATTACAGCTACTTTTACTATTGTTGGATTAGTTTCTGCTCAAAGTTCTGACTTAAAATAACAGTAATATATCATAACAAGCATGTTGAGCAATTTCCCTCTGGGATTAATAAAGTTCTTAGAATCTTTAATCTTGAATTGAATGTTAATATAAACCAAACATTTACTGCACTACTGCACAAGTGGTTGTTAAAGAAAACTGTTCAATTAACATACTGACTACTTTGAATCCAGAATTCAACAGCATTTTGGTATAAATTAAGCAATTGCATATAAAAGCTTTAAAAAAAGGTAAAATGTGGCATGATGGATAAAACACTTTAAATGTTAAAGAAAAAACAGGACGTCCATCAGAAAGAAGTGAACAAGGGCACTAAATCACAAGGTTTATCTCACCTATAAAGGAACATAAACAAAATGTTTCAGTGTCAAGTAAGTGTCTCTGTTCTAGTATTGTATTTGTAGAAATCTTTGCTGTAACTCATGTCACTCCTCAAACCTTAGATATAATGTACCATTTTATCCTGCAAAAACACCACCCATTGTGTGGATGCCCCTTATCAAGGCTGATATTAAAACTAATACTAACACAGGGTTCTGTCCAATAAGCCTATATGATGTCACAGTAAATATTTAGAATGTAATTTTGACAAGGGCTCAGAAATTTAGGGCTTATCGAGTTCCTGGTTTACAGGATTCGGGGTTATAAGTCATGTTGTCCACCTGCCATTATATTTAATTGCATTTAATTTACAGAATGATTAAAATCTCTGGTTTACAACAGTCACAGAAGACATCTATGCAGGACCATGTTTCCTCGCTGCTGCCTCGTCCACACAAGTGTTTTATATATTCTGCACTAGTGCTAGTACAGTACATACCCCTCATTGATGGGCATAGTGTTTGTAGAAATAGTTAAAAGGTTAAAGCTGATCAGCATCTGACACATAGCTGCTCATGACTACTCAACATTTTGATTTAATTTATGGCGCAATGTTTTCATAGTGTATGTTCCATTTTTGGAGTAAACCATGCTGTGTCCACCATCTAATCCTGGGTTCAGTCATCACTTTCTTTTTTTTTTCTGTACCGACAAAGTAATTTCTGTACATACAAAGACTGCCATCCAATGTAAGCTAGTTACACTATCGCCTACAACCACCTTACAGTCTCTAATCTCCTTCATCTCCAACACAGTAGATAGTCCACCTAAGTACATCTTCCACCATTGTTATATGTTCTTCATTCTTCTTAAAAAATGTATTTACCACTGCCATTTCCATCCTTTTTTGCAAAATCTACAATTATCTGTCCTTCCACATTCCTCTTTTGGACCCCATACCTATTCCATCATCTACCCATCACCTTACAGTCACCAATCCGCATTCTTTGGGGACACTCACTACCACTTTGTCTAACTCACTCCAGAAATCTTCTTTCTTCTTTACATCACATCCCACCTGTGGGGCGTAAGCACTGATGACATCTATCATAATATAAAAATATACTTTTAGTACAAAAGTACAAATACTCCATGAGGAAACTGATTTTTCTGATATCTTTACAGAGTTACAGATAAACAGTATTTTACACACAATTGAATTTGTTGCCTTTTTCTAACATGATCATGAAAGTCTAAACAAGATTGTTACCAACAAGATTTGACATTAAATGAACAAATGCAGGTAGCATTATACGTCATTATGAGCTTGTTCTTCCGTCGCAACATGCCACTTCTGCATTTCATCCAGCAATCAAACCTCCCATTGTGTGGATGTTTTTTATCAAAGCTGATATTAAAATTAATAAAACAAGATTCTACTAAGAATACTTGCCCTACCAAACAGGGTTATAAGGCAGGGTTTATTATTGCTTAAAACGATTTGCTTAAAAATTATTCAACATTTCCTCCTATTAAATATTTGTGTCAAATACAATAAAAAAAATTAACCTTACCAGCAGGTGTGGATTGGGAGTTTTTTCCTTGAACCTCTGATGTGTGTATGTAATGACGAGAAGTTAAGGAGACACTTGTTCAAAATCAGTCAGAGAAGAACTAAAGGCTACTCAAAACCAGTGTGCATGCGTTTATATACACACATTTCCATGCTATCACCATTAAGCGCAAGGTAAGCCACAGTGTGGTTTTACACCATCAGCAGCTTCGTTCCTTTCAACTGCTAGTAAAAAAAAAAAAATTCTGCATCTTTTTAACACTTTAGCTGTGTAGATTTTACTTAGAATCTGAATTCCGTCAACTTGGCCTTGTGCTTTGAATTATTTGTCATTTTGAAACATCCAAGAGCGTCCCATGCACAGCTTTCATGCTGTAAAAGGCTAATTGTCTGCCAGTTTCCTGATAGCATGCTGCATTAACATGCTCCACTGGAGGTCACACAGCCCTAAAACATAAGATATCCACCACCGTGCTTTATAGTGGGGATGGTGTTGACTCATCTCCAAACATAGCATTTATGGTTGTGACTATAAAGTTAAATTTTGGTCTTATCACTTTAAATGACTTTTAATTTAAATTTAAACTTTATGTTCCTGCTTTATAAAGTTCAACTACCTTGTTATGTAGGTACATTGGAAGTTCGTTTGTCTTTCCCATGGTGCAGTATCCAGCCAAGTCAGTGCATCACCTCATGAGCTGAGAAACTCACTATTATTCACTATTATGGCTATTTATGTAAAGACACTAATTACAATTACAATGAGTCACAGGTGTGGAAAGTTCTAGTTGAACCTGCATGTGTCAATCTGTATGTTTATAATGTGGCCAAACTTTTTTAGATGCCTTCAGCATTGTTTTATAATGTAGGGAAAAAATATATATAGAGATTTTTCGCCCCCAGGATTGAAGTCCATGAAAGCATAACAATTCTGCTTGCCATTTGTTTAATTAATGTCAAATATTGTCACTGTCCAGAAACCATGGCATCATGTTCTGGGCATCCTTTCCTTTCTTAACCCCTACAGCACGGATTATGAGGCCATTGGCTAAGTTTATTAGCAATTTATTTTTTGTATCTGAAAAGCCACAGCTCCCTTTACATAAAACTACAACTACTGCGGCTACTTGCACTGTTGTAACGTGGTTTCTCCACCCATAAAAGTCACCAATGCTCAAAGTTTATTCAACATTCTAACTGCAATATCCTTTGTCTAAAAACGTATGCAGTGTTAACTCCTGTCTGTGCCACCATGTCTAAACCAACCAAATTGTAAAATAATTTCCATAAAACATCTCTTGTAATGCCTACATGGTTTCATAAACTTAAAGCATGAAGCATCTGAACACAGTCAATTAACTGTACTTTCATTTATTTATTTTTTTATTCATACTTTTGTTCTGGCAAATAATGATTACCATTTCTGATTTCAACATAAAACATTGTGAAGCTGCGCAAACCACTTGTTTTTTTTAGCATCTGTGTGGTTAACACTTTTGTACTTGGTTTCTTCAAGCACCTTTAAAATGGAAAGTCACACGAAAGATCAGTAATGTTCAGTCCCATTATGTAACCATGTCCATGTAACTTTTATAGTAAAGAGATGATGACAACAAACATGAGTCAATGTTCAATATAGGAGCAATTTCTTGCAAAACCAGAGCTTACTGTTGACCAGATACAAGATACAGAGATATTAATCCTTATTTCATTAAACCTCACTGTTTATACAAAAATGTCTGAAATGGACCTATTGCTCCTAAAAGAAATCAAACTGCAAAAGTGCAACAAATTTGTGACCTTTAAAGAGATTAACAAGCAAACAATATACTTTTTTGCTTGATTATTGTTAGTTATGAGTATAGAGCTATAAAATAAGATGAAAAGGGAGTAAATATTATTAGTATATTTCTTTGCTAGTAACTATTTTTATTAGTATTATTATTTTACTTATTGCTTTGTTTCCTATCCCTGCCTTCTGCCTGTATGTTCCCTTTCAAAAGCTACACTCAATGCTGCGTGAAAACGCTATGGGAACATCTCTTTGTTGCCCGGTTGTGAAGCCTGTGCATGTCAAAACCGCCGAATACCTTCGGCTTATAACCTGTGCCAGGCATGACGTCCCAGAATAAGGTGCACCTGCAGTTTATAAATAGGAGTGAACCGGCAACATCCTCAGATCCTTTTGTCTTCAGGAACGCTTTGTGTTTGCATGTGCATGTACAAGCTGTAACGAAAGCAAAAATAAAATAACAGCATTAACTCACCGTTATGGCGGAGTTGCCTAAGAGATGCGTGCCTCCGTGCGATAGATCTCTTTCGGAGGGCGATCTTCACAAGTTTTGTCTCAAGTGCTTGGGGGAAGAACACGCTCGCCTTGGGATTCAGGGAGAATGTGAGTAGTGTGATCTTCTCCCTATTAAGGTGCTTTGCACGCAGCTCGCTTTCTTTAAAGAGAAACCGCGAGCCGCGGGGCATTCCTGGGGCTCGCGTGCTGATCTGGCACACGCGCACGAGATGGAATTTACGATTTCTCTCTTGCTCTCTCCGGATCAGGAAGTTTTAGCTTCCGCTTCGCAAGCGCGCTCCGGCGCTTCTTGTGAAGGAGCGGAAGAATCTTCCTCTCTCGCTTCCATGGAAGTAGCCTCCTCACAACGCTCCTCCAGTGCTCACAGAGCTCATGAGGAATTATTAGAGGTTGTAACGCGTGCGGTCGGGTGGCCGGGGGGAGGAGCCTCAACATCTCTCTCTCCCCTTCTTTGGTGACCTCCATGATGAATTAACTCTTTCATGGAGCAGGCCGTATTCATCGCGTGTTTTTGTACCTTCGACTTATTCGAATATCGTTGATGCGAAAGCATGCGGTTATATGATGATGCCCCAGATAGAAGAGACGCTTGCGGGCTATCTCTCTCCTTGGACATCATCCTCCCTGAAAAAGCCTACTCTCCCCTCCAAGCCATGCAGATTGACATCTGCTTTGGTGGGTAAAGCTTTTCAGGCAGCAGGACAGGCTGGCGCTTCACTGCACACCATGGCGGTTTTGCAGACTTACCAGGCTGACCTGCTGAAGGACCTGAGCACCGGTGGGGTTATTGATGACAAGGTGTTTGCAGAGCTGCGCCGAGCCACAGACCTGTCTCTCCGTGCAACCAAGCAGACAGCCCATGCTGTGGGCCGTTCTATGGCTGCCATTGTATCCACGGAGAGGCATCTGTGGCTGAACCTCTCGGGCATCAAGGATAAGGATCGTGCTGTCCTCCTTGATGCCCCCGTCTCGCCTTCCTTCTCTTTGGCGACGCTGTTAATTCCGTCGCCACTAGGTTTCGGGAGGCGAAGCTATATGAACAGGCCTTTGGGAGGTTCCTTCCCCACCGTGCTCAAGAACCGGGACCGTTGGCCACCCGGCCCCGGCCAGGTCTGGGGTGGGGCTCGCCGCTCTTCTCAGAAATCTGCTTCAAAAAGACCGGATCTGAGGAGCTTCCTCTCTTCGAAGAAGAAGCCTTGAGGTTCGTGCGCCTGGGGCCGTGGGGGTGTCTCCCCCCAGGGAGGGGCGCCTGGATTTTCTTCACAAGACAGGGCCTCCTCCCTGGCACTCCCTGGAGGTCGGTGTTCAATCCCCGCCACCACTGGTGTTTCGGGGAGCGCCGGTCTCCAACGAAGAGTTGGGTGTTCGGGTATCTCCTGCCATACTTCAGGATACCCAACACCTAACACCCCCCCCCCATCCAGCTGAAGTGTCAAAGCTCGTGCCTCTTTCGGAGAAGCTGGCAGCGTGGAAACTACTGCCAGGCAGATCTCCTTGGGTACAAAAGACTGTAGGCACAGGCTACAGGATTCAGTTTGCACATCGTCCTCCGAGTTTCAACAGCGTGATCTCCACTTCCGTGAAACCGGACCGAGCACATCTGCTGGCCCAGGAGTTAAAGATTCTGCTGGGCAAAGGGGCCATAGAACATGTTCCCCTTCCAGACAGAGAGTCGGGCTACTACAGTCGGTAATTTTTGGTGCCCAAGAGTGCACCCGATTGGTGCGTCCGATCTTGGATCTTCGCGGCTTGAACCGTTATCTCAGGAAATCCAGATTCAAAATGTTGACTGTCAGAATGATTGTTTCTCAAATTCAACTAGAGGATTGGTTTGTGACAATCGATCTCAAGAACACATATTTCCATGTAGAAATATTGCCACAGCACAGGAAGTCCCTGAGGTTCGCCTTTGGGGGCGAAGCTTACCAGTATCGGATCCTTCCATTTGGCCTAGCTCTGTCACCCCGCACATATACAAAATGCATGGATGCAGCTCTGGCTCCTTTACGACTCCAGGGCATCCGTATTTTGAATTACATAGACGACTGGCTGATTCTGGCCTAGTCTCAGGAGCTAGCGCTTTGACATCAGGATGTCGTCCTAGCCCATCTTCATTCTTTAGGATTGAGACTCAACGCCACAAAAAGCATTCTCCTTCCTGTTCAGAGGACAACATCTTTGGGTGTCACATGGGATTCGGTCACAATGCGGGCACAGCTGTCTCCTACTCGTGTCGAATCCATTCTCAACACCCTGAAGGAAATCAAGCTAGGCCAGAAGGTCACTGTTCATCACTTTCAGAAATCTTTAGGCCTCATGGCGGCTGAGTCCACGGTGATACCTTTGGACCTTCTGCACATGAGAGCGTTTCAGCTGTGGCTAAGAGCCAGGGGGTTTCGTTCAAGGGCCAACCCCCAGAGGCTAATAAGGGTTACGCGCCGGGGCCTTCGTACCCTTTCTATGTGGTTCAGACCCCGGTTTCTGACTTTGGGTCCCACTCTAGGTCCGTCTTGTTGTCACAAGATGCTAACGACAGACGCTTCCCTCAAGGGCTGGGGTGCGGTCTTGGATGGCCGTCCAGCACAAGGGAGCTGGAGAGGTCATCTTCTCGCATGGCACATCAATTGCCTCGAAATGATGGCTCTGTTTCTGGCCTTGAAACACTTCCTCCAGCAGTTGAGAGGCTACCATGTCCTAGTGCGGGTGGACAGCACTGCGGTAGTCTTGTACATAAATCACCAGGGTGGACTGCGCTCACGCCGCTTGAACAAGCTAGCGCACCAGGTTCTGCTTTGGTGACAGGACAAGTTCTTGTCCCTCAGGGCGATTTACATTCCAGGGCACATGACTGTAGGAGCAGACTTGCTATCCAGACAAGCTGTAGAATAGGAGGAATGGAAGCTCCACCCCGAAGTAGTCAGTCAAATCTGGGAAAGATTTTACGTAGCAGAGGTGGACCTCTTTGCCTCACACGAGGCAGCACAATGCCCCCTTTACTACTCTCTGACTCCTCCAGCTCCCATGGGTTTGGACGCAATGGCCCACACGTGGCCCAGGTTACGCCTTTATGCGTTTCCACCTATCGTTCTGCTCCCGGGAGTCCTGGCGAGGGTCCGTCAACAGGGGTTGCGCCTCTTATTGATAGCGCCCCATTGGCCGACCAGAGTGTGGTTCTCGGATCTAATATCTCTCCTTGATGGCTCACCCTGGGTGATTCCAGTGAGGAGGGATCTTCTGTCTCAGGCACAGGGGACAATACTTCATCCCCGGCCAGAGCTCTGGAACCTTCACGTTTGGCCCCTGAACGGGACCAACTGAGACATGCTGGGCTTTCAGCCAGCGTAATTGAAAACATTTTAAGTGCCAGGGCTCCCTCCACTAGAAGAACTTATGCCCTCAAATGGAGTGTATTTGAAAATTGGTGCATGGCAAGACACATAGACCCAGTTCACTGCCAGATTGTTTCAGTGCTGGAGTTTTAGCAAGAAATGTTGTCTTCGGGCTTATGCCCCAGTACGTTCAGAATGTACGTAGCCGCTATTTCGGCTTGTCATGCTCTGAATGACGGGGTTTCTGTAGGCAAGCACCATTTAGTTGCCCGTTTCATTCGTGGAGCTAAACGGTTGAAGCCGCCCACTAGAGCGACAGTCCCTTCATGGGACTTAACTATCATACTCAAAGGCCTGGCTGACACCCCTTTCGAACCACTAGAGTCAGCGCCTGACAGGCTTCTGTCTTTTAAAATGGTTTTTCTAATGGCTATTACTTTTTTGAAGAGGATTGGGGATATGCAGGCTCTGTCAGTCTCCTCATCCTGCATAGACTTTGCCCCTGGGCTAGTCAAAGCTATTCTGCATCCTCACCCGAACTATCTTCCCAAGGTTCCATTCTCGACCATGCACCCAATTGTTCTCAAAGCCTTCTGTCCTCCGCCTTTCACAGCTCCAGAGCAGGAAAGACTTCACTTACTGTGTGCAGTATGTGCTCTTCAGATCTACGTCCACCGCACTAGCCAGTGGCGTAAGTCAGAGCAGCTCTTTATTTGCCATGGGGGTCGCAACCGGGGGGCGGCTGCCACTAGACAGACTCTGTCACACTGGGTGAGAGATGCCATTGCCCTAGCCTATGAGGCGCGTGGTCACACTTCGCCTCTGGGAATCAGGGCTCACTCAACCAGGGGGATTGCCTCATCGATTGCCTTGGCAAGAGGTGTCCCCCTGCAGCAGGTGTGTGATGCGGCGGGCTAGTCCTCTCCACACACATTTGTTAGATTTTATAGTCTGGATGTCAGTGCTACTCCGGGTTCGCGAATCCTTGAGTCAGCATCCCAGAGCTATGTCTGAGACCTCCTCGGCTTGTGCGCACACGCTACACAACCTGGGGGTCCAGACACTTGCGGCGATGGTATTCTCGTTCCCATAGCGTTTTCACGCAGCATTGAGTGTAGCTTTTGAAAGGGAACGTCTCGGGTTACTTGACTGTAACCCTGTTCCCTGATAAAGCGGGAACGAGATGCTGCATGCCGATGCCGCACTGCTGGCGTGCCTGGATGTCCTTCAGACAAAATTGACCTGAGGATGTTTCCGGTTCACTCCTATTTATAACCTGCAGGTGCACCTTATTCGGTGACGTCATGCCTGGCAGAGGTTATAAGCCGAAGGTATTCGGCGGTTTTGACATGCACAGGCTTCACAACCAGGCAACAAAGAGATGTTCCTATAGCGTTTTCACGCAGCATCTCATTCCCGCTTTATCAGGGAACAGGGTTACAGCCAAGTAACCAGAGACATTCCTCACTTCCCCAATTTGCCGTGCAGGCGCTTTTTCCTTTGCAGCGAGCAGATCAAGCCCTCTTGAACAGAGGCCTTCTGGGTATTTGGTACTTCACACTTGAATACAATTGAAGGTCAATAAAAATTTTCCACAGGAGATGCTTGTTCACAATCAGGCAGAGAATAACTGAAAAGCTATTTAAAACCAGTGTGCATGTGTTTATATGTCCATGCTATTACCATTAAGCCCCATGCATCTGCTGCAGCAGTGGCTTTGTTCACTCAGAGCTAAACCACAGTGTGGAGTCACACCTTCAGCACCTTCGATCCTTTCAGCCACTGGAGAACTCTTCTTCTGCACCTTTTTCTTTCTATAGCTGGTGTTTTTGTCCATTTTTTTTTCTCAGAATCTGAATTACTTCAAATAGTCCTATCTTAACCCTTGTGTGGTTTACATATTTTTGTTATTCCATCAGTGTTCCAGGTCTGGTGGACCCGCTGCATTTTTGCAGTTTTTAATCCAACAGAATTAATCAATTTTATGTTAAAATACTCAACAGATGTTTACTCCATCCTGATTACAAGCAATATACACAGGATATATGGTTCATATTAACCCTTTACCTTTGTTAGATCACTTTTATGAATTAAAGTGCTACTCTTTTTTTCTTTTTTTATAAAATGTAATAAAAAGATCAATTATCAATATGAGTGAAAAAATAAACAGATTTACAAATTAAGGAACTATTATGTTCATTCACATTAACTTAATTAGAAGTTTAACCCTTTCAGGTTATTTTACACAACACAAGCTGAACCATGTCAGTCTAGCCAACGCATTAGCCCCACTGAACATAGGGCCATTTCATACCAGCCTATACAACACATGAGGGGCAACAGTTTTACTGTGTATGTGTTGCATATGTACAGTCTTATGCAAAAGTTTGGGCACCACTTGATAAATAACAGATTTTGATGATTTTTTTTATTGAAAAGATGTTAACAGTCTCTCTTAGAAGTGGAAAAAATGCACAATGTTTATAGCAAACACCCAAGCACCCAGTTGTTCTCGAATCCTTCTGTCCTCCGCCTTTCACAGCTCCGGAGCAGGAAAGACTTCACTTACTGTGTCCAGTACGTGCTCTTTGGATCTACGTCCACCACACTAGCCAGTGGGGTAAGTCAGAGCAGCTCTTTATTTGCCATGGGGGTTGCAACCGGGGGGCGGCTGTTACTAGACAGACTCTGTCACACTGGGTGAGAGATGCCATTGCCCTAGCCTATGAGGCTCGTGGTCACACTTCGCCTCTGGGAATCAGGGCTCACTCAACCAGGGGGGTTGCCTCATCGATTGCCTTGGCAAGAGGTGTCCCCCTGCAGCAGGTGTGTGATGCGGCGGGCTGGTCCTCTCCACACACGTTTGTTAGATTTTATAGTCTGGATGTCAATGCTACTCCGGGTTCGCGGATCCTTGAATCAGCATCCCAGAGCTAGGTCTGAGACCTCCTCGGCTTGTGCGCACACGCTACACAACCTGGGGGTCCAGACACTTGCAGTGCGGCGGCGTTGGTATTCTCGTTCCCATAGCGTTTTCACGCAGCATTGAGTGTAGCTTTTGAAAGGGAACGTCTCGGGTTACTTGGCTGTAACATTGTTCCCTGATAAAGCGGGAACGAGATGCTGCGTTCCAATGCCGCACTGCTGGCGTGCCTGGATGTCCTTCAGACAAAATTGACCTGAGGATGTTTCCGGTTCACTCCTATTTATAACCTGCAGGTGCACCTTATTCGGTGATGTCATGCCTGCCACAGGTTATAAGCCGCAGGTATTCGGCGGTTTTGACATGCACAGGCTTCACAACCGGGCAACAAAGAGATGTTCCCATAGCGTTTTCACGCAGCATCTCGTTCCCGATTTATCAGGGAACAGGGTTACAGCCAAGTAACCCGAGACGTTCCTCAATTCCCCAATTTGCCGTGCAGGCGCCTTTTCCTTTGCAGCGAGCAGATCATGCCCTATTGAACAGAGGCCTTCTGGGTATTTGGTACTTCACACTTGAATACAATTGAAGGTCAATAAAAATTTTCCACAGGAGATGCTTGTTCACAATCACGCAGAGAATAACTGAAAAGCTATTTAAAACCAGTGTGCATGTGTTTATATGTCCATGCTATTACCATTAAGCCCCATGCATCTGCTGCAGCATTGGCTTTGTTCACTCAGAGCTAAACCACAGTGTGGAGTCACACCTTTAGCACCTTCGATCCTTTCAGCCACTGGAGAACTCTTCTTCTGCACCTTTTTCTTTCTATAGCTGGTGTTGTTTTTGTGCATTTTTTTTTCTCAGAATCTGAATTACTTCAAATAGTCCTATCTTAACCCTTGTGTGGTTTACATATTTTTGTTATTCCATCAGTGTTCCAGGTCTGGTGGACCCACTGCATTTTTGCAGTTTTTAATTCAACAGAATTAATAAATTTTATGTTATAATACTCAACAGATGTTTACTCCATCCTGATTACAAGCAATATACACAGGATATATGGTTCATATTTACCCTTTACCTTTGTTAGATCACTTTTATGAATTAAAGTGCTACTCTTTTTTTCTTTTTTTATAAAATGTAATAAAAAGATCAATTATCAATATGAGTTGATGAAAAAATAAACAGATTTACAAATTAAGGAACTATTATGTTTATTCACATTAACTTAAATAGAAGTTTAACCCTTTCAGGTTATTTTACACAACACAAGCTGAACCATGTCAGTCTAGCCAACGCATTAGCCCCACTGAACATAGGGCCATTTCATACCAGCCTATACAACACATGAGGGGCAACAGTTTTACTGTGTATGTGTTGCATATGTACAGTCTTATGCAAAAGTTTGGGCACCACTTGATAAATAACAGATTTTGATGATTTTTTTTATTGAAAAGATGTTAACAGTCTCTCTTAGAAGTGGAAAAAATGCACAATGTTTATAGCAAACATTGGTGCATAGTTGCTTTTTATGTCATAAGTTGAACAAAAAAGATAAAGAAAAAAAAAACATTATTGTGGCACTGTGCAAAAGTTTGGGCACCCTACATAATCAGTACTTTGTAACACCTACCCTGGCAGATATGACAGTTTGTAAACGCTTTTTATAGCCGCTAAAAGTCTTTCAATTCTTGTACTTGGGATTTTCACAGACTTCTAGTCCTGTAATATTCTTCGGTCGTCTTGCATGCACAGCTCTTTTAAGATCTACTCACAAATTTTCAATGATGTTTAAATCAGGGGAATGTGATGGCCGTTCCAAAACCTTCAGCTTGCGTCTCTTGAAACCAAGGAAGTCCAACAATGACAACAATTGTGTAGCAAGCATGGTAGTGCAGTGGTTAGCACTGTCGCCTTGTACCTCCAGGGTCTGGGTTTGTTTCCCGGCCAGGCTAAAAAAAAACAATAAAGTCTAAAAAAAAATCCATAAAGCCTAATGAGTACAACCAAAAACATTGCTGCCGTATTTTTACGGTAGACTTCTGGCAAATTTACGGTAAATATTTTTACAGTGCAATAACGGTGTTACCGTATTTTTTATGGTAAAATTCTGGCAACCACAGCTGCCAGTTTTTTACAGTAAAATTTACCGTTTTTTTTTTTTTTTTACAGTGTATTCCATAGTGGATTTCGAGAATGTTTAGGATCATTGTCCTGTTGCAGAAGACATCCTCTTTTCAGCTTCAGCTTTTTTACAGATGGTGTGATGTTTGCTTCCAGAATTTGCTGGTATTTAGTGGAATCCATTCTTCCCTCCACCCGTGCAATGTTTCCTGTGCCACTGGCTGCAACACAACCCCAAAGCATGATAGATCCACCCCCATGCTGAATAGTGTTCTTTTCATGAAATTCTGCTACTTTTTTCTCAAAACATGCCTTTGCTGATTCAAGAAAATATATATAAAATATGAGGTATAATATAATATATTACAACTTAACTTAAGTCTGTGAAAAACTTGAGGTAGTATTTTGAAAATGAGATGAGGGGGATGTGAAAAGAAGTCCTTGAAGTGTGCAAATGTGCATATATGTGCAAATTTGCATTGACATAATTGTCTGTTCTGTGTGTGCAAAAAAATGCAGAGGTGTTTTAGTCTAGTGTATTGGTTTGATTGAGAGACCGTATCGCCTGCGAGAAGAAGCTCCTTCTCAGTCTCTCTGTATTGGCCTTGAGGGAGCGGAAGCGCTTCCCAGACCGCAACAGAAAGAACAGTCCATTGCTGGGGTGGCTGAGGTCCTTCATGATCTTCCTGGCCTTGGTCCAGCACCGCTTGCTGTAGACAGAGTGCAAGTCAGGGAGCTCAGTTCGGATGATGCGCTCAGCTGATCGCACCACCCTCTGTAGGGCTCGTCTGTCCTGCATGGTGCTGTTCCCGAACCAGGTTGCGATGTTTCCCGTCAGGATGCTCTCTATGGTGCAGGAGTAAAAGTTCCTGAGCACCTTAGAGGGCAGTCTAAAGTCTCTCAGGCGTCTGAGGTGGTAGAGACGCTGTCGGGCCTTTTTCACCACGGTGTTGATGTGACAGGACCATGACAGGTCCTGCGTGATGTGAACACCGAGGTACTTGAAGCAGTCCACTCTCTCCACTGGGCTCTCGTTGATGACGGGGGTCTGGTAGTTCCTCTCCTGCTTAGTGCTGAAGTCCACTATCAGCTCCTTTGTCTTACTGACATTTAGAAGAAGGTTGTTCCTCTGGCACCAGTTCTCCAGATTTCCAATCTCCTTCAGGTAGGCCGTCTCGTCGTTGTCAGAGATCAGGCCCACCACGACGGTGTCGTCAGCAAACTTAATGATGGTGGTGGAGCTGGTAGTGGCCGCACAGTCATGTGTGTACAGAGAGTACAGCAGGGGGCTCAGAACACAGCCCTGTGGGGCTCCAGTGCTGAGAGTGAGAGAGGCTGAGACGTGTCCACCCATCCTTACTGCCTGTGGTCTCCCAGTTAGGAAATTAGAGATCCACTGACACAGAGATGAGTCCCAGGTGCTCCAGCTTGGTGGTGAGTGTGGAGGGAATTATGGTATTAAATGCTGAGCTGTAGTCGATGAAAAGCATTTTAACATAATTCCCCCTTCTAGTGTCCAAGTGAGTGAGTGTTGTGTGGAGGAGATGAGAGATGGCATCATCTGTAGAGCGGTTCGGGCGATATGCAAACTGTAGTGGGTCCAGAGTGTTGGGTAGTGAAGAGATGATGAAGTCTCTGACCAGCCGTTCAAAGCACTTCATCACCACTGATGTGAGGGCTACAGGTCGATAGTCATTGAGGGAAGCAGGATGGGGTTTCTTCGGAACAGGAACAATGATGGACTCCTTAAAGCATGTAGGGATCACCGACTGAGACAAAGAGAGGTTGAATATCTCCGTGAACACAGGTGCAAGCTGGTCTGCGCAGGCTCTGAGGACTCGACCTGAGATGCCGTCTGGTCCTGCTGCTTTCCTGATGTTCACTCTCTTGAAGGCTCTCCTCACGTCATGCTCGGAGATGATGAACACGTTTCCGGTGCTGGCAGTGACTTCCTCTCTGCAGCCGTTAGCGCCGCTAGCATTAGCAACGCTAGCGTCTTTAGCTGCAGCCTCAAAGTGAGCATAAAAGGTGTTCAGCTCGTCTGCCAGAGTCATGTCCGCGTTCGTCATACCGGATGTTGGTGCTTTATAGTCCGTTATTGTTCTTAGTTCTTATTGTTCTTATTGTCGCCTTAGAGGGGCGACAGGACTAAAACACAAAACTCACACTCTCTCACACACATGTACACACACAGACTTACAGCAGTCCCAGACAGGAGGAGGACAGAGTGAAGGTACACAGGACCAAGAATTTTTTTCACACTTTTATTAGCCCCGGGTCAAGTGGACCCGAACATCCTCTACGTAATATAAATGTGTAGGGAATGTGTACAGGGTGTGGTCATTGAAAATGTTTTCTGATATATGCGCTTCACAGAAAATGAGCCAAGGCCAATGAGTCTGAGTCTGAAAAAAAGCATTAATTTTCTTTTGATAAAACATGAAAACGGGTCCCGTTTTTTCACTATGACAAAAAAGGCCGAGATGAAATCCATTTTTTTCTTTTTTTAATGTAAAAAAAATATGATAAGAGAATCCTGTTTTTTAGTCTAACAAAAATACTTTTATCTATCTATCTATCTATCTGTCTATCTATCATCATACCAGTCAAAAAGTTGGATTTGTTGTTCTACACTCTAGAACAATACTGGAGATTTTAAAACAATCCAAGTATACATATTGTAACGCGCACGCCAGGCTCCGCCCCCGCACAACGTCCTACGTCACCTGAGTTCTAGCACGCACGCACGTCGCATGCACGTCACACACACACACACACACACACAGCTGCTCCATATTCTGCTGATTCGCACACACGCACATAAAAGCACCACCTTTTCACCAGCACTCCGTCCGAGATTAACCACGCGACCCGAACTCTTCGAAAAAGACTCTTCTAAAAACGATAAGTTTGTTTTCTTGTTTTCTTTAAAAAGACTGTTATCTTCCCTTGTTGTATCCCTGTGAATTTAAGTTTCTCCTTGTCTGCCTTGCTCCGCGCTCACGGGCATTTCCGTGTCTCTGTGTTTTAGTGTGCCTCTGTGTCTCTCGTGCTCCCAGTCTGTTTAAAACCCCGTTCTTATGCACTCCCGTTTTCTCCCCTGCCAGCTCCGCGTTATTTCCTGTTTATTTATTAATTTCTGTTTTGCTTTTGGTTTCTGCTTATTCCCATGTTTAATTTCCAGTGTTGAGTATACTATTTTTGTTGAACCCTGTGTTTTGTTTTCACCTGATTTTGTAAATAAATTGCCCTGCCGGGCCACATCAGTGACTTCCGTGTGTGAGTTCCGTTGGTGCGTGACAGAATCTCGGCCCAGCACAATTATGGACCCGGCAAGTACTAATTTAATTACGGAGCTGATCAACACTCTCCAACGTCTTCTTCCACCACAAACATCCTCCACTACACCACCTGCTGCACCCACGGTCCCTCCACTGGTTCCCCCTGCTCCCCACACTGCGCCCATGGCAGCTACTACTGCCCCGGTTTCCCCAGGTGCGCTTACCAGTCCTGTGGCTACACCGGCGCTCTTCTCTGGTGAAGCGGGGAACTGCGATGGGTTCCTTCTGCAGTGCTCAATATTTTTGAACATGCAGCCCCTGCGCTTCCCGTCCGACAGATCCAAGGTTGCCTACATTGTCTCCCTACTGACGGGACGCACTCTCCAGTGGGCACAGGCAATGTGGCAACAGAATGGACCGGTCGTCCACAATTATGAGCAATTTACTGCGCATTTCCGAGAAGTGTTTAATTACTTGGTGAGCTCTACCACCGCTGGGGACAAACTTTTCCGGCTGCAACAAGGTACGGCTTCCATTCACGATTATGTTCTCTCCTTTAGAACCCTTGCAGCCGCCAGCGGGTGGAACGAGCTCTCCTTTTTAACCAAATTCCGGCAGGGGCTAGCACCACGACTGAGGCTACAGATGGCGACCCACGACGACTCTGTTGGGTTGGAGCATTTCATGAGGCTCACCCTCAGAGTCGCCAACCATTTGCAGGATTGCGCTGCCGAACTTCCTGCAATGGTTCAGTTCCAACCAGCCCACCTCTCACCAAACCCCAGGTCAGTACCAGAACCCATGGACATTAACCAAACACGAGCCCGACTTTCTCCTCAGGAAAGACAATGCCGGCTGAACTCTGGGTTATGCCTTTACTGCGCCGAAAAGGGGCACCTGTGTCAATCATGCCCTCGGCGCCCAGCGAGACCTCTGGTGAGTAATGTCATTCATGAATGTCCCCATGCAAAACCACTCACCACAAATGTTACTATCCACCATGCCACCATGTCTCCCACAGTAAAGGCTCTCCTGGAAACTTCATATCTAGGACACTCTGCCGCCAGCTCAAGGTTCCCCTTGGACTCCGCTCCGTTCCCATCTAGATCTGGAGACGTACGTTGAGGAGGCCCTTCGGCAAGGCTTCATTAGACCCTCGACTTCCCCTGCTGCTTCCAGCTTCTTCTTTGTGGCTAAAAAAGATGGAGGCCTTCGGCCGTGCATTGATTATCGGGCGCTAAATAAGGTCATGGTAAGGTTCATTTATCCCCTTCCTCTCGTCCCCTCCGCTCTGGAACAGCTGCGTGGAGCTACCATCTTCACGAAGCTAGTCCTCCGGTGATGAGTGGAAAACTGCTTTCATTACTCCTACGGGTCACTATGAGTACTTGGTGTTGCCATACGGCCTAGTGAACGCTCCGTCTGTGTTTCAGGGTTATATGAACGAGGTGTTCCGGGATTGTGTGGGTAGATTTGTGGTCATCTACATCGACGACATACTTATCTACTCACGAGATTCCTCGGAGCACCTCCGACATGTAACTGAGGTGCTTAAGAGACTCCGATCTCATCAGCTGTACCTCAAGGTGGAAAAGTGCCTCTTCCATCAGTCCTCCATCTCCTTCTTGGGTTATAACATCAGCCCAAGGGGGATTCAGATGGATGAGAGGAAGGTGGAGGCTGTCCGATCGTGGCCTACCCCAACCAATATTAAGCAGCTCCAATGCGTTTTTTTACTGTCGATTCATCCAGGGTTATAGCATGAAAGTCGCCCTGCTCACTGACCTCCTAAAGGGTAAGCCCAAAAAGCTAATTTGGTCACCTGAGGCCACGCAGGCCATGTCCCACTTGCAACAGTCCTTTACCACAGCCCGATCCTCGTCCTTCCAGACGTTAATTATCCCTTTCTAGTAGAGGTCGATGCCTCCCAAACCAGGGTTGGGGCTGTATTGTCACAGCTGCAGGGGAAGGATCCAACTTACCATCCATGTGCCTTCTTTTCCAGGAAGCTGTCACCGGCGGAGAGGAATTACGATATCGGAAATCGTGAGCTTCTCGCCATCAAGCTGGCTCTGGAGGAGTGGAGGCATTGGTTGGAAGGGGCGATCCATCCGTTCCTGGTCCTAACTGACCATAAGAATTTGGAGTATCTACGTGAAGCGAAACGTTTGAACTCCAGACAGGGAAGGTGGGCTTTGTTCTCCACGAGATTCCATTTCTCCGTTTCTTATAGGCCAGGAATGAAGAATGTCAAGGCCGACGCACTCTCCAGGGTCCACGATCCCGAGGAAATGGCCGAGCACCCAGAGAACATCCATCCAGCGACTCTATTTGTCTCGCCAAAACAATGGGAGGATGGCAGCTCCGATTCCCAGAGCCGTTCCCCCGGCGCCTCTCCGCCCGGTTGTCCACCACTGCTTTCCTTTGTCCCCGAACCAGAGAGAGAGCATCTTATCCACCAGGTACACTCCTCACTTGGCACCGGTCACCCGGGGGTCACCCAAACTCTCTCCCTTCTCCGCGAGCGTTTCTGGTGGCCTCGGATGAAAGAACAAGTGCAGAGGTACGTACAGGGATGCCGGGCATGTGCTATGTCTAAAACACCCAGACAAATATCCACAGGAAAACTGCTGCCTCTACCTGTTCCTCGACGTCCCTGGTCACACCTGGGCATAGATTTTATGACGGACCTCCCCGTGTCTCAAGTTAACACCTGTGTGCTAGTTATAGTGGACCGTTTTTTCTAAATCTTTTGCCTTATCCCACTCCCAGGCCTCCCGACAGCACAAAAGATGGCGGAGGCTCTGTTCGAGCAGGTCTTTCGGAACTTTGGCATCCCAGAAGACATCGTTTCAGACCGGGGTCCCCAGTTCATCTCCCGGTTCTGGAAGGCCTTTTTCAAACTCATGGGGGTGACAGTGAGCCTGTCTTCTGGGTACCACCCGCAAAGTAATGGCCAAACAGAGAGGAAGATCCAGGAGATAGGTCGATACCTGCGTACCTTCTGCCACGGCCACCAGAACTCCTGGAGCCAGTACTTCGTCTGGGCCGAGTACACCCAAAACTCTCTCAAGAACCCAGCTACTGGATTAACACCATTTCAGTGCATACTCGGTCATCAACCCCCGTTATTCCCCTGGAATGGGGAAACCTCTGAGGTCCCCTCTGTGAATCACTGGTTCCAGGAGAGTGAGAGGAGAGTGAGAGGGTTTGGGCATCAGCGCACCGACAGCTTCAGAGGGCAGTCAGAAGACAAAAGATCACAGCCGATACCCGGAGATCTAATGCCCCAACCTACAGACCTGGGCAAAGGGTTTGGCTGTCAACCCGGGACGTCTGCCTTCGGCTGCCCAGCAAGAAGCTGTCACCTTCATTGGTCCCTTCACCATCCTGTCCCAGATCAATCCAGTCACATTTAAGTTAAGATAGGATTCGTATCTTTAGCCCTTGCCAGCCAGTGTAGAGGGGCATGGTCTGTGACCAATGTAAATTTTCGCCCCGTTAGATAATATTTTAACTCCTCCACCGCCCATTTAATGGCAAGGGCCTCTCACTCTATAGTAGCATATTTTTGTTCTGCTGCTGAAAGTTTACTACTCACGTACAAGATTGGGTGTTCTTCTCCGCTGAAATCCTGTGACAGAACGGCCCAGAGCCCCGTATCTGATGCGTCCGTGTGAACGATGAAGGGGCGATCAAAGTCTGGGGTGCGAAGAATTGGGAAACTGGTGAGGTGAGTTTTGAGCCGTTCGAATGCCGCCTCTGCTTCTCGCGTCCACTGTACTTTCTCCGGAAGACCCTTTTTTAAAAAACTAGAGAGGGGCGCTGCAACAGAGGAGAAATTAGGTACGAAACGTCTGTAGTAGCTCGCTAGACCAAGAAAGGCACGTACCTGTTTTTTCGATGTTGGCCGCTGGTACTTACAAACTGCTTCCACCTTTTTCTCCTGTGGTTTAAGAGACCGCGTCCGATTCTGTACCCTAGGTACTGTGCCTCGGTCAGCCCCAGGTGGCATTTTTTTGGGTTAGCAGTCAGACCTGCCTTCCGGAGTTCTTCTAGTATTGCCTTGAGATGATGCAAGTGTTCACCCCAGTCCCCTGAGTTTTCCCAGTCTGTCGATGAGATCATCCACTCGGGGTAAGGGGTAAGCATCGAATTCAGAAATTTGATTTACGCGTCTGAAATCGTTACAAATTCTGAGCGACCCGTTGGTCTTAGGTACCGCTACTATGGGACTGGACCAGGGACTAATCGACTCCTCTACTATGCCATTTTGAAGCATATTTGCCACCTCAGCTTCGATGGCACGGCGACGGGCCTCCGGGGCTTGGTACGGTCTTTGACGGATAATCATGCCAGGCGGTGTTCTAATGTCGTGCCGTACCAGGTGTGTTAGCCCTGGGTCCATAGAGAACACATCCTGGAACTGATCGAGGAGTTCATTCAGGTCCTGGTGTTGTGCCTTAGATCCTCTCCTCTCTGAACCATTTCGCGACCTGCAGCTGAGGATGAAAGAGCAGCAAGAGCTGAGACGCGTGGCAACAGTTTAATCCAGCGTTTCAGTAAATTTATGTGGTAAAGTTGGGTATGTTTTTTCTTACCAGGCTGTTGCAGGTGGTAGTTTACTGGTCCCACTCTTTCTATTACTGTATAGGGCCCTTGCCACCAAGCGAGGAATTTGCAGTTGACACTGGGGAGGAGCAATAGTACGCGATCTCCCGGCTGGAATTTGCGCGGTCGTGACGAGCGATTGTATGTACGCTGCTGCTGTGTTTGCACTTTTTCCATATGTTCCCGAACTATGGGGAGTACTTTATTTTTTTTATGTAGGTCTTGTACATACTCAACTACCGAGCAAAAAGGTTATGGCTGCTCCTCCCACACCTCCTTCGCAACATCTAAGAGACCTCGCGGTCTTCTCCCAAATAGCAGTTTGAATGGGGTGAAACCGGTGGAGGCTTGGGGAGTTTCCCGTACCGCAAAGAGAACGTACGGGAGTAGTTGGTCCCAGTTCCGACCTGCTTCATCCACTACTCGCCGTAACATCCTCTTTAGCGTCTGATTAAACCTCTCCACAAGCCCATCCGTTTGTGGATGGTATACAGATGTGCGCAGCTGTTTAACCTGCAGCAGCCGGCAGACATCAGCCATCAGTTTGGACATGAACGGTGTCTTCTGGTCTGTAGGGTATTTCCTTTGGAAGACCCACCCGGCTGAATAATAGCACTAATTCTCTAGCTATGTTTCGGGACGTTGTCTTCCGCAGTGGGACCGCCTCGGGGTAACGCGTGGCGTAGTCAACAATGACTAGGATGTGCTCATGTCCTTTCGACGACTTTGGGAGTGGGCCGATGAGATCCATCCCGATGCGTTCAAAGGGGACGCTGATAATGGGCAGTGGGATTAAAGGGGCGGGGGCCGGCTTCTGTTGGGCGGTTTTTTGGCACTCGGGGCATCGCTGACAGAAATTCTTTACTTCAGCTTCCAAACCTGGCCAGTGAAATCTGTCACACTTGACTCCAGCAGTGCTTTAGTCTCTGGTCTTCGTGTTGCAGGCGGGCAAAGTTGCCGGCTTTTTGCACCTGCTGAGACAGGGAAAGAAAGGGATTAATTTGGTGGCTTTCCTCACCTTCTGCCTCTGCGTCTGCTTCCTCCTCTGTCTGTGCGAGCCACGCCGGTCGGGACGTCACAGGTTTCAATTTTCGCTGGGTCTTTGCGATTATCTTTCTCCTGTTTTCGACTTTTTTTCTTGGCATATTCCCGGCCAGTCTCGTCCTAGTAACAATGGGACTGGGAGGTTGGGCATGATCCCGGCTATTACGGTGTGCTTTCCTCTCTCATCCTCGACTACGAACCGTGCCGCTGGGACCTCTCTCCGGTCGCCGTGTACACAAGTGATGAGGAGGGTTTCACAAGGCCGCGCTCCTGCGGGGACGAGTGAAGGGCAGACTAGCGTGACAGCGCTCCCTGTGTCTATGAGGGCTGGGAGTGGAGTTCCGCCAACTCGGACCCAGTGGGTGGGAGCCGGGAGGTGTTTTTTCTTCGTTCGACCCGGGAAGAGGCTGAGCGAGAGAGATCTGGCTCTGTCGGCATAGGTTCATCCTGCGGCATCTCTGACCGGGGCGCTTGGTGGAAGGAATTGCGTTGATGAGGTGGTACATATGGCTGAGGTGCTCTCTCTAAAAAACGTTATCTTTCTGGTCCTAGAGAGAGCGTGGCCAACGCACATTCTAAAGCTTCGGTCATTTGCTGTAGGGAGGACAGAGCTCGCATCCCCACTGCTTTTCTCTCTTCCCTCGGCAGGGCACGCATTACTCTGTCCATGACTACCCGGTCTGTAACTTCCTTGGCCGTCAGAGTTTCTTGTGAGTCATAAGCCCAGCGGTGGAATTCTAAGGTAGCCTGAGTGCTGGATAATCCACAACGTGCTAAAATTTTGGCTTTTAACAACTCATAGTCCTCCGCATCGTCCGCCGGGAGGGCAAAGTAAGCTCTTTGTGCTTCCCCAGTTAAAAGAGGAACTAAGATATTGCTCCAGTCACGTTTCGGCCATTCTTCCAGCTCCGCTGGTCTCTCAAACGTCTGAAGGTATGACTCGAGGTCGTCATGGGGAGTGAGCTTTGACAACAGGTGTTGGGCATCCTTTCTTGGGTCTGGGAGGGGTACATCATGTCTGCCCCGCTGCTGGAGCAGGATGAGTTCAGCGGTCGTGGTCTGTAGGCCCTGCGTGAGCTGTTGTAGGAGTGTCTGCTGTTGGATACTCCTTTCCAGCAGATGGCCGAGGTAATGTTCTGAGGACGTTGGTGCCCCAGGGTCCATGTTCTGAGCACGCATTCTCCACCAATGTAAAGTGTTGAGGGGATTCAGAACAAATGTCACAGACACGAGGGCTGATGCAGACACAAAAAAATATCTTTAATTCCCTTCTTTTTTCTGCGCCGGAACAAACAAAGAGTGTATATAAACGGGACAATAAAAGAGTGCAAAAGTGAAACTAAAAAGTCTTTGCGCAGTACCGGGGCTCCGTCGTTTTAGTTTGAATAGGAAGAATAGGTGAGATCGCAGAGGTGACAGTTCCCAGGGTGTACTCCTGCCTCGGGCGCGCTGGCACGAGATGCTGTGGGCGCCTGAGCGGGGTAGACACGCTCGGGGATGAGAGGCGTGCGATGGCATTGTCCCTGTCTCAAAGAAATATGCGGAGGCCGGCTCTCAGTGGTGTCCGAATCTGTGGACAAGGAAAAAACACATAAGCATTTTAGTTTTATCTTCCTACTCACCGGCATACACCACTGGGGTCCTTTTATAGGGAGCCGGTGACAGGTGGACGGCAGACGATTTGCTGTGGCCGATGCCGGTGATTTGTGGTGCCCCGCCCCTTTTTGAGCCCGTTGGTAGCTGTCCGTGGTGCTGACTTCCTTTGATAAATAGAGGCTTTTTGACGAGTGAGGAGCTGCTTTTCCATGGGACGCGCTGGTTATGAGCCCGTCGCCACACATTGTTGTGTCAAGTGCATTAGCTAAACCCATCAAGCACCATGATGAAACTGTCTCCTTTCCAAGAAAGCAAAACCAAAACTTATCACTGCTGCAGAGAAGTTCTCAGCCTCAGAGATGGTGTTACCAGCCTCATCAGTTAACAGCCAGCACCTCAGATGAGAGCCATTATGAAGCTTTACAGAGCAGAAGTAGCAGATATACATCTCAATATCAACTGTTCAGAGGAGATTATTGTGTATTTTGGATGCATTTATCATTGTTTTTTAAAACGTTTAGGAAAAAACATGAAGTTAGAATGTGTGTCCAAACCTTTGACTGGTAGTCTCACACACACACACACACACAAACACACACACACAAATAGAAAATGTTAATATTAGCCACCAAGATGTAGGATATTAATAAACATCTGTAACCTGTAACATCACTGTGAGATTAGAGATTTTTTTTATTATTTCTTTTTTCTTTTAATTATTCTTAATTTTCTCCAAGTTGTTTGTCTAACACACCAGTTATAATGTCAATGAAGAGCTGGGGTGTTGCTTGAAATAAAGCTCTATTTGTGTTACACCTGTGCCACCTCAGTCCCGGGGAATTAGATCTGGTTCTCCGGATTACTGAGTCGCTGCCTTGTCTCCCCCTAGTGTGTCTGTGTGTATATGTGTCACGTTAACACTAAATTAAAATCACCTGTGTCTCCCTAGTGTGTCTCACTATTTAAACCAGTCGAACCCGTAGCACACTGTTCGCTCACCGTTGTGCACCTTGTTGTTTGGTCGGTATCATCCATGTTATTTGTTCCTGTCTATTTCTCCCCAGGACTGAGCAGTGTCTGCAGGGCAGGTGACCTTTTTCTGTTCCCACGGACCGAGGGCAAGGTCAAGGCTGAGAAGTCCTCAGCCCTCTCTCTGTTTTCGTTTTTTCGTAAACGAGTAGTCTTTCTTTTTCCTAGCCATTGTTTCTTTCGGGTACGACGTGTCCAAACCACCTGCAGACCCAGCTGGGGAGTTATTTTTGGTTTTGTTTCTTTTCTTGGTTTGTTTGTGTTCAGTTACAAAGAAAAATAAACACGTCCTGTTCTCCCTGCATCTGCGTCCGCCTCCTTGTTACCGAGTCATGACAACTTGGACACAGGCCCCTCATCACTCAGTTCATATGTTTTTCTTGAGTCTCTGATGCATGTAATGTATGTGATGTGCTAATGTGTGTTACAGAGCTCCCTCGCTTGGTCACTGCCACTGAAACCATCTCACAATAATAAAAATTAATATAAACATTTTCTGGGCAAAGGACATTTCAACTGAAGTCTCATTTCATGGATTGAGTGAGAAGTTTAAAGTAACTTCATTCATTCATTCATTCAAAATCTAGAGACTGTTCAATATGAAAACCCCAGGAGAGTTTCTATACTAAATAAACCAGCCATCAAAACTGAAATATAATTTGACCCACTATATCCACTGCACACTTTGCTCTTCAATCAAGTTAGGTTAGATAGCTACAATAGCTTATTTATCACCTACTACAGTCAGGTCTTCCTCTCATTCCTCACTCTCTTACTGCTTCTCTGTGTCTCTGCCTCATCTAAAGTATTTTATAATAACTGCTAGTTGATGCTGAGTGCATGGTTCTTTTCCCATTGTGAAGCTGTACAAGCCACTCATTTTTTTTAGCATCTGTGTGGTTAACACTTTTGCATGTGGTTTCTTCAAGCACCTTCAAAACAGAAAAAGTCAAACAAAAGATCAGTAATGTGCATCTCATTATGTAACCATGTCCATGTAACTTTTATAATAAAGAGCTGATGACGACAAACATGAGTCAACGTTCTATACAGCAGTAATTGCTTGCAAAACCAGAGCTTACTGCTGACCAGATACAAGATTCAAATATATTAATCATTATTTCATTAAACCTCACTGTTTATACTAACATAACTGAAATAGACCTATTACTCCAAAAAAATAATGCTTTGTAGAAGAAACCTATTTGTAAAACAGTCATGAAAGCAGAACACTTAAACACTTTGTGAAGTTTCATGGTAAAATAAATCAACAGTAGCTGTGTTTAATAGTGAAAGTAAGAGCATTTCCATACACACACAATGTTATGAGAACTCACAGGATTTGGACTAAACAGCTGTGTTTTCATAAGAAAACCACTTGTCATCAGAGAAAAGGCTTTAATTTGATAGAGATTGGACTTTGGACTAAGTAAACCCTGCACCAGAAGAACAACAGTGTGGAAGTGTGGAAAATGCAGAAGAAAAGTTCTCTAGGGTTTCACAAAAAGCTCCACAAGGTGTTACGCCACATGGTGGTTTAGCTCTAAATGAAAATCAATACTGCAGTGTTTGCATTGCAAAGCCCAAAGCATGGACCTGTGACACACACACAAACACACACACACTTATTTTTTATTTTTTCATTTATTCACTGATCTCCTTATCTTCTTAACTCAAACTCTTCAGTTCTCTTCTTCTGGTTAGGGGTAAAGTTACTTATTGACACATACATTTAGAGGACGAAATGTTCATTTAACTTAAAATCATTGATGGACATAGTGTAAAGCTCTACTGTAGCACAGCACCCAACTCCCCCATTCATATCACATTTTTTTTTTGAATATCCTTGTTGCATTCCAGCCAAGAGTTGCGTTTCTCACTCCCAAATGTCACTGCTTACTGCGTCCATGTCGCTTCTCATCCGAATGCATTTTTAATGTCCATCTACAGAATTAAAGTTCAGTATAATTAAATAAATAAATGAGACCAGTTTTATTATTTTTTCCTTTAGCACCACCATGGTGCAATGCTTAATGCTTCTTGTTTTAGCTGTATACTGTGCATGCACTTGTGCACGCTTGGCCTAACCATGTATCAGACCGCAAGGTGCTAGCACGTAACTACAGTAATAGCGAAGTAATCTCCTAGGTCACCCCACAAAGTACACTTCTTGGTATCCCAAAATATGTCTTCCCTCATTTTTATGTATGTTTTTTTTACTATAAAATAACCACTATTTCTTCAGTACCTTCATGGTCCATCCTTGGCTACCCCAGAAGATACACCTCTTGGTAGCACAACCTGGGCTTGGTAGCCCAAAAAGATTCTTGTGCCTTCATCACTGGCTGGTCAGATGCCCCCTGGGCAGCACCAGCCCATTGGTAACCTAAGCCTGCAGCAACAGTATCAGCAGCAACTTAACATCCAGCAGGTCCAGCACACTCCTCAGGCTAGAGATTTTCAACAGCAGCAGCAACAGCAACATCAAGTTGCCCGATGATACCACCCCGTTTGCCTTAAGCCATTCCAAACTCAGTCTCAGGCTGATTTTTTTTAATAACTAACTTGTAGGCTCATCAAGCAGATTATTGAGGTTCTAGTTTGGAATCACAGGGTCATATGACCTAGAGGTTATTGAATAAATAGGTGTTGTTGGACTTTCAGACTGCCTCCGTCGAGGGGTCGCCACAGCAAACCATCCGGTCCGCCTACACCTTTGCACAGGTTTTACACTGGATGCCCTTCCTGATGCAACCCTCCCTTTTTAGCCCGTCCTGGGATCGGCACTCCATCCACTGGCTGGGGTGGGAATTGAACCTGGGCCTTCCACATGGCAATGAAGAAATTTACCACATAGTCGCCAATGTATTGATCCCTTGTATTGAAGAAATAGTGATTTAGAAAAAAAAAAGTGAAATAAAAACTGATGGAGACATATTTTAGTATATCAAGTGGTGTACCTTGATAGAAACCATGTAGATTCTTTGGTACTAGTTTGAGGTCATAGGGTCCCCTGACCTTCAAGGTATAAAATGAATAATTTTTTATCTTCCTTTTAATAAAAAAAGAATAATAATAAAAATCAGTGAAGATATATTTTGGGATATGAAGAAGTGTACCTTGTGGGGGTGACAAAAGGAGATTATTTTGGTACTAGGTTGGGGTCACTGGGTTACATGAGCTGGAAGGTATTCAAAGTAGAGTAAAAATGTTCTACAAATGAATTGCTATCAACTACACATTAATTAAATTCTTAATAATAAATTAACAACAGGTGCATGTCATGGTATTTAGGAAGGAATTAAAATAACTTGGTAATAAAATAACCACAGGGCAGAAATATACTTGCATTTAACTGTGTATGCATCATGACTACCTCATCCTTATGTCTTGTGCACGTCTTTAGAACTTAACATGACAAATCCACGATGCTTTAGCCTCAAATATCGCATCGAAGTGGAGGCATTTGCAGCGCGAGGCTTTACTTGCACTCAGTGTCCGAGAGAAAGAAGGACAGAGAAATTAATAAGAACTATTAATCTTTGTTTAGCATTTTGAGATGCAGCATTCGAGTTAGTTGTTTGTACACTGGAGAGAAGGCTGGCTGTTTGCCAGTAAGCTGACTAAACTCCTTAATTGAGCAGAGTGTTTCCTGTGTAATGCACTGCATAGAGTCCATGAAACTCATGGCCAAAATTTGTGTGTGTACACATGTTTGGGGTCTGTTTATTAAAAAAATAACATTTTATTTATTAACATACCACAACCACATACAGTATGTCACAAGATCTCTGACATCTCTGCAAATATTTAGTGTAAATTTATTATTCCCTCAAAATAACTAAAAATACAGCCAATAATAGCTGAACCCTCTTGGCCATGGAGTTCACCAGAGCTTCACAAGTTGCCACTGGAATCCTCTTCCATTCCTCCATCAAACATCACGGAGGTGGTGGACATTTGACACCTTGTGCTCCTCCACCTTCCTTTTCAGGATGGCCCAGAGGTGTCCTATGGGGTTTAGGTCTGGAGACATGCTTGGCCAGTTCATCAACCTCTTATTCAATCTCTGCAGCAATGCTGGACACACTCATCCATCTGTTTCCAAAGCCAGTCTTTGGATCTGACGCTGAGAACGTGCACTCAGCTTCTTTGGCTGACCATAGCAAGGTCTGTTCTGAGAAGAACCTGTCCTCTTAAAGCGCTGGATGGTCTTGGTCACTGGGCTGCAGCACAGTTGCAGAGTGTTGGCTATCTTCTTATAGCCTCGGCCATCTTTATGTAAAGCAACAATTGTTTTTTTCAGGTCTTCTGAGAGTTGTTTGCCATGAGATGCCATGTTGAACTTTCAGTGGCCAGGTTGAGAGAGTGGAAGAGCTTTTATACCAAATTTAACTCACCTGCTATCTGGTGACACCTGAGACAGTGTAACACTAATGAGTCACATGACAAAGGGGAAGGAAAATTACTATTGTGCTCAATTTGTACATTTTCACTTAGGGGTGTACTCACTTTTGTTGCCAGGGGTTCAGCTATTATTGGCTGTATTTGTAGTTATTTTAAAGGGGACAATAAATTTACACTGATATACAAACTTTACACTGACGACTTTTCATTGTGTCAAAGAGTCACTTATGCAGTGTTGTCCTATGAAAAGATAGAACCTAATATTTGCAGAGATGTGAGGGGTGTACTTACTTTTGTGACATACTGTATAACAACCACAGAAAACCAAAAAGTAACATTAATGCACAAGACAAGAGCAAACTAAAACACTGACTTTAAATAGACTAATTAGACGAGAGAAGTTGCACTTAAATACAGCTGACATCATGTGACTGTGACTGGTGAGTTGCAATGAACACTGGGAACTGAAGTCCAGGACAAATGTCAACATACAAATCCTGCTGAACACAAACACTCGGAGGAAACAATGACACGTGTTTTGATTTATGACCGAAAGAACAAAGACACCAGGCAATGTAGGATATCAGAGAAGAAATGCTTTTTTTATTAAAGAATCGATAAAACAAGAAAAGAAAAAATATAATATATCTGATTAAAGAAAGAAAAAGCATATGCATTAAAACACAGAATAGAAATTGTTCATTTAATTGATATGAATCTAGATGCAAAAATGTTTGCAATTCCTGATAGCTTTTATGAAGATGACAGGGTTTTGTTAGTCTATAAAAATTATTCATTATAAAACCTTTTTCCTCATAGAATCATATAAAATCTGCATTCCAAAAGTCAGAGAGGTATTTGCTCCATAGGTATTGTATCATGTGTTTTTCCTATCCATATAAAAAATAAAACAAAACTCTCAAATCACATATAGGTTTATTATAGAATACAATTTTTTTTTGTTGACTTATTATACTAATCTCAGTCAAAGAGATGAAACTCCTTTGATTTCAGAAACTTAAATCGTAATTTAAAAAAGTAAAAATGGCAGTAAACAACAAAGAAATAAAAGCTTATAAAGACAGTACAATCACTCACCCCAGAGATTCATAAATCAGTATATATGTTATATGTATAAGTGTTTTTTGTTTGTTTGTTTGTTTGTTTGTTTGTTTGTTTGTTTGTTTTTTGGAGCGAGAGAGTAAAATTGCATTGGCTTTAAGAACTCCACTATACTTTTATCATTTTTAACACCTTCTTGCAGGCGCTTTCTCTCTCATAATGCACAGGGTAACCATGCTGGTTACATGCTATTGTGATGCATACAGATCTTTGTTGCCCTTGATATGTACACGGGTTACTTCCTTGCCTCGTGCAGGTGACCACACTAAAAGGGTTGTTGCTTTCATGAAGATTCCCACCCACACGATGGCCAGCTCCCCCACACACTTCCTTGACCTGATTTTCTGTGGCCCATATGAAGCTGTTTGTACGTTTGCAGGTTCCACTAGGATTGATTTCCCTGTCGTTAATCACTTTGGTACATATATTCTCAGGCATGTTCAGGTAAATGTGCTTCTTTTTAAACGCGTCCCAGTTCTGGGCTTCAGCAGGCAGTGCGGCGCTCAACACCAACAGCAAAACCAGGCTGAACACACGGATCTCCATGATGACGTCTGTGGAGAGAGGAACAAACAAATTACACACACTAAGATGATTGTACAATGAGCGTTCATGATTTTGAGTGAGAGCAAGAGTAACTGTCTTTCTTTGTGCGCTTTCCTCTTAGAGAATTGGCTTGTTGGTCATTTATTTTAACCAACATTTTCCTACGGAAACTTTATTTAGGGTTTAAGGTAAGGTTTGGATAGCAAAGAAATAGTACATTTATGTACTATTCATTAATTAATCTTTTCATATCCCTTATAATTTATTTATTTTTAAATGAATCAGCATTTCATCCAATTAAATGTCTGTGTCCAGTAGTAAAAGATAATTAACCTTACCAGCAGTAGAGGATGGAATGGTCCCAGTCAAGAAGATGAGGAGACGCTTGTTCACGATCAGTCAGAGAATAACTGAAGGCTAATCAATACCAGTCTGCATGTGTTTATATACCCATGTCAATGCTATGAACATTTAAAAAAATGCATACACTGCAGCTTTGACCTTGGTCACGTAGAGCTAAACCACTTTTTTTTTTTTTTTTTTTTTTTTAAGTGTGCAGCTTCCGTTAGCAGCTTCTTTCCTGTCAACCACTAGAGAACGTTTCTTCTGTCTTTTCAGTACTTTAGCTTTTGTTGTTCTCGGGGGTAATTCTACTTAGAATCTGAATTTCTTCATCTAGTTTTGTCTTAAAAGATCTCCAGATAGAAGATTGCACAACCTCATAGGAAAGACATACCATAGGAAAGACATAGGAAAGACATTTAATAACTATTAAATAATAAACCCAATAAAATTACCAATAAAATTTCCAATCAAATAAATCCAGAATGAATTCATCCAATAACAGTTAGTTGTTATTCTAAGCCATGAAGGTCAGCTGTTCTGGAATGGTTCTTGCAAGAGCTGGGTTGTCACAAGTGCATTTGTATTTGAAACTGGTTCCCATGAAGGACTTTCCAGGAAAGAAAGACCAGAACTTACCTCTGCCAGTCACCAGCCTCAGAAATCACCAATTAACAACCAGCACCTCAGATTGGAGCCGTTATGAGCATACTATAATCAGCAAACACATCTCAATATCAACTGTTCAAAGGAGCTTATTGGATATAATGGATGCCTTCAGCATTGTTGTTGTATAAGGTAGAAAGAAATTAAATATATACAGTACATACCGGCCAAAATATTGTGGTGTTGTTTTTATGTCCAGTAGTGTCCATAAGCTTTTTTAATTTAAAATCTTAAGCAGCAATTTTACAGGTCATGAGCTTCTTTTAGTGTCAATACTTATAATGAAATATAAATAATTGTAAGGGACTGCCCCTAGAGGGCACTGTGGACAGGTGTGTTTTTTAGGTTTTGTAGTTCTGTTTGTAGACTCAGTTTCCCAGAAGGCACCTCGGTCAGGTGATGACTAAGCTCACCTGAACCGGGGATGCTCATTAGAGTAGTTATAAAGAGCTGGTTGTTCTGGGAAACTGAGTCGAGCATTAATTATGTTATGAGGGCATTACGTGTTTTAGTTTTTGTGTTGTGTGTTATTTTGGTTGGGTTTGGTGTCATGTTTTGAAGGCTCTATATAATTTGAAAGTGTCTGTGTGTTCCAGTCTTGATGTAAGTGTGTTTCAGCCTGTGTATGAATGGGCTTCAGCCTGTGTGTGTGAGGGCGTTTTCAGCCTGTGTGTGTGAAGGTGTTTCAGCCTGTGAGTGTGAGGGCGTTTTCGGCCTGTGTGTGTGAAGGTGTTTCAGCCTGTGTGTGTGAGGTTATGTCAGATTGTGTGTGGGCTCTCCATTTGTGCTGACTCTAAGCCCGGGTACGCTCGTGGTGTGTGTGTTTGCCGCTCGTAGGAGCGCGGAGTGTGTGTTTGCCGCTCGTAGGAGCGCGGAGTGTGTGTTTGCCGCTCGTAGGAGCGCGGAGTGTGTGTTTGCCGCTCGTAGGAGCGCGGAGTGTGTGTTTGCCGCTCGTAGGAGCGCGGAGTGTGTGTTTGCCGCTCGTAGGAGCGCGGAGTGTGTGTTTGCCGCTCGTAGGAGCGCGGAGTGTGTGTTTGCCGCTCGTAGGAGCGCGGAGTGTGTGTTTGCCGCTCGTAGGAGCTGGTGCGCTATTAGAGGCGCGAGTGTGTGTGTGGTTCGCTCGTAGGAGCTGGTGCGCTATTAGAGGCGCGAGTGTGTGTGGTTCGCTCGTAGGAGCTGGTGCGCTATTAGAGGCGCGAGTGTGTGTGTGGTTCATTCACAGGAGCCGGTATGACTGTCTGGTGTGCTATTAGAAGCACGGGCGTGTGTAAAACGTGTCGCCCATAGGGGCGCGAGTGAGAGCGTGTCGCCCATAGGGGCGCGAGTGAGAGCGTGTCGCCCATAGGGGCGCGAGTGGGAGCGTGTCGCCCATAGGGGCGCGAGTGGGAGCGTGTCGCCCATAGGGGCGCGAGTGAGAGCGTGTCGCCCATAGGGGCGCGAGTGAGAGCGTGTCGCCCATAGGGGCGCGAGTGAGAGCGTGTCGCCCATAGGGGCGCGAGTGAGAGCGTGTCGCCCATAGGGGCGCGAGTGAGAGCGTGTCGCCCATAGGGGCGCGAGTGAGAGCGTGTCGCCCATAGGGGCGCGAGTGAGAGCGTGTCGCCCATAGGGGCGCGAGTGAGAGCGTGTCGCCCATAGGGGCGCGAGTGAGAGCGTGGCGCCCATAGGGGCGCGAGTGAGAGCGTGGCGCCCATAGGGGCGCGAGTGAGAGCGTGGCGCCCATAGGGGCGCGAGTGAGAGCGTGGCGCCCATAGGGGCGCGAGTGAGAGCGTGGCGCCCATAGGGGCGCGAGTGAGAGCGTGGCGCCCATAGGGGCGCGAGTGGGTCATGATTGGTAGAGCCTGGGTGTTTTGTGTGATCTTTGTTTGTTTGTTTTGTATAGAGTCTGTGTTTTATTTGAAAGGAAGAGACCGTGTCTTTCGTTATGTGGGTTTTTTGTGTTGACCTTCTGTTTATCTTTTGTTTGATTTGATTATTAAAAGACCTTTTTTGAGTTAAACAACTCTCTGCGTCTATGCCCGTCTTATTTAAGCCCTTGGCATTAACAACAGCCTGGACTACCCTAACAGTTCATGACAATAATTTGCGTTTTAAAATATTGCTGTTGATTATTGTTTGACGCGAGACAGAATAGCACTGAAAAATTCTTATTTTCAGGTCACATATAAAATCATCTCTCCAAAACAGCTGAAGTTGACATTTCTTTTTTTTAGAGAAGCATGATCAGTCACTTCCATGTTGCATAAATTTTAGAGGTAGCTTATTTGGCACACACACCTTCTGTATTATATGTGTAACATACAAACTAATTAAACCAGCATAAATACTGTGTTTTGGCTGAGATCTTGAAGCTCTGGATGTGTTATAAAGACTTCTCTTGCTTAGTCATTATCCTACTACCGCTGCTGTGTATTTGTGTTTTTCTGAAATCCACAAAATCATACAGTATACAGTATATATAAAAATACAGCCAATAATAGCTGAACTCCTGGCAACAAAAGTGGGATAGGCTCCAGGCCCCCCTGCAACCCTGAATACAACATTAAGCAGTATAGATGATGAGTGAGTGAGTGAGTAAAATGGTGCAATTTTAAATATATATATATATATATATATACACTGTACTCTACTCTACTCTGCCTTTAAAAACATTTCTACATAAAAGAAACTTTTATAAAAAGCTCTCGAGAGTCAAGAGTTATACAATAAACAGTCAATAATTGGTGTGGAAACTGTTTGCTGGAAAATAATCAGTAGTGTTCGATACAGATTTTGGTCGGTGTTATAAGTCAAACAGCTGTTAGTTTTTACCGAGCGTGCTGAGAATATGGGTTCTTCTGGAACCTCTATCACACTCACTCTGTTCGATTGTCCAGTAACATTTAGGAGCCTACATTAGGGTATTTTTTTGTTTCCATCTAAAAAATGGTCTGTCATGTAATATGTTGCTTTCTTTACAGGCATGGAAATATTCCTCTGTAATGCTATTCATTTTGGCAGTCCAATCTTTATGCTCGGACACATGTTTGGACACACCTTCTCATTCAAAGTATGAGTGGCAAATGTATTATGGCAAGAAAAAAGCAGCTAAGTAAAGAAAAACGCGCGGCCATCCATCATTACTTTAAGAAATGAAGGTCAGTCAGTCTGAAAAATTGGGAAAACTTTGAAAGTGTCCCCGAGTGCAGTCACAAAAACCATCAAGCGCTACAAAGAAACTGGCTGACATGCGGAACCGCCCCAGGAAAGGAAGACCGAGAGTCGCCTCTGCTGCGGAGGAGAAGTTCATCCGAGTCACCAGCCTCAGAAATCGCAGGTTAACAGCAGCTCAGATCAGAGAGCAGGTCAATGCCACACAGAGTTCTAGCAGCAGACACGTCTCTAGAACAACTGTTAAGAGGAGACTGTGAATCAGGCCTTCATGCTAGAATATCTGCTAGGAAACCACTGCTAAGGACAGGCAACAAGCAGAAGAGACGCGTTTGGGCTAAAGAACACAAGAAAGAACACAAGAAAGAAAACTCGCTGAATGAGAAGGGGTGTCCAAACTTTTGCTCTGTACTGTATATATACACACACATTAATGTATTAACATATGCACAAACATTTTTGTACATATTAACAACATTAACCACAATTCTTCTCAGTTTTTAGGTCCATTTGTTTAATCTCCTGTTTATTATTTGTTCAGTTACTGTCTTTCTCCTGAGTAACAGTGGACTTTTGTTTTTATTCTCGCCACTTTGGCTCTTTGTAGAGATGCTTTTACTATGCGTCTTTTTTTTTTTTTTTTACATCTGGTATCTGTAAACAGTGTAAATGCTCTAGAAAGCGGTTTGCTTGTTCTTCAATGTCTGTGTCTGTGTCTCTGTGTGTGTGTGTTGTGTTGCACCCCAGCTCCATCACTGTCCTGTGCTGCTGCACTCAGAGTTTGACTGCGTGTTTTTCTTTTGGTGATGGGTTCTTTTTTTCCCTGTGGTCTTGTCTTTCGGTGTCAGTGGTGGTGTGTTGGTTTGTTGCTCCTGTACCTCTCCGTTGCAGACATTGAGGGTTGTGGCCAGCGTTGGTGGGTGGGGTCACTGTCAGTGGTGGATACTGTACTGGCACTGTTTACAGTGGTGTCAGTGTTGTTTTCCGCTCTGGACGTGGTGTGTGTCCCTGTGGTGGTGGTGTGTTCAGGGCTGACCTGTTTGAGTCGTTGGCTGTGGTGTGTCGCTGCGGCCCGCTGTGGGCTCCGCTGTTCTTTGGCTGACTGTCCCCGCATCGCTGCCGCCCTGTACCGGTTGTGTTGCCACACAAGCTCCCTGGCTGCACAGTGTTCGTGCCAACAGCTCAGCCTTTTGTGTCCCACGTCCCCACACTCAAAACACCTCAGCGGCTCCATGGTGGCAAAGACAGTGTAGCTGCTGTCCCCCTCTTTACATTTAAAATTCATATTTAATGTCTGTTCTTCGTTGTTTAAAACCATTAAAACTGGCTAGCGAGCTTTTGCAACCAAGCGGAATAGCTCTTATTTGGCCAACAAACTTTCCGAAACGGGTCAGCTCCTTCATTATCACCTTTTTTATGAACGGAGGCACGTTAGTTATGACCACCCGCGTCTTTATCTTTTTTAAACTCTCTTACACACACACACAAAGAGAGAGAGAGAGAGTGTGTGTGTGTGTGTGAAGATGTGTGTGTGTGTCTAGATGTCCAATGTGAGCATGTTTTACTACATGTGCATGCTACTTTATGACCAAGCTTTTGCAGCATTGAAATTTTCTCACTCAGCACTAAAACACCACGAAGTGTTAAACTTTCAGCAGTTTATTTTGTGTGAACCTGTAAAGACGTTTTCTTCAGGGTCGTTTTAATCTCCCACACTTGAGCTGTTCTTCTTGTTCATGTTTTACTCAGAATATCAATTCCTCCAACTAGACCCCTCTTTAAAGAACTTAAATAGTACAACTCCATGATAAGCAAAGGTCAGGTGAAATCCACATTTTCCATGTCTTTCCTCCTTTTTTAGTTGCAGTTTTATTTTTTGACCTGGAGAATGGCAAGAACTTTTGGACACATTTGGACTCATACAAAATGGATACATTTTGAAATGTAAATAATACAATAGAATTGCGGCGAATTTAGTAAATGTCAGTGTAGTCTAAAAATCCTAAAACAAACTCCCTCAAAATGACGGAGCACTGAAAATTAGTAGTTGAATTATCTGATAACTACTGTAATTATGATTTGCTAAGAACTTGAGACAGTCCAATTTTTGTTTTTACCTTCTTTTTTTTTTTTTTTTTAAGATTAGTAATGAGTTTCTGAGAATTACATCTGCTCCACTTCAAGCACGATTCCTGGTTTCCTTGGACAAGCAACACTACAAACTAATTGAGATCATCAGAAACAAGGGAGGAATTGTCAGAGAGAAGACCAGAGATATAATCTTCATCTTCACGTTCTTGATCTGGTATGTACTTGCTCAAACAAACAGAAATTAGCTTAGTGTCAAATGTAATATTGTGCATTGAAGCCACAGGAGCTTAGCAAGGCATCCAAGTCAAGTTGGCTGTGATGCACTAAATTAAAACATAACTTGCAGAATAAAACACTTTAGTTTAACTTGTTCACAGGTTAATGTAAGCTGTCTGAATACATGTTTCAATTTCTGCCATATTCATTTTATCACGCTTCATAAGCCTAACATAATCAACAATACTATGTGTGTTTTTACCTGCCTAGAGCCTGGAGGTGAATGTATGAAGAGAGTATCTCCTGAAATGTCTTATGGTGTATTTAGTGGAAGATGTGGACCAACTGATTACGCACTGGTAAGCATTTGTTCATGAAGCATTTCATCCTTAGGACTGAAAAAGTTACTGAATTGATAAATTAGCCTAGCTCAAGTGGCAGCTTGGTGATGCTGGGGTTTGAACTTCCAATCAGTATATCAACATCCAAGAACCACACAACTACATCTGCCCCTTCATATTGGCAAATACGAGGTCATTGGCATTATCAGCTGCAGCACAACCTTTACACAGGACCGTTATTATTTTTTAAGCATAGAATGTATTAATATTAGTTACATACATGCCCCTAATCCTTGTGGAAAGCCTTCACAGAAGAGCTGAAGCTGTTATAGCTGCAAAGGGCCAGCATCATATTAAACCCTATGGATTAAGAAGTGGATGTTACTCAAGTTCATATGCATATGAAGCATATTGAGTACTGTTAACTTAAACAATTACAATTAGTTCAAATTAATAGACATTGGTTAGTATTTAGAACTTTTTGGTATATATGAGTTTGTAGAAATGACATTTTTCAAGTTAGCTGTAAACTGCCCACACTTAATTGTTTTAATCAAGATGGGGGATTGGTCTGTCTTCACATAATCTTTACAAATCTGGGCTCCCTAAAGTACCAGAGTACTGGTGGCTCAGTGGTAGGTGTTTTATCCTGCCATGCGAAAGACCCGGGTTTGATTCCCAGCCACTGAAAGTGCCTGTCCCGAGCCCAGATAATAATGGGAGGCTAGTGTTCAGAACAGCATCTGGTGTGAAAACTTGTGACAAACCACTGTGGCGACCCAGTGCCAGGAGCAAGCGAAAGACCAACAACAATTTATTTAATTTGCAACAACAACAAAAAATTATATAGTATGTGTTAGGTGTAACGGTGGCTGTACGTGGGTGGCTGAAGGAGAGGCATATGTGCAGAGGTGACGTGCGTGAAAGTCTTTTAATGGAACGCAAAGGGGAAACGGATGGGAACAAAACATGAACTTACACAGGGGACAAACTAAACATGACAGACTATGGGTTACATACAGGCTAGGAGATACACACAAGGCTAGGAGAAACATGGAGCTAGGAACATACACATAGGACTAGGAGAATACACAGAACTTCACAGGGAAACAAACAACACCATTTAACTGATACGGTCTTTGGTTGTTCAGAAAGATGAAGCTCAGGCAGAAGTTGAGAGGTCCACGATGGCCCAGTTTGTTCTCAGGGACAAAGAGGACGGTCTTCAGCCACCACAGGAAATCTGTATTGTGACTTATTGTGTTTCCATCAATCGCACATGAATGTTCCATGTTGTTTGGCTTCATCTATGCGCTAAACTTGAGCCATCCTGGTGAGCTCAAACACACTTTTGTTGCCCTGCAGAAAATATTTAGGGAACATATTCTATATTGACATTAAAATATTACATTTTGGTCACTTTATTTGTCAAACAATTGTCAGGTTTTCACATCGTTAGCAAATAGGTTAATACAGTTCTTAAGCTTACATTATTAAAAATGCTTTATGTTTTATTTATTTTATTTTTGTTTTCTCTCTTTTAATTGGAGAAATTATTTAATAGTACAACAAAAAGAAAAGGTAATGTATGGTTTCAAGGATGGTAATAAATGTTTTTAGAGGAGAATTTGTTTGGTCATTGTCTTCATTTATAAATGTAACTTTAAAAAAAATCTATTTTATTTGTTTCATCTAAAGCAAAACAATTTTAAGTGTAACCAAAAATTCACTATTAACATTTTTTTATACGTTTTTGGTTGCATTTATATTAAGACTTAAGTCGTCAGAAAACAGAGAACTGGATTAAAAAGAATTACGTAGATTTTTTTATGTATACACTTTTTTCGCTTAGGTACTTTTTTTTCAGAAAAAGACTATATATTGAATTTTACATATAATTCATAAAATTAAGTTTGTACGTAATCATACTTTTAACTTGAGAAAAATGAAAAAGATTACTACTATTCTTTACTCCTATTACTTTATACTACATGTATGTAATTTGTTTCTTTCAAGGTAAAAACTAAACTTAAATATAGTGTTACATTTTAGATTTTTCTAAAGTGATATAATCAAGTTATTACAAAGTAGAAAAATAAGTTTTACTGGCCTAAGGCATTGAGAGGAAGTAAAAGAAATTACTTGTAACAAATTGCGGCAATTTTTTAAAAGTTGATCCAAAGTATACTTTTTTGTCAGTGTACTTAAAATTTTTAATTTTTCTAAAGTGAAAATCAAGTTGTTACAAAGTAGAAAAAAAGGTTTAACTGGCCTAAGGCATTGTAACAACTTAAAAAATATATATTCATATTTAATAAAAATTAAACCTTAGATAAAATTATGACATTTGATTTGAGAGAAAGTTAAAAAAAATTTGCTTGTAACAAATTGCAGCAATTTTTTTTAAGTTGATCAAAAGTATAATTTTTTCAGTGCAGTCAATAATACAGCATGTTAAAAACTTTAAAATAATTTGTATGAAAATTTTTATTTCATATAATGCCTACAGGGTTTCATGAACTTGTAAAGCATCTGAACACAGCCAATTAACTGTACAGTCATTAATTCATTTTTATTTTATACTTTTGTTCTGGTAAATAACGATGAACAATATAGATTTCTATGGAAAACAAATATCTACTAGACTTAAACATTCATGTTATCAACAGGAACAAATTCAGTTGTGTTTAAAAAAACTTTAAAATACTGTTAATAAGTAACTCAGTCAGATAGATATCTAAAAAAATAAAATGTGTGGAGTGCTTAAACATCTTAGATCACTTATATAGTACATGTACTTAATTTTGCAAAAATCAAGAAGTGTCACTTCTACTGTAATATACTGTATTTCAAGCAAGTACACCCACTCGCAAAAGTCAGTACACCACTCTAATTTCAGCAAACATTTTAAGATATCTTCCCAAAAGGACAATATTATAGAAATGAAACTTAAATATATGTTAGAGTAGTCAATGTGCAGCTGGTATAACCATACAGATTTACTGTCCTCTGAAAATTACTCATCATACAGCCATACATCCTCATGGAGGAGTGGAAGAGCATCCCAGAAACAACATGTGCAGCTCTGGTGGAGTCCAGGTCCAGGAGGTTTAAGGCCATGTTAGATAACAATGGGACTCACACAAAATATAGACATTTTGGACACAGTTTTGACATGTTCACTTGTAAGGGTGTATGCATTTTTGTTGCCAGCTATTTTGACAATAAAGGCTGCATGTTGAGTTATTTTCAGAGGACAGTAAATCTATACTGTTATACAAGCTGCACACTGACTACATTAAAGTTTATCCAAGTTTCATTTCTACAGTATTGTACCTTGAGAGCATATAATAAAGTGGTTACTGAAATTTGAGGGGTGTACTTACTTTTGTGAGTGCGAGGTGTACTTACTTTTGTGAGATACTGTACTTTGTGTACAGCTTTTTGTACTTTGAGTTTGTGTACTTCTGCCACTTCTGTCCACTACATGTGTGCATACTATGACCTACAAACATAATGCAAATGCTGCAGTTTTTATCGTGTTCTCTCACACACCCAAATTGTGGTTTTACACCTTCAGCAGCCTCGTCCCTGTCAACCGCTGGAGAATTTCTTCTGCATTTTTCGTACTTTAGCTGTTGTTGTTCTTGTGCATATTTTATTCAGATTTTTTAAAAATTAGTCCTCTCCTGCAAAACCCATCCTGGAAAAACATAATGCAAGTGAAGTCCACTTTTTTTCAGTTTTCTTTTTTTTTTTTTTTTTTTTTTTGTGAAAGAAAATGTGATCAGAGAGTCCTGGTTTTCAATTCAGGTTAAAATAGATTAAACACAGGTTGATGAAAGAATGCCAACAACCTCCTGACAGTTTGCTTTATTACATGAACAGTAATGATTGAGCAAAGCCTTCATATTAGCCTACATCTTGGGGCTACTCCTACACTATATATCTGCATTTGTCTACATACACAATAATAAAAATTTATGTGAATATAAATTATGAATTTGCTCAGTTGAGCAGTTTAAAATACAGTTTGTGAAAATCCCAAGAGAGTGTATGTACTCTATAAACTAGCTTACAAAAGATTATCAAAGATTGCCTTTTAGAAATACAGAAAAAATGAGTCAGCTGTTTTAATCACTGCAGAGACATCACAGCTAGCGGTAGTCTTCAGAAGTTCTTACCAAGGTGAGGCAGCGTTGGGCGGCTACAAGAGCACAGAGCACCACAGGATTGCCAGGAGCTCAAATTTTCGAAATCGTTGGGGCAAATTTTTAAATAGACGCTATCTTTAATAACCGATTGATGTTTTGAGCTGTACACACATACATTCTCACTTAAACAACTCATAAAATCTACGCTTTGTGACACAATAACTAATATTTAAAACACTTTGCAGGCTGCGTTTGGAGAAACCAGAGAATAAAGAATAAACCAGTTGTTTAACCCAATCAGGTCTTCATTTGTAAATGACTCATCTCATCACTACATCTCATTTGACTCAACATAGAGCAACCCAACAATGTGTTTAAAGTACCCGAAATAACCCAGAATTTTGACCCAGCATTTTTAGAGTGGATGGACACACATATGTTTACACCATATTTCTTCCACAAAGTTTATGCTTCAGCACGATCCTGCCAGGTGTTGATAATGTGTTAAAGGGGTCTTAACCCAGTAACAGTAATTTCAATTCTTCTTAGTTTTTCCTTTGCTTGATGCAGCCCAATAATTTAACCCTTCTGAAATTGTTACTTTTTGTTTATTTATTTATTTATTTATTTATTTATTTATTTATTGGGGGTGTGGCAGTGTATTTAACCTTATCGGCAGGCGAGGAGTAAAGAGTCTAAGGCAACAAAATAAAGAAATATTCATTACTAGTTAATAAATTAAAAACTGAAAGAATAATAATAATAAAAAAAGATAATAATAATACAATTAAAGAGAGAGAAAGAGAGAGAGAGAGAGAGAGAAAGTGTGTGTGTGTGTGTGTGTTTACAAGTCCAATGTATACATGTTTTACTACATGTGCATGCTATGACCACTGCAATGCAAACACTTTTGGAGCATTGAAATTTTCTCACTCAGCATTAAAACACTGTGTTGTGTTAGACTTTCAGCAGTTTTTGTGTGAACCTGAGTGAATTTTCTACTGGGTCATTTAAATTTTCCACACTTGAGCATGTTTTACTGAGAATATCAATTCCTCCAACTAGTCCCCTCTTCAAAGAACTTGAATAGTACAACCCCATGATGAACAAAGGTCAGGTGAACTCCACATCCCCATGTCTTTTTTCTTTTTCTTTTTTTATTTATTGACTTATATATATGTTTTATATATACATTTGTATGAGAACCTCAGCATTCAATTCAATTCAATTCAATTTTATTTATATAGCGCTTTTAACAATTGACATTGTCGCAAAGCAGCTTTACACAATAAAAAGAAGTAAGTTTTTATGCAATGTGTATGAATCAAAATGATAAGATTGTCCCTGATGAGCAAGCCGAGGGCGACGGTGGCAAGGAAAAACTCCCTGAGATGGTAATAGGAAGAAACCTTGAGAGGAACCAGACTCAACAGGGAACCCATCCTCATCTGGGTGATAACGGATAGCAGAGAATGATCAGCATAATAATGTGTACTGGAAGTTCAGTGTAACAGGAGATGTGTTAAAATTTAAATTAAAAGGAGTCCAGTTTGTTCCCGGAGGCTCAGGTAGACTGTAGGAGATTCCAGTCCTGAGCTATCGAACAACTGAAGTCACAGGTCCCCAGAGCATCAATCGATGATAGGACAGTCTTCATGGAAACCATCCCCAGCCACAAAGCGCATCCAGGCAGACCACACGGGGCATCCATGTGACGGGATCTCCAACCAGAAGCAGGACTCCAGGACGGGTTAGACGGCTTCAGAGGGCAGAGGGGTCTGGATCACTGGCAACTCAGGAGCGAACATGTATAGCTCGACAGAGAGACAGAGAGAGGGAAAGGAGAGAGGAGAGAGAGAGGAGAGAGCAGAAAAGGAGAGAACAGAAAATAAGGAGAGATGGCAGTTAGGTATGGTCACAGTCAACATGTATAAGGTGAATGTATATTAGTGCAAAGTGCAAGCAGGGACTCCGGCAGGACTAACTATAACAGCATAACTAAAAGGGAGAGCCAGAAGGAAACACAAACATGAGGGCTCCCTGAGATGTAAAGCAACCAATCACCTCACCGTCAACAAACCTGAGTGAACAATGAGAGTGGGGAGGACAGCATCTAAACATACCAGTTCACCAGAATACTCTACGTCCATGAGTCCCCCAGATCTGCTCCTTTACCTAAGGTTAATCTATTTACAAAAATGCTTGGCTAAATAAATAAGTTTTTAGCCTAGACTTAAACACTGAGACTGTGTCTGAGTCCCGAACATTAACAGGAAGACTATTCCATAACTTTGGGGCTTTGTAAGAAAAAGCTCTGCCCCCTGCTGTAGTTTTAATAATACGTGGTACTGACAGGCAGCCTGCATCCTTTGATCGAAGTAGGCGTGGCGGATCGTAAGACACTAACAGTTCACTCAAATACTGTGGCGCGAGACCATTTAGTGCTTTAAATGTCAAAAGTAGTATCTTGAAATCGATGCGAAATTTCACAGGGAGCCAATGCAGTGTAGATAAGATAGGGGTGATGTGCTCGTATCTTCTGGTTCTAGTGAGGACTCTCGCTGCTGCATTCTGAACTAACTGAAGCTTGTTTATACACCTAGTTGAACAACCAGACAGTAAGGCGTTACAATAGTCCAACCTAGAGGTGATAAAAGCATGAACTAGTTTTTCTGCATCATTTAGTGACAATATGTTTCTTATCTTGGCAATATTTCTAAGGTGAAAGAAAGCTATCCTGGTGATATTATCTACATGAGCTTCAAACGAAAGGCTGGAATCTATAATCACACCGAGGTCTTTAACTGTTGCACTTGATGGAACAGAAAGGCCATCTAAAGTTACAGTCTGATCAGAAAGCTTACTTCTAGCTACTTGTGGTCCTATGACTAGAACTTCTGTCTTATCAGGATTAAGCAGAAGAAAATTAATTAACATCCAATCTCGTATGTCCTGCACACACTGCTCAATTTTAGCAAACTGGTTTTTCTCATCTGGTTTTGCTGAGACATATAATTGTGTGTCATCAGCATAACAATGAAAACTAATACCATGTTTACGAATTATGTTGCCCAGAGGAAGCATGTAAAGGGAAAAAAGCAGTGGGCCTAAAACTGAGCCCTGTGGAACACCAAACTCCACTTGAGAACATGAGGAATGGTCACCATCTAAATCTACAAACTGATAACGATCAGTCAAGTAGGATCTGAGCCACAAGAGGGCAGTTCCCTTAATTCCAACTACCTTTTCTAATCTGTGAAGGAGAATACTATGATCAATGGTGTCAAAAGCTGCACTGAGGTCCAGTAACACAAGTATAGTGACGCAACCCTGATCAGAGGCCCATAGGAGGTCGTTTACTACTTTAACAAGTGCTGTCTCTGTGCTGTGATGAGGCCTAAATCCTGACTGATACAGTTCATTTATGCTATTTCTGTGTAGATGTGAACATAGCTGCTGTGATACTACCTTTTCCAAAATCTTGGAGATAAACGGAAGGTTTGATATCGGCCTGTAATTAGAAAGCAGACAGGGGTCAAGGTCAGGTTTCTTGATTAGCGGTTTAATAACGGCTAATTTAAAGGATTTGGGGACATACCCACTACTGAGTGAACAGTTAATTACTTTCAACAGGGGTTCTATTATTGCTGGTACTATCTGTTTGAGAAAATGTGTCGGTATAGGATCTAATATACAGGTTGACGATTTTGAAGAAGAGATGAGTGAAATTAGTTCCCTCGCTTCAAGGGGAGTAAAGTGTTCTAAGTTCTGATGTGATGTGGTTAGATCATCTGAATTATTTAAATTGTCTGGTTTCAAAGCCTGAATTTTTTGCCTAATATTTATGATTTTATTATTGAAAAAGTTCATGAAATCCTCACTACTGCATGATGTTGTTGTGGAGATTTCTGCAGTGGTCTTGTTTTTAGTTAATTTAGCTACGGTATTAAATAAAAATCTCGGGTTGTTTTTGTTATTTTCTATTAGAGTGGAGAAATATGTTGATCTAGCATCACTGAGAGCTTTTTTATAGTTCAGGATGCTCTCCTTCCAAGCTATTTTGAATACTATCAATTTAGTTTGGCGCCATTTACGTTCGAATTTGCGAGCGGTTTGTTTTAAAGCACGTGTGTGGTCATTATACCAAGGAGCGAGTTTCTTATCTCTAATCATTTTCCTTTTAACTGGAGCGATATTATCTAAGCTATAACGAAGTGCTGACTCTAGATATTCATTCGCCTGTTCGAGTTCTGTGAAGTCAGATGGCGATCCAATCAAAGTAGATAATTCTGGAAGATTATTGATAAAGCTCTGTGCGGTATTTGATGTAAATGTACGTTTAAGGTGGAAGCGCGGTGCTGTGCGTACATTATTACTATAACACGCTTTAATCGAGACAAGGTAGTGATCTGAGATAACTTCAGACTGTGGAATTGTGGTTATATTTCCTATACTTAATCCGAAGGATAATATTAAATCCAAAGTGTGACCTGCTTTATGAGTGGGTCCTACTACACACTGATTTACTCCTACTGAGTCCAGTATGGACAAGAATGCTGTTCTCAGAGGGTCTTCTGGATTCTCAAAATGAATATTAAAGTCTCCAGCAATTAACGCTTTATCTACAGAAACAACAAGGTTTGAAAGGAAATCTGCAAATTCGCAGAGAAACTCCGAGTACGGCCCAGGGGGTCTGTAAATGATGATTAGCGGGATTGACTGAGCTGACTTTATGTTACTATAGAGAACTTCAAATGCATTAGATTTAAAACTGTGTTTTTGTACGAGAGACAGATTATCGTTATAAATAACTGCGACTCCTCCTCCTCTACCAGTTAGCCGAGGCTGGTGTATGTAGCTGTATCCAGGAGGACTAGCTTCATTTAGAGCCACATACTCGTCCTGTTTAATCCAGGTTTCTGTTAAACATAATATGTCAAGCTCCTGATCTGTGATAGTTTCATTAACAATAACTGCTTTAGATGCGAGAGATCTAATATTTAACAGTCCTAGCTTCAGATCAGAGGTGCTGGCTGCGCATTCAGTGTGGTCTGAGTTTGTGGTGTCTATGTTAATTAAATTACTAAAACAGACTTTCTGAGTCTTTCTAAATGTATGTTTATGTTTATCTCGGGGAACAGACACAGTCTCAATCTGATGAACCCTGAGTGACGACTCTATGCAGCTAGCAGACGGTTGGTTTAGCCTGTCTGTCTGCTCCCTGGCCTTGGCTCTGGATTGTCACCGATTAACTAGGCCTCTTCTGAGACTATGTGCTATACTACAAGAAATGAGAGCAGCACCTTCCCGAGTGGGATGGACACCGTCCCGCCCTAACAGGCCAGTTTTGCCCTCAAAAGTCTTCCAATTGTCAATGAAGCCCACGTTGTGCATCTTCATCTCCGCTACCTCTGCCTCCTGTCTTTTCTTCAGTGCCGCTGTCTCTAAGCCGTAGAGCACCGCTGGTCTCACCACTGTCTTGTACACCTTTCCTTTCATTCTCGCTGATGCTCTTTTATCGCACAGCACACCTGACACTTTTGTCCACCCATTCCAACCTGCCTGTACCCGCCTCTTCACCTCCTTTCCACAATCACCATTACTCTGGACCGTTGACCCTAAGTACTGAAAGTCCTGCACCTTCTTTACCTCTGCTCCCTGTAGCCTCACCGTTCCACTTGGGTCCCTCTCATTCACACACATGTATTCCGTCTTGCTGCGGCTAACCTTCGTTCCTCTGCTTTCCAGAACATACCTCCACCTCTCCAAATTTTCCTCCACCTGTTCCCTGCTCTCGCTACAAAGCATAATGTCATCTGCAAACATCATAGTCCATGGAGACTCCTGTCTAACCTCATCTGTCATCCTGTCCATCACCAGAGCAAACAAAAAGGGGCTCAGAGCCGATCCTTGATGCAGACCCACCTCCACCTTGAACTTTTCTGTCACACCTAGAGCACATCTCGCCACTGTCTTACAGCTCTCATACATGTTCTGCACCACTCTAACATACTTCTCTGCCACTCCAGACTTCCTCATACAACACCACAGCTCCTCTCTCGGCACCCTGTCATATGCTTTCTCTAAATCCACAAAGATACAATGCAACTCTCTATTACCTTCTCTGTACTTCTCCATCAGCATCCTCAAAGCAAATACTGCATCTGTTGTACTCTCTCTAGGTATGAAACCATATTGCTGCTCACAAATGCTCACCTCTGCCCTTAACCTAGCTTCCACTACTCTTTCCCAAAGCTTCATTGTATGGCTCATCAGCTTTATGCCTCTGTAATTGCCACGGCTATGCACACCTCCCTTGTTCTTAAAAATCAGCACCAATACACTTCTCCTCCATTCCTCTGGAATCCTCTCAAGATCTTGTTAAACAAACTAGTTAGAAACTCTACTGCAACCTCTCCTCAGCACTTCCACACCTCCACAGGTATGTCATCAGGACCAACAGCGTTTCCACTCTTCATCCTCTGTAATGCCCTCCTCATCTCACTCTTACTAATATTTGCTACTTCCTGCTCCACAACACTCACCTCTTCTACTCTTTGTTCTCTTTCATTTTCCTTATTCATCAACTCTTTAAAGTACTCCTTCCATCTTCCCATCACCCTCCTGGCATCTGTCAGTACATTTCCATCTTTATGTTTAATCACTCTAACATGCTGCACATCCTTCCCATCTCCATCTCTCTGTTTCGCCAACCTGTACAGATCCACCTCTCCCTCCTTACTATCCAATCTAGCATACAAGTCCTCATATGCTCTTTGGCCTTTGCCACCGCTACCTTCACCTTATGCTGCATCTCCCTGTACTCCTGTCTACAACCTTCAGTCTTCTCAGTGTCCCACTTCTTCTTAGCTAACCTCTTCCTCTGTATATACTCCTGTACTTCCTTGTTCCACCACCAAGTCTCCTTGTCCACTTTTCCCTTTCCTGATGATACACCAAGTACCCTCCTAGCTGTCTCCCTGATCACTTTAGCTGTAGTTGTCCAGTCAACTGAAAGTATCTCCTGACCACCCATAGCCTGTCTCAACTCCTCCCTAAAGACTACACAACATTCTTCCTTTTTCAACTTCCACCACTTTGTCCTCCTCTCTGCCTTTGTCCTCTTCACCTTCCTCACCACCAGGGTAATTTTACACACCACCATTCTGTGTTGTCTGGCTACATTCTCCCCTACCAATACTTTGCAGTCATTGATCTCCTTCAGATTACACCGTAGACACAAGATGTAGTCCATCTGAGTTCTTCTGCCTCCAGTCTTATATGTCACCCTATGTTCCTGTCTCTTCTGGAAGAAAGTATTCACTACTGCCATTTCCATCCTCTTTGCAAAGTCCACCACCATCTGTCCTTCTACATTCCTGTCCTGAAGAACAAACCTGCCCATCACATTTTCATCAACTCTGTTCCCTTCTCCAACATTTCCATTGAAGTCTGCACCAATCACCACTCTCTCGCCTCTGGGGATGTTCGACTTCATCTAACTCACTCCAAAATTTCTCCTTCACTTCCAAATCACATCCTACCTGTGGGGCCTAACCACTAACAAGACTGAACATCACACCTTCAATTTCCAGCTTCATACCCATCACCCTATACTCTTTTCACCTCCAAAAGATTCCTAACAAACTCTTCTTTCAGAATAACTCCTACTCCATTTCATTTCCTATCAATGTACAGCTATCAGCTGTACATCTTTAACCATGCAAAGTCACACGTCCTATTCCTCATGTTCATGTGTTTGTCAGTGGCTGAGTATGTCTCCAGACCTGGACCCTATTGAGCACCTGTCGGACGTCCTCAAGTGGAAGGTGGTGAAGCGTCGTGACATCTAGCAGCTCCGTGATATCATTATGGAGGAGAGGAAGAGGAGCTCAGCAACAACATGTGCAGCTCTGGTGAATTGCAGGTCCAGGAGGTTTTAGGCCGTGTTATATAATAATGGTCCTCACATAAAATATTGATACTTTGGACACAGTTTTGACATGTTAACTTACGGTGTACGCATTTTTGTTGCCAGCTACATGTTGCATGTTGAGTTATTTTCAGAGGACAGTAAATATATACTGTTATACAAGCTGCACACTGACTACCTTAAAGTTTATCCAGGTTGTTTTCTACAGTATTGTACCTTGAGAGCATATAATAAAGTGGTTGCTGAAATTTGAGGGGTGTACTCACTTTTGCGGGTTGTACTTACTTTTGTGAGATATTGAACTTTGTGAACTGCTTTTTGTACTTTGAGTTTGTGTAATTCTGCCACTTCTGACCACTACATGTGTGCATACTATGACCTACAAACATAATGCAAAAGCAGTTTTTATCGTGTTCTCTCACACACCCAAATTGTGGTTTTATACCTTCAGCAGCCTCGCCCTGTCAACCACTGGAGAACTTTTTATGCATTTTTAGTACTTTAGCTGCTGTTGTTCGTGTGCATATTTTACTTAGAATCTTTTTTTTTCATTAGTCCTCTCTTACAAGACCCCTCCTCAAAAAACATAATACAAGGGAAGTCCGCTTTTTTTTTTTTTTTTTTGTGAAAGAAAATGTGATCAGAGAGAAACTGAAACGCCTGGTTTTAGACCACAATAATTCATTAGTATAGGTGTAGGGCCTCCTTTTGCGACCAATACAGGATCAATTCATCATGAGAATGATAGAAACAAGTCCTGCACAGTGACCAGAGGGATTTTGAGTTTATTCTTCTTCTTGCAGAATAGTGGTCAGGTCACTACGTGATGTTGGTGGAGGAAAAAAGTTTTCTGACTCGCTCCTCCAAAACACCCCAAAGTGACTCTAATATTTAGATCTGGTGACTGTGCAGGCGAGATGTTCAACTTCACTTTCATGTTCATCAAACCACTCTGTCACCAGTCTTGCTGTGTGTATTGGTGCATTATCACCCTGATACACGGCACCGCCTTCAGGATACAATGTTTGAACCATTGGGTGCACATGGTCCTCCAGAATGGTTCGGTAGTCCTTCGTAGTGACGCGCCCATCTAGCACAAGTATTGGGCCTAGGGAATGCCATGATATTGCAGCCCAAACCATCACTGATCCACCGCCATGCTTCACTCTGTGCATGCTGCAGTCTGGGGGGTACGCTTCTTTGGGGATTCTCCACGCCTTAACTCACCCGGATGTTGGAAGGACAGTAAAGGTGGACTCATCAGAGAACAATACATGTTTCACATTGTCGACATCCCAAGATTTTCACTGCTGGCACTATTGAAACCGACGGTTGGCATTGGCACAAGTGACCAAAGGCTTGGCTATAGCAGCCCGGCCATGTACATTGACCCTGTGGAGCTCCAGACCCAGTTTTGCTGGGAACAGGAGAGTTGAGATGCACATTTAATTCTGCAGTGAGTTGGGCAGCTGTGGTTTTATGTTTTTTGGATACAATTCCAGTTAGCACCTGGACATCCCTTTCAGACAGCTTCCTCTTGCATCCACAGTTACTCCTGTTAGATGTGGTTTGTCCTTCTTGGTCGTATGCTGACATTACCCTGGATCCCGTGGCTCTTGATACAGTACATCACAAAGACTTGCTGTCTTGGTCACAGATGCGCCTTTGAGACGAGCACCAACAATTTGTCCTCTTTTAACGCTGATATGTCACATATAATGTTGTGTGCATTGCAATATTTTAAGCAAAACTGCGCTATTACTCTGCTAATTAAACCTTCACACTTTGCTCTTACTGGTGGAATGTGCAATCAATGAAGATTGTCCAGATTGGTCAAATTCAGCAATGAAACCTCCAACACTAAATAGGCCAGTGTTTCAGTCTCATTGTGCAACCATTCATGCTGTTACTGTATCTTTGCCAGACCTTCAAGCAAGTTAGGTTTGTTCATCTCCATCTACAGCCAGGTCTTCTCTTACTCTCATCTATCCCTGCTTACTGCCTCCATGTCTCTGCCTCAGTATGTTAAGACAAGAGCACATACAGTATCTTCTTAACACCTGAGCATTTTATATGAGATTAGTAGAACCTAATAAATATAAAATCTAAGCATTGTCTTTGAACAGGAGACATATGGTGACATTGGGTTTATTTGACTGTTTAATACAGTGTATTTTAAAGCCTGAACATGGCTGTACGAAAACAATATTACTCCACACTCCAAACACACTAAGAATGGCCTTTGTATCTGTGAGAACAGTGAGTGACATCTACTGTCTGGTGTGAAATGCTGCAAAACATTTTCGTTTAGTTTGCAGGCATAGGAACACATTACATGTCACACCGCAGTTTTTTACTCTTCAACACATTGGGCTGTTCAGGTTGACCATCTCTGGAAGATGTTTAACACAAGCTGAATCTTGTGTTCAGCTGAAGCCTGAATCCCTGCAATGTGAAATTCAATAAACTGCATTATGTCTTTCTTTAGTGTAGGACATAATATTCAGGGTTATCTTGGCCATAGAATATCAAGTTCTTGGCTAAAGCATGATCAGTGCAGTGCATCAGCATTCGAATGGTTTAATTTAATGAAATTTTATTTGTGTAGTGCATTTAACAATTGTCATCGTCCCAAAGCAGCTTTACATAACCGAAAGAAATTTTGGAAGTTTGTATGAAATTTGAGCGCATATGAAAATTGTCTATTTCTTGGTTCGGACAGTAATTCGGGATTCGGGAGTAACTGTTCTCATCTGCTAACCCCACCCATCTGGGAATTTTACTCAAACACAACACTTCATGTGATCATCGTGTATTTTTGTCTGTCTTGGACCATCCTAATTAACAGCATCCAATAATATTGCTATTAATAAACCTTTAAAATTTGTGTGTCATATTAAACTATAAATGTTATTAAGTAGACCTAAGCAAGTGTTTAACATACATTTTAATGAGGTTTTCTACTTGTTATACTTTTATGTTGGTCTCCACTGTAGAACGTGTTGGCTGAGGTTGTGATTCTACAAATTAGTGTATTGTTGTTTTGCTACCACTAGATAATTAATAACACCTGCTTACCTGAAGTACCTTATACATGTTGACTGTGACCATACCTAACTGCCATCTCTTCTTATTTTCTGTTCTCTCCTTTTCTGCTCTCTCTTTCTCTCCCTCTCTCCTTTCCCTCTCTCTGTCTCTCTGCCGAGTTATACATGTCGCTCCTGAGTTGCCAGTGATCCAGACCCCTCTGCCCTCTGGAGCCGTCTAACCCGTCCTGGAGTCCTGCTTCTGGTTGGAGATCCCGTCGCATGGATGCCCCGTGTGGTCTGTCTGGATGCGCTTGGTGGCTTGGGATGGTTTCCATGAAGACTGTCCTATCATCGATTGTTGCTCTGGGGACCTGTGACTTCAGTTGTTCGATAGCTCAGGACTGGAATCTCCTACAGTCTACCTGAGCCTCCGGGAACAAACTGGACTCCTTTTAATTTAAATTTTAACTCATCTTCTGTTACACTGAACTTCCAGTACACATTATTATGCTGATCATTCTCTGCTATCCGTTATCACCCAGATGAGGATGGGTTCCCTGTTGAGTCTGGTTCCTCTCAAGGTTTCTTCCTATTACCATCTCAGGGAGTTTTTCCTTGCCACCGTCGCCCTCGGCTTGCTCATCAGGGACAATCTTATCATTTTGATTCATACACATTGCATAAAAACTTAATTCTTTTTATTGTGTAAAGCTGCTTTGCGACAATGTCAATTGTTAAAAGCGCTATATAAATAAAATTGAATTTAATTTAATTTAATTGAAACGATTACCCACAATTTCACAGCGCAAGAAAGCGAAAAACCGTTGGCTCAGTTGTGATTACGTGATGCTCGCCATCAAAACAAAAAACGCATGTGTGATACATGATACTCGGTACTCGTAAACCAAGACTTGTTCGTTTTCCAAGTCACAGTTTATTAAAAATCTTTGCTCGTCTTGCGGAACACTCGCAAACAGCGTTATGCACAATCCGAGGTTCCGCTGTACTTGTTATTGATTTTTAATGGTGATTAATTTTAAATTAAAATATTTAATAACTATAATTTACCAACACTGATTTTTTATTAAAAATAACTGCTCTGGGAAGGGAGCGGTGCTTCACGCGACTAAAGCTCTAGGTTGTTGATTTGGGGACCTGAGGATCTAGGTTCAAGCCCTGCCATCTGTTGATGCCACACCTCATACTGTACTACCCAGTCACTGAATGAAGTGCCAGTCCCAAACCCAGTTAGAAAATGGGAGATTTGCATCTGGTGTAAAACCTGTGCCAAGTTGTGTGCAGAGCAAATGGTCTGCTGTTGCAACCCCTTTACAGAAGCAGCCAAAAGATCCACACTGGGAAAGCATATCATAATGTGTGAAGAAAGGGGGACATTTTCCCTTTGTAAAACATGTATTCCTGATGAACAGTGATAAAAAGTCACTATTATTTAAAAGGTGTTTGTTTACACAGGATTTTAAAAAGGCTTTTGGAGGAAAATCCAGCACAATTCTAAATCGAGACATTTTGCACTTGCTTTTTCATAATGCCATTATAAGCTAGCTACATATTTGCTACAGTTGCATGGAGGGAGTTGATGCAGGATGTAAGCGCAGACTGTTCTTTATTAAAACAGAGCTTTACCATCAACTACCATCAACACAAAAATTAAGTCCAAACAGCAACATAAAAGTTACAAACACAAAAACATAATAAAGGTTATAGAAATATTTTTAAAATGAGGAACAAAGAAACTGCCCCAGCTGGGCTTCTCTTAAGCTGGCAGACTCACCAACTGTCACATCAGGTACAGCCCTCTTCTAAAACTTCGCTTTTCATTAGTTGCATAATTCATTATTTCTCAGGCTGGTATTGTCCTGTAAGATTAAGAGCTGTGTCTATAAATGTGCCAGTCCCCCTGATCTCCTGGCTTATCTGCCAAACATTCAATAAAACCTCCACTATAGAAAGCCAGTCTGAAAGAAAGAGATGAAGCTAAATGCTGGCATGCCAAGCCTGGCATTGTGACCCTCATCATAGTCTGCTGCATCCATAAGCCGTCAAGTACAAACAAAACAAGTACAAGGTATAAACAGGAAAATGTGTGTGTGTGTGTGTGTGTGTGTGTGTGTGTGTGTGTGTGTGTGTGTGTGTGTGTGTGTGTGTGTGTGTGTGTGTCATATTTAAATGTAAGCACAGCACAATTTAAAACTAAGAGTAGTTGTAGTTACCAAAGCTTTCCAGTAGAGGGTGGTTTTGAGTAGATAATGTATGTTACAGGGCAAATTGCTTTTTGCCTCTTTGATTACACACATGAGAAGTTTGTATCCGCAAATATCCCCTTTCCGTGTTATCACAATATCACTACTAATCAAATAGACCCAGAAAGCTAACACAGACCACACAGATTTAAACAAACACAGTAAATGAAACAGCAATGTTAACACACTCGAGTGAAGTCTAAACCAAAAAACGATTTTATAGACAAACTGATCAGATCAGACAAGTTCACAAGCAGAAGTGTGTTCACATACAGTAATTTTAATGACAGTGAAAGAAACCCCAGCCATGGGATGCAGTGTTGGTCCCAACCCTGGATAAAATGGGAAGCATCCAGCATTAAACCTGTGCCAACTGGGTGTGCGGATCAGATCCGCTGTGGTGACCCCCCGATGGAAGCAGCCGTAAGACAACCACCACCACCAACAACAACAACAGTTAAAGGAACAAAGACACCAGACAACAAGGTATCAGAAAGGAAATGCTTTTATTATTATTTTATTATTATTATTATTATTATTATTATTATTATTATTAAAGAAGCAAAAAATATGTATATTTTATCTGATTGAAGAAAGAAAAAAACATGAATTAGAACACATGTAAATTTTCCATTTTAGGTTCATGAATCTACAATTTAAACATAAAAGAATTATTTAAAATATGTATTCCAAAAGCCAGTGATGTATTTGTTGCATAAGTATGGCACCATGTGTTTTTCACATTAACAGAGAATACTCAAATCACATGTAGGATTATTATAGAATAGAAATGTGCATTTTCTTCACTCATCACACTAATCTATGTCCAACAGATGGAACTCTTTTGATTTCAGGAACAAAAATCTAAATTAAATTAAAAAAAGTAAAAAAAAAAAAATGTCACTAAGAAGTTGGTGAATAAACATCAGAGAAATAAAAGTCTATAAACACATTTGAATTGTCTTTCTACTTTCCACTCAACTGCCCCAGAAAGTCATTGTATAAAAGTGTATAAAAGAAATGGCTTTTTTTTTTTTAGTTTTTTTTTTCTACTGTTTTTTTTTTCTTTCAAGAGAGAGAGAGAGAGAGAGAGAGAGAGAGAGAGAGAGAGAGAAGATTGCATTCCACTGCATGTTCAGCCTTTTAAATATCAGCCCTAAAGAAATGAAATAGATCTTTGTCCCTCGTAATGCACTGGGTCACCATTCTTACATTTTATTATAATGTATAGATTGTTCTTACGACCATCATATAAACAGGGATCAAGTCTTTTCTTTATGCAGGTGACCACTTTGAAAGGCAGGTTGCTTTCGTAAATATTCCCACGCACATGATGGCCAGCTTCCCCACACACAGCCCTGACCTGCTCATCTGTGGCCACTATGAAGCTGTTCATATTTTTGCAGGCAGCACCGTTATTGATTTTTTGTTTTTTGATTTTGTTGTTACATTTATTCTCAAGCATGTCCTGGGAAATATGCTTTCGTTTAAATGCTTCCCAGCTCTGGGCTTCAGCAGGCAGAGCGGCGCTCAACACCAACAGCAAAACCAGGCTGAACACACGGATCTCCATGTTGTCTGTGGAGAGAGAAACAGACAAATGACACACACAGATGATTGTACAATGGACTTTGAGGGTTTTGAGTAAGAGCAGAAGTAATTGTCTTTTTTGTGTCGTTTCCGATCAGAGCATTGACAAATATAATGTGCCTTATATAGCAAAAGACGAGAAAAAAAATCGATTTTTCATGACTTTACAGAACACGCTCGTTCAAAATGGTCATGGAAAAAGTAAGTGAACCCTGGAATTGATAACTGTTTGACCCCGCCCCCTTGGCAGCAATAACCTCAACCTTGTGCCTCCTGTACGGTGGATCAGATCTTAGAATTTTAGTCTATTCTTTCTGGCAGAACTGCTTTAACTCAGTCATATTCTTTGGACGTCTTATGTGTCTGACTCTCTTTAGGTAATTCCATAGCATCCCTATTGGGTTGAGGTCTGGGCTCCGACTTGGCCACTCCAAAAGGCGGATTTTGTATTTCTGACGCCATTCTGATTGTGGACAACTTCTACTGAGTTCCAGCTGATGTACAGACATTCTCTCATTATTTGAAGGAATTTTTCTATACACTTGGGAATTCATCTTCCATCATACTGAAAGCTCTTTTTTGGTGATGCATGGCTCACATTAGCATATCTTCTTGTGCAGAGCAAACGTAAAATTTGAGTGTTTATTTTAACACCTGACTCCAATTAGTCATTAACTCAAGGATAGTGGACTTTTCCCACTATGGCTTTCATGGTTGTTCTCAATAAAGACATGACAGATCAGATTTTTGTGTTATTATTTTAGGCGCATTATTATTTACCAACACTCTTGACTTAGATAAAGGTCAGATCAAATTTTATGACACACACACACACACACACACACACACACAGGTTCACTGACTTTTTATTGACACTGTATGTGTTTTAAGTAGAAAACTACAAATACGTTTCAAATAAACAGATTTTTATTCCTAGCTATCTGACGGAGTGACTGATAAACATTATAGTAATGCATTTAAACACAAGTGCATTTGTTGATGTTGATAACATTAATGTACAAGTCTAGTAGAGATTGAGTGACAACATTTGACATTAAATAAATGAACGCGGTTAGCATTATGTTTCATTATACGCTTGCTACTTGAAACTTCTGCATTTTATCCAGCAATGGAATTTCTCCTAAATGTGGATGTTCCTTATCATGGCTAATCATAAAATTAATAAAATACAATATTCTGTCTAATACTTTTCTAACAAATCTGAGGCTTATGGCAGCGTTTGGATTTTCAAACCAAGAACTTTATGCGCTATTTATTCATCTTTCTCAATTTCTTCTAAGTTAAAGATTAAAAATGAATCGTTTCCTCCTAATGAATGTCTGTGTCGAGTAGCCAAAGATAATTAACCTTACCAGATGTTGAGGATGGAATATTTTCAGTCAAGCAGATGAGAAGACGCTTGTTCACAATCAGAGAGACAGAGAATAACCGAAAGGCTACTCAACTTATATGTGGTTATATACATTTTCCCATGCTATGACTATTACGTCTAATGCATACGCCATACGCTGCAGCTTTGGCTTTGTTCACTCAGAGCTAAACCACGATGCGGTTTCACACCTTCAGCACCTTTGTTCCCATCAGCTGCTGGAGACCTTCTGCATTTTTCTAGTTTGTAGGTGGTGTTTTTTTTTTTTTTTTTTTTTTTTACTCAGACTCTGAATTACTTCAAATAGTCCCATCTTAAAAGAACTTGAATAGTATGATTTTATAATAAAAAAATAAATAATAAATAACAGGCCAAGATGAAATCCCTTTTTTTATATAAAAGAATGTGATCGGAAATTCCTGGTTTTGGAAAATCTAACAAAAAAAGACTATTTTTTCTATCTATATATCTAACTATGTGTAAGCTATTATAACATTGTAAGGCATTATAATCTAATAAGAAGATCCCTGTGCCCTGAGAACAGCCCCCTCACTGCGCTTCCTTATGCCTCATGTAGTAACACCTTCTATATCCTGTATCCAGATGAATGTACAGCCAAATGGCTCTTGTCTGCTTTTGTTTAATCAGGAGAATGCAAATGTATTTCCTCTCTCCTGTTTGTCTCCGGGTCTCTCTATGACTGACATGTTAACGAGAATAAATAGAGATCTTCAGACATCATGCCTGTGTGTGTGTGTGTGTGTGTGTGTGTGTGTGTGTGTGTGTGTGTGTGTGTGTGTGTGTGTGTGTGTGTGTGTGTGTGTGTTTGTCTCTCCCGGTTGAATGAGCCTGGACCGGTTAGTGTATCAAGGTGCGGCATCTTCTTCTCTTAGCTTAAAACTTTTCTCAGACACATTTTTATTCCTTTTTAAACCTAACAGTATCGAGAACAGTAGTGGAGATTTCAAAAACAATGAAAGTTCACATAGGTAAGTAGGTAAGTAAGTGTCCACAATAGCAACTACTATCAGTTGTTATTTTAAAACACAGCTGTTCTGGATCAGTTCGGGCAAGAACAGTATTGTGTGTCGAGTGCGTTTGCAAGACCCATCAAACTCCAGGATGAAACTGTCTCTCATGAAGACCTTCCCAGGAAACCAAGACCAGAACTGAGCTCTGCTGCAGAGGAGACGTTCATTTAGAGTCACCAGCCTCAGAAATCGCCAATTAACCTCAAGCAGCACCTCAGATTAGAGGCGTTATGAAGCTTTACAGAGCAGAAGGAGCAGATATACATCTCAACGTCAACTGTTCAGAGGAGATCCAGCCTTGTTTTAAAGTATAAAAAGTAACATAAAAAACCAGTAAAGATCATAGAATTAGAAGGCCACGTGCAAAATTTTGAATGGTAGATGCTGACACATGCACACGGCAACACCTTACAGTATATTAAGCACCAGGATGTAGGACATTAATAAATATCTGTAACCTGTACCATCATCGTGAGATTTTATAATTATTCTTAATTGTCCCCAAGTTGTTTGTCAAACTCGTCAGTTATGTCCATGAAGGGCCGGATGTTGCTTGAAATAAAGCTCTACTGGGGCACAGGCCCCTCATCACAAAAGTCACACTTTTTTTTCGGTGTTACAGACTTCCCACGCTTAGTCAGTGCCACTGAAACCATCTCAAAATAAGAAAAAAGTTAATATAAACATTTTCTGGGCAAAGGACATTTTAAATGAAGTCTCATTTCATAGATTGAGTCAGCAGTTTAAAGTAAAGTGTACAGTACGCTCATTCATTTAAAATCTAGAGAAAACCCCAGGAGAGTTTCTATACTAAACACACCAGCCTTCAAATCTGAAACATAGTTTGACCCACTATAGCCTCTGCACACTTTAAAGTTATGTTAGATAGCTAGCGTTTTATCACCAACCACAGTCAGGTCTTCTCTCATGTCTCACTCTCTTACTGCTTCTCTGTGTCTCTGCCTCGTCTGAAGTATTTCATAATAACTGCTAGTCGGTGCTGAGTGTGTGGTTCCTCCTCCATTGTGAAGCTGTACAAACCACTCGTTCTTTTTTTTTTTTTTTTTTTTTTTTAGCATCTGTGTGGTTAACACTTTTGCACTTGAGTTTTTCAAGCACCTTCAAAATGGAAAAAGTCAAACAAAAGATCAATAATGTTCAGTCTCATTATGTAACCATGTCCCGCATGTAAATTTTATACGAAAGAAATGATGACAACAAACATGAGTCAATGTTCCATAAATTAGTAATTGTTTGCAAAACCAGAGCTTATTGTTGACCAGATACAAGATCCAGAGATATTAATCCTTATTTCATTAAACCTCAATGTTTATACAAAAATATCTGAAAATCATTCAATTAAATCAATAAATTATATTGAATCATTAAAACCTATTGTTTAAAAAAGAAATAAAATGCAACGGTCAGCAAATTTGACCTTGATGCCCATTAAAGAGAACAACAAGCAGATGATATATTGTTTTATACGTCATTATATACTTTTTTCATAAGCAATTATTTGACCAGCTAAGAGTTTTTGGACCTGTAAACATAAAGCTAAACATGTCCATGTTGTATTTATAACATGGATTGTATTAATAAACCTGCGAACTCCAGCTAGAACTGCTGTTATACAAACCATGATGAACAGCACCGTGTCCATAAATGCAGTTAATTTTACCTACCTTTGTTGGGATGAACATAACATGTAGCTTGATGGATATTATGAGACTAAAATGTGAAACGGGCTGTTCATTAGTAACGTCAGAACCCAAAGGTTAAAACATAACATTCGTCTTTAAAACGAGTCACCTGAGCACGAACGTTTTATGCTGAGTCAACATCTTTCTTCTAGCGTTATATTTGTTATAATCAGTATAATCCATACCATCCACCTGATAAACCTTCTATTATGTGGATGATCCTTATTAAGATTGATGAACTACCAAATACAGAATTCTGTCCGATACATTTTCGGCCAAACTGTGGATTAAAGCAGGGTTTGAATTAGCAAACACCTACTGTACCACTCTTCCTCCAACTAAATGTGTGTACCAAGAAGAAAAGGACCATTAAAGAGTCTCAGTCAAAAGGATAAGATCACCATTACTAATGAAGCAGCAAATAAATGTAACCATAACAAAAACCAGAGTGTGTGTTCGCATGTGTGTTCGCGTGTGTTGCATTTTTTTTTTTTTTACCCTGGGCTAAACCACCATGTGGTTCACACCCTCAGCAGATTCTTTAGAGTGAACCGCTAGAGGGGCTTTTTTCTGCATGTTTTTTCAGACCCCAACTAAAGTTTTACTTTTGCATGAATTACTCGGAATATTTGAGGTTGCACAAGCCAGTGTAGTCTTAGAGTTGGCCCAAACCAGAATAAATGAGGAGGGTTGCATTAAGAAGGGCATCTGGGTTAACAATGACCGAATCAGATCCAGTTGGTCAGTAGTATGCCTGTGGATATTGGGCTACTGAAGAATGAAGAGAAAGAGAGGAGGCAAGAGAGAGTGAAATGGTAAGAGTAAAAGCTTAGAGGTTAACATAGGAACTACTGGTAAAGAGAGAGAGCTAGCTGATGATGGAACAGAGAAAGGTAGATATACTGGGTGTACAAGAGACCAAGTGGAATAGAAGCAAGGTTTAAAATATTGGAGGTGGGTTCAACCTGCTTTACTGTGGTGTAGATAATAAGAGAAATGATGAAGAAATGATGAAGACAAAGACAAAAGATTGGTGCTTGTAGCTGACCTTAATGGGCATGTAGGAGAAGGGAACAGAGGTGATGGGTAGGGATGGGGTCTGGGAGGGGAATGTGGACAGACAGATTATTGTAGGTTTGATATTTGGCGTGACTTCTGGAAGATCCCATAAGGAAGATAAGGAAACTTGTTGGTGGAATAAGGACGTACAGGAAAACATCAAGAGAAAGAGGCTTGCAAAAAAGAATTATGATCCAGATGACATTTCAGGAGAGGCATGGAACTGTTTAGGAGAGATAGTAGTGGAGTTGCTTACTAGATTATTCAACAAGATCTTAGAAAGTGAGAGGATGCCTGATGAGTGGAAGATGACATTAGACAAGAGTCCCCATGGACTATGATGTTTGAAAATGGTATTGTGATCAGTAGCGAGAGTAGGGATCAAGTTGAGATGATTCTAGAGAGGTGTCAGGATGCACAGGAGAAAAGAGGCATGAAGATCAATTGGAGCAAGACAGAGTACATGTGGGTAATTGAGAGCGAGAGTGTGGGGGGGGGGAGGTGCAGTTGCAAGGAGTAGAGGTAGGGAAGTTTAAATATTTAGGTTCAACTTTACAAAGCAATGGGGAGTGTGTTAGAAAAATGAAGACAGTGCAGGCAGGGTGGAATGGGTGGAGAACAGTAGCAGGAGTGAGCTGTGACAGAAATGCTTGGTCAAGAATGAAAGGGATAAAGTTGACAAAGTTTAGCATGAATAAGCACTATTAATTTTAGTATTTTGTGATTGAGTTAAGTTAAGTCAGCCTTAATTGGTCACACATGCATTGACATTCTTTATTGTTCTCATATCCCAGCTTCTTGTTAGTAGGCAGGGGTCAGAGTGCAGGGTCAGCCATTTTTTACAGCACCTCTGGAGCAGACAGGGTTAAGGGCCTTGCTCAAGGGCCCAACAGCGGCAACCTGGCAGAGCTGGGGCTCGAACGGCCGATCTTCCGAACCGTAACTCACTGTTGAGCCTTAACACACTGAGCCACCACTGCCCATGAAGAGGTACAGTTAGTTATGTGTACACTGGAGAGAAGGCTGGATGTTTGCCAGTAAGCTGACTGTTGTCATCATGCAGTTGTTAAACGGGCAAAGTTTTATGAGTAAGGCAAAACCAAAGTTCAGCAAGGTATTAACATTTGATGAAGATGCTCTATTTTGAAAATATGTTAATTTATATGAAGTTGGAACAGTGGAACCTTGATTGCGAGTGTTCCGCAAGACAAGGAAGATTTTTTTTTATTATTATTATTTGAAAAACGAGCAAGTCTCGGTTTACGAGTACTGAGTATCATGTATCACGCATGCACTTTTTGTTTTGGCGCCAAGCGTCACGTGATCACAATGGAGCCAACGGTTTTTCTCTCTCTTGCGCTGTGGAATTGTGGGTAATCGTCTCCCCCGCTGGGCCTTAGTGCTCGTCTCTCACTGATATAATCAACATCCGTGCGTGTACTGTTTACTATAACACTGTGACCACGCGTTTGTGCATAAAACATGTTTTATTTTGTGCTTGTATGTGTGTGTGTGTGTGTGTGTGTGTGTACAGCATGCATGTACTGTTTCTTACAACACACATGTGTGCGCGCATGTAAAGTAAAAGAAAGTCTAATTTTCTCTCCCCCTCTCTGTATCAGCCCGAACTTTGTCTGTGCGCGCGTCAATGGACACCGTGCCCCTTGACACACACACAGACACTCACCCTACTCTCGCCTTCTCACACACACAAACACACACACACACAATCCTCCTTTGGCTTTCACAGAAACACATACACACACACAAACTCTTTCTCTCTAATGGAAACTCTGCTCTGTTGTGATTTTTTTTCAAAGGTAAAATGCAGATTCATTTGTTTTATTTTTACTTTACAGCAGTGATTCCGTTAATCTGCGCTCACGCGAGTGTTCATTAGCGATGTTCCTTGTTAATTTTTCTGATAAAACAGTCTTTCCGTTAAGGTGTGTGTGTGTGTGTGTGTGTGTGTGTGTGTGTGTGTGTGTGTGTGTGTGTGTGTGTGTGTGTGTGTGTGTTTGTGTGTGTGAAACCCAAATAAGAGAAGAAGAAGGGTTACTGTGTTAGACGAGAAAAGGCTGATGAGAGGGTCTGATTCCTCTCCTCTTACTTTAGCTTCACAGGCGTACACAAACACAAACACACACACACACACACACACACAGCGCCTGCACGCATAAACAGAAACACTTATTTTTTCAAAGGTAAATTGCAGGTTAATTTGTTTTATTTTTACTTTATATTTTGTATTAATTATTTTTATGTATTTATTTTTGGGGGCTGTGGAACGAATAATTTGTTTTTCCATTATTTCTTTATGGGGAAATTCGCAGGTTCCACTCTATTTATTTATTTATTTTCATGCATGAAATAAGTATTAGCCCCGGCATGAGAATTTATTTGGCATGTAAAGAAATCCATTAACTTACTGTTAATTTGTTTACATTATTTACGTAAATAATACAATAAAGAGAGGTATACTCACTATTTTTTTTTTGATGAAAAACCCATACTTTTACTCGCTACATTTTTTAAATAAACGTCTTACTTTTCAGATGACGTAACATAAGAAACAGAAGCGTTTACACTGTCACTCACACTGAGCTACACCCCACATGGGAAGGACAGGAGCAAAAAAAAAAAAAATCTGCTAATCCTAGTATCCTAAAATAATGGCAGGTGATTGTGAAGGCACAGATTGGTTAGTGCACCAAAGTGACTGATGGTTACCTGGGCAACAAATCCTGCCCACTTGGTCTCTGGGCTTTGTATAATACACTATTCTTCTGGCTCCTTTTTTAAGTGTCTGGATGGGGTGCACTTGTTAAGCTAAGATTAAAAGTGATCTACTGTAGATAATACAACATCATGATAAAAATAGTTGTGAACTATTATGCATTTGATTTGTGTTTCATGTCTGGAACAATATAATTCTTTATAACAAACTCATAATATTTTGGCCAATTTGAGTTATTTTGGCATGTTTAATATGGATTATTCGCATTATACGCGGTAACAACGGTAGCACCTTGTCTACTGTAACTATCCATGTAATTAAAGACACTCACATTGCTGCTCACTGTTTTTTTAATTTATGTTAAATCATTCTAGTCTAGTCATTATCTTCAGTAACAATTATATATCTGTTATACATTTTTCATCTGCCTTGGTAAAAAAAAATGAAATTTTTCTAGGCAGATTTTTTTTTTTTCTTCTTTTTTTTTCAGGACATATTGCACAACAACACTGACTTTGAGAAGGTGAAAGGTTTCATTCTTAACAAAGTTAAACCAATGATTCATTATTAGAACCTGAAAAGCATCAGATGAAACTACACAGCAGGGCGGATACTAATGTCCTTTGTCCAAAAACGTATGCGGTGTCACTCCTCTCTGTGCAGCCAACCAACCAGTCTAAACCAAGCAGTCAAATCACTAAAATAACGTGCTCAAATTTCATGAACTTGTAAATCAGCTGAAACATTCATTTATTCATTATTAATTCATACTTTCATTTTGAACAACATTTTGCATTTCTGCAGTATTGAGTTTGTGCCATCTCTGATCAGAGCTATTTGACTGGTAAAGTGCATGCTGGGAAATGAGATATGGAGGCAAACTAACACATAATGACCTCATACTTTGTGTTCTCGAATTCTAATATCCTGGTATTCCCATCACTGTTAAGGTTTTTTGTATGTCTTATTTGAAAATGTATTCTCAAAACCAGGAGTACTAAGTGTAGTTGTAGTTACAAAAGCATTCCAGTAGAGGGAAGCATTGAGTTACTGATGTATGTTACGAGGCACATACAGTACATATTGTTTTCCCCCCTCAGTCATTCATTACACACGACTTGATGGAAGTTTGTGTCCGTGTTTATTTGTACAAATACCCACTTTTTTGGGCTTTTACATTAATACGAACACTGATAATAAAGGAACCATGACAAGTGTTTTGTTTAATGACTGAAAGAACAAAAACACCAGGCAGCATGTAGGTTTTAAAGACAAAAATATGATAAATAAAGAAAGCATACATTTGTGCATTTAAGATATATGAATCTACAATTCAAACAGCACAGAAAAAAGTTTGCGTTGCCTGATAGATGAATAATGAAGATGACAGATTTTAATGCTGACGTCCATAAAATAATTACGTTTAAAGCTTTTTTTTTTTTTTTGATGGAATTTTATAAAATATGTATTTCAAAAGTCAATGATGCACAGTATCTGTTGTATATTTATTGCACCAAATGTTCTTCATGTCCACAGAGAATACTCAAGTCGTATGTAGGGTTATTATAGAATGGAAATGTTCATTTTCTTCACTCATAACTCTAATCTCAGTGAAACTCATGAAACCCTCTTGATAACACGATCCAGCGTTATGAGTCACACTCGAGAGTGTGAGTTTTAATTTGTTTAGTTATGATTTAATATTATAAAACAAGTTAAAACTCACACTAGCGAATGCTCAATACACAATAGAGAAACAAAATATTATAAAGGCAATTAATTTCTTTTCTACTTTCCACTCCACTGCCCCAGGCATTTGGTAATCAGTATATCGTAAATATAAGCAGTGACTTTTCTTCTTTCTTTTTTTAAAGAGAGAATGAGCAAGAGAGAGAGAGATGTTATTGGTTTTGAGAAATTACAAATTTTTTCTTCATACATCAGCATTCATCAGGTGATTTAGGAGGTCTTTCTTTCTCATAATGCACCGGGTAAAAACTTAAACATCCTACTGTAATGCATAGAGACTTCACATAACCAGCATATGTACACGGATTAGTTTGTTGCATTTTGCATGTGACCACATTAAAAGGCTTTTTGCTTTCAAAAAGATTGTCATGTACATTATAACCATCTTCCCGGCACACATTAATAACCTCACTGGGTGTTGCTCGTATGAAGCTGTTCTTAGGTCTGCACGTAAAACGTATTCTCTCTTCCATTGCGGTGGTACAGTTATCCTCCCTCAATTGCGGGTAGAGAGGGAGGATAACATGTTGCTTTTTAAATTTATCCAGTAGTAGTTCAGGAGGCCACGCGGCGCTCAGCACCAACAGCAAAAGCAGCCCAAACACACGGATCTCCACCTTGATATCTGTGGAGAGAGACACAAACTTATTATACAGATCTGGCCATTAAGAACGCACGTTTCAAGAAAAGGGATCTCTTCCGCAGCTCGCGGGAAGCTGTGAAAATGCTGTTCATTACCTGTATTGTAATACCTGAGTATTGCAGTCTTCTTTCCTGCAATACTCTCCTCTCCTACTTATTTGACTGCGCTTTCTCCATGCAGTATTATTATCATTAATAGTACAGTGGAACCTCGGATTGAGAGTAACGTGGTTTACGAGTGTTCCACAATCCGTGCAAAGATTTTTTTTTATGAATTTTTAATCGGAAACCGAGCAAGTATTAGTTTACAAGCGCCAAGTATCATGTATCACGCATGCGACTCTTATTTTGACACCGAGCGGCAAGTGATCACAACTGAGCCAATGATTTTTCTCTCTGTGGCGCTGCGGGAATTATGGGTAATCGTCTCCCCTGCTGCGTCCCTTGTGTCAAAATAAGAGTCCCCTGCTGCGTCTTAGTGCTCGTCTCTTATAATCAACATCTCCCTGTCTCTTCGGTGTGCACGCGCGTTAACTGCAGGTTAATTTGTTTTATTTTTACTTTATATGTTGTATTCATTATTTTTATGTATTTATTGTTTTGGGCTGTAGAATGAATAATTTGAGTTTTTATTATTTCTTATGGGAAAAGTCTATTTGGTTTACGAGTGTTTTTGGAATATGAGCCCACTTCCGGAACGAATTATGCTCGTAATCCAAGGTTCCACTGTAGTAGTGAAAACTATCACTGATTAACTGTCTCTGCAGTGGTTAAAAAAGTAACCAGTAACAGTAAACATAACCCAGCAGTTTTTAGAGTGAACCATAAAAAATATTCAATTTGTAAAATAGCATAGGTGAAATCGTAGGTTGTGTATAGAGTGATTAAAAAGAATACAACAAAACTTATGGTAAATAAATTCTCAGACTCTTCCACTGCAGGTATTAAAAAACAGTAACAATGTCAATTTTAGAATCCGTAGAAGCTCAGTGATCTGGACAAAACCTCTCGCAGGGGAGCCTTTCCGTGAATTCGCCATTTTCACAGGGGTGGGCATCTCGGTTTATTCATACAGATGTGCATTACCTATTTACAGTACATGCAATTTTACGGGGCTGTCACTGAATTTACCCTGACAAAAAGAAATTTGTGATTTCTAAATCATAAACCTATGAATTTATGTTGTACAGTAATATAATATTCGACGGAGATTAAATAGGGGGGGGCAATCTGTGGCAGGGGAGCATTTTAGCGCAAAACACCTGTTTTCCGCGGTGAAATAGCGAATATATTTCTTCATCCGTCGTCTGATACTGAGTGCGGCTTGTGCCACCACTTTGGGCCGGACACGCACTCATCAATGTGTTCACCATCTCTTCATTTCTCACAATTGCAGCAACCAAGTTTCTCGCCGACTCACTCGTCCTTTCTAAAGATGGCGCTGTTTCGATGACGTCATGTTTCATTCCATATATTCAGACTTTTCATTCCATATATTCAGACTTTTCATTCAATATATTCAGACTTTTCATTCAATATATTCAGACTTTTCATTCCATATATTCAGACTTTTCATTCAATATATCAGTTTTCAATCCATATATTCAGAATTCATTCAATATATATAGAGTTTCAATCAATATATTCGGAATCCATTCAATATTCTCACGTTTCATTCAATATATTTTTCATTAAATTCTCTCAAGAATATATATATATATATATATATATATATATATATATTCAATATATTCAGAGATCTTCTATCAAATATATAGAGTTTCAATCCATATATTCAGAATTCATTCAATATATAATTTTTTCAATCAATATATTGAAATCCATTCAATATTCTCACGTTTCATTCAATATATTCAGAGTTTTCATTAAGTTCTCTCATGAATATTTTCCTAAAGCGGCATGCCATAATATATATATATATATATATATATATATATATATATATTTTTTTTTTTTTTTTTTCCCAGCTTAATCCAGATTGACGTTCTAACGTTTTGTCTTCTTACGAAGAGCGGACATATAACAGATAAGTATTAATAATATTTTCACTCGAAACTCCTGTTATATCACTAAGTTTCGCTAAGTTTTGCCACGCACCCGGCTCTAGCCAGCTATCCCATTGGCATCGCTAGCCCGTTAGCCCGGCTATCACAAGTTTTCCACACCGATTATCTCCGTTTTTTGACACCATGTCAGTTGTGTGTCTGCTTCTGAGTGCAGGTGAGGACACACTGGAGCTTCACTCGGCGGATTTGGAGATGGAGGCCTTGGAGAAGCAGATCTGCAACCTACAGGTGAAGCTGGGGCAGCTACACTCACCTGTCCCACGTAAATTCTCGGCATGACACACATCCTTCCACAACCTCTACTTCGCATGTTTCTCTGTCCAGGTCCAACGCACCACGAACGCAGCCCGCCCAGGTTTCCTTCACCCCGGCGTCGGGATACCATGAAGCCTGGATACAGCAGCAGTGGAAGACGCACGCTAGGCCCCGGGCGAGGACCTCTCCCCCTCCACCGCCGCCCGTCTTTGAGATCCCGACCCGAAACCGCTTCGCTCCTCTTCGCGAGATGGTACACAATGCGCTGGTCATCAGAGACTCCATCGTCCGGTACGTCCGTGCTTCCACGGCTAAAGGTAAGGTGCGCACTAGCTGTTTACCTGGTGCTCATGTTCTTGATGTTGCTGCGCAGGTGCCTGTGGCCCTGAGGGAGAGCTTTGGAGCTGTGGTCCTTCATGCTGGAACGAACAACACCAGGCTGAGGCAGACGGAGATCCTGAAGAAGGACTTCAGGAGCCTGGTTGAGAAGGTCTGCAGCACATCACCCACGACAAGGATCATCGTATCCGGACCGCTTCCCACATTCCAGCGAGGAGTCTAGAGGTTCAGTAGATTGTTTGCTTTTAATGAATGGTTACAATCTTGGTGTCAACAACAGAGATTACCCTTTGTTGATAATTGGAATGTTTTCTGGGAGCGTCCTAGGCTCTACCACACCGATGGACTGCACCCTAGCAGAGCTGGAGCAGCAGTCCTCTCAGACAACATCTCCAGGACACTATGAACCATCTGACTGGCGGTAAGTCGTGTCTTAGATTCCAAACATAATAGCCACATTACAACTCACCATACTGATAGATGCGCACACATAGCTTGTCCTATAGAAACTGTGTCTGTTCCCGGAATAGTGAGAAAAAATAATAAATTTGTTAAAATCCCTCAAAACAATCTAATAACTATAAAACCAGAAAAAGGCCAAATAAGTAATCAAAATATACTTCTAAAGTTTGGGCTTCTCAACATCAGATCCTTTGCGCCTAAACACTGATTGTTAATGAAATTATCTCAGATTGCTGCCTTGACACACTCTGCCTTACTGAAACCTGGCTCAGACCAAATGAATATATTGGTTTAAATGAGTCTACTCCGTCAGGGTATTTCTATAAGCACGAACCCCATCAAACTGGTCATGGTGGTGGTGTCGCAACTATCTACAGTGATGTTCTCACTGTTACTCAGAAAACAAGGCCCAAGTTCAACTCGTTTGAAGTGCTTATCATTAATGTTGCACTTAGCGAAATACATAATAAACACTTGCTACATTTTGTTCTGGCCACCGTGTACAGACCCCCGGGGCCATATGTCGATTTTCTTAAAGAGTTTGGACATCTGCTATCAGACCTATTGGTTAACTCTGACAAAGTGCTGATAGTAGGAGACTTTAACATTCATGTAGACGATGCTAACAACACTTCAGCACTCGCATTTATAGATTTGCTAAATTCCTTTGGGGTTAAACAAAATATAAATAGACCAACTCATCGCTTTAATCATACGCTAGATTTAATTATATCCCATGGTATAGATGTCTCTAATATAGACATTCTACCACAAAGTGATGATATCACAGATCATCATCTCTTAGTATATACTCTACCTGTAGAACAACGTAGCTGTGCCTCCCCACGTTATCAATTCAGTAGAAATATTAATCCGACTACTAAAGACAAATTCACAAATAATCTGCCGGATCTGTCCCAATTTCTTATCAGACCCCTAAGTGCAGACGATCTAGATGAAGTGACTAGCAGCATGGGCACTATGTTTACCAGTACATTAGACACTGTTGCTCCCATCAGATTAAAAAACATCAGAGATAAAACACTTACACCATGGTACAACAGTCATACTCGAGCCCTAAAGAGAGCAACCCGTAACCTCGAACGAAAATGGAGAAAAACTAAATTAGAAGTTTTTAGAATCGCGTATAAAGGTAGTATGTGCAGCTATAGACGGGCTCTAAAAGCGGCTAGGGCCGAGCATCTGAGCCAACTCATAGCAAGAAACCAAAACAATCCCAGGTTCCTATTTAGTACAGTGGCTAGCCTAACAAACCCTAAGATGCCTGCAGGGTGTATCCCATCATAGCTTAGAAGTGAAGACTTCATGAACTTTTTCAATGAAAAGATTGATAGTATCAGGAAGAAAATAATGGAAATTCAACCTCTAACAACATCTCATGATCCAGTTCAGTCTAAAGCTTCACAATTAGATTTTCAGAGCTTTACAGGTGTAGGGCAGGAAGAGCTGTATAAACTTATCACCTCAGCTAAATCAACAACATGCTTGCTGGATCCAATCCCAACTAGACTTTTAAAAGAAGTGATAAGTATAACCGGAGCGCCACTTCTAAATATTATCAACTCTTCATTATGTCTAGGTCATGTCCCTAAACCTTTCAAGTTGGCAGTTATTAAGCCTCTTCTTAAAAAATCTAATTTAGACCCAAGTTATATAATAAATTACAGACTGATTTCAAACCTTCCGTTTATATCAAAGATATTAGAAAAGATAGTATCAGTCCAAATATGCACATTCTTGCAGGAAAACGATATCCTCGAGGAATTTCAGTCAGGTTTCAGGCCCCATCATAGTACAAAAACTGCAAGGCTGCATCTCAATTCTTGTCTTACTTGATCTTAGTGCTGCATTCGACACTATAGATCATGATATTCTCATAGATCGCTTACAAAATCACATTGGTATTCAGGGACAGGCGTTAAAATGGTTTAGGTCCTACCTGTCTGATCGATTCCATTTTGTAGATCTGAATGGAGAACAGTCTGGTGTAATGCCAGTGAAATATGGGGTGCCACAAGGGTCAGTTTTAGGACCTCTGTTGTTCTCAATATACATGCTTCCCTTGGGTAACATCATTAGAAGACATGGGATTAGTTTCCATTGTTATGTTGATGATACTCAGTTATACATTTCCACAAAACCAGATGAAATACCCAAATTGTATAGACTAACTGAGTGTATTCAAGATATAAAAGACTGGATGACCGATAATTTTCTTTTACTAAATTCAGATAAGACAGAGATATTACTTATTGGCCCAAAAACCAGTACACACCAGCTCTCACAATTCAGCCTGCGTTTAGAAGGATGTTCTGTTACCACCAGCTCGACAGTGAAAGACCTGGGTGTGATATTAGACAGTAACTTATCCTTTGAAAATCATATCTCCAACATCACAAAAACAGCCTTTTTCCACCTTAGAAATATTGCCAAGCTTAGGAACATTTTATCTGTATCTGATGCAGAAAAGCTGGTTCATGCATTCATGACCTCCAGACTGGACTACTGTAATGCATTACTGGGTGGCTGTCCTGCATCCTCAATTAACAAGCTACAGTTAGTCCAAAATGCAGCCGCCAGGGTTCTCACTAGATCCAGAAAATATGATCATATAACCTATAACCCCAATATTATCATCCCTGTGTAGCAGGTATGCCTTTAAAACAGTACTTTGTGTTTCCACTTGCCATGACCATATTTGGATTTCCTGTGACCACATGCTGTTTTGGGGAGTGTTACCCTTTAGCTTCTTCCCAGTCTCCATGTGAATTCACAGCGGTAGGTCACAAAAAAAGTTTGGTAGTGATTCAGTTAGATGTTTTATTCTAATAACCGATGATTTCACACTACATACTTGTATAATTATGATTTTAAGTCCCTCAGTGATGTACACACGTGTTTTCTTGATTATTTTGTTTTTGTTTGATGAATGTAGTTTTATATGATTTCACAGCGCGTGCACGTTGAGCATCGCTGCCACGCGCGGTTTTAACTGCTGCACAAGTCCTCAGCTTGCCTGTTTGTGTTGTCCAGGTATATGAGTTATTATAATAGATTCTTAAATGTGTTTGTGTCTATATTTTGCCCAGTCTGCATGTGAATTCACAGCGCGCGCGCGTGCACGTTGAGCATCGCTGCCACGCGCTGTTTTAACTGCTTTAACACAAGTCCTCAGCTTGCCCGTTTGTGTTGTCCAGGTGTATGAGATTCAATAAACGAGGACACGATGGCAAGAATGTCGGAGTATTGAGATTTTTCGCATGACACAACGCAGATTACACACCACTACAACTGGTGCCGTGACCGTTGCTTCACTCTACGTGGGACCGAAGCTGCACGCGAGTGGTGGCGTGACCGAGGTGATAGAGGAGAGAGTACACCGCCGAAGCGTGACTGAGTGGATGGAGAGGTTCGCCATTTGCAAATACTAATTGTGAACTGCAGTAGATCTGATTCGTGTGGACTTTTGACCTACTGTGGACTGAAATATTTTGGTATTTGAATCGAAGTAATTTCTTGAAAACTTTAAAATGTTATATTAGAGTATTTTATAGTGTTTACTATTAGAACTCTGATGTTTTATTATTTATTGGGGAAAAAAGGCAATTAAAAGAAGCATTGTGGTTTGAATAATTATTTCTAAAATGGAGGGTTTTAATATTCAGAACAGTGTGGGAAGAGGGAGAGGTGTGCTGGGGTTTGCCCATACAAATCAAATGGTTGGGGCTGATAAAATTGGTCCACTCTTTTCCACCCCCGTTCACACAAGACGTGCTAATGTGCAAACACCTACTGTGTCTCAGGCTTGTGCAGGTTCTGACAATTCTGTGCATTTATCTGAGTTAAATACTGTGCCAGTTAGCCTGATTAATGACATTGTAAAACAGATAGGCAGTAGCATTGGCCAGAACATTGTCACCTGTCTTGAATCTGGGATTTTTGGCCAAATCAAACAAAATGATTCAACTTTCAATGTGAATGAACTATCAAAAGTTAGCTTATTCGTTAAGCCTGATGTTAATGAGCCTAAATGTTTCAGAGGTGATGGGGAAGAGAGAATTTCTGTTGATGAATGGGTAGAGACAGTAAAAGTGTACTTGAGAAAACGTGAGGTGCCCTTGAAAGACCAAGCTGATGAAGTAGTGACTAAATTGCGGGGCAGGGCACGTGATGTAGTGAAAGTTGGGCTGAGAAGTAACCCACTAATTGACCTCAGTAAAGGTCCAAAGCCAGTTTTTGACCTACTTAAACAACATTGCAGTGACACTGTGTACTCCTGTATGCCTTTGGCTGACTTTTATGCAACATTACCCTTGCAAAACGAGAAGCCATTCGACTATTGGATCAGGCTGCACAATGCTATTGACATCGCCGGGGAAGGACTTAAAAGACAAGGAAAAACCCTAGATGATCCCTTTCGTGAAGTTACTGTAATGTTCATCCGGAACTGTCCTGATCCAGAGCTGTCCCTTATTTTTAGGTGTAAGCCGCTGGATGAATGGACTGCAGCAGATGTGCAGATTAGATTGGATGAGTATCAAAGGGAGAATAAGCTTCAACAACGTAAATCTAATCCACACGTGAGTGGCATAGCATGCCATTCTCAGGCAGTAGACGTTTTGTGTGCTCATGGTCATGCTCTGGAGACAGCTGTTGCTGTGGTGGCTCCACCTCAGGTTCCTGAGCAGTCTACTCAGGATCAATCCTTGAGTCGTATGATCCATCTTTTGGAACGAGTTTTGGATCAGGGTTATCAGCAGCATGCAACAAGGCCTAACAAACAGCCTAAGGTGAGAGGTGGCGTGACCAAACAAAATGTAATGTGTGAAGTGTGTGGTGATGCAAGTCATGATACAATGGCACACTGCCGTATAAACCGGCTTTGCTTTAACTGTTACTCCACTGGCCACAGGGCATCATCTTGTTCTGTTAGGACTGCTCAGAAAACTCAAGCTCAGCAGAGCAGCCCTGACGCTGGTCAACAGGAAAACTAGATGGCCCACACGAGGAGGGGATTAGTGGAGGGCCATGCATAATGTCCCCTAGTAGTGAAGACGTCGATGTGGCATCTATTTATTCAGAGTTTTGCAGTAGTGTTGAAGACAAAACAAAAGTGATTTTTCAAAACATACAGAAACTTAACACAAATGATGATTTGTTCTTTACTGATGTTATAGTACAGGATACTGTTCTGCTTCGAGGCATGCTTGACAGTGGTTCTATGGCCTGTACTATGAGTACACAGGCACTGTCTAGACTCATGGACGTGAAAGCTCTCACCTCAAATGACATAGCCCCAACAATGTTCACACTGATCGGCTGTGGTGGGCAAAGCACAAGTCCTCTGGGTATGTGTGATATACAGATGAAAGTGTATGACTGCTCTTTCTGTGTACCAGTTTTAATTGTAGAAGGGCAGGATGCTGAATTAATTCTGGGAAGCAATGTCATAAAACATCTTATCTGTAAATGCTGTGTATATTTTGTCTTAATTTGTATTTAGTTTATATTATATTTAATTGTAATTTACTTTTATACGAGAATTTTGTGCAAATATCGTAAGTAAAGCGGAACTGTTATGCGGAGTTTGGTTGCCGCACGGACTCAAAAACAAAGAGCACCTTTCTTTTTTTTTTTTTTCCCGAAAGATACGTTTCAGAAAGTTCCAGAAGTTTTGAAAGTTGGAAGAGCAGTAAGTAGTTAAGAGAAAGCTGAAGAACTTACCAAAGAATCTCTTTTCATGACTGGCGGCCAACGAGGTATTTTTTCTTTGTTTGTAAATACTTTGAAAGTGTGTTGAATATTTCTTTGTTACCTTTTGTCCGTTATGATGAATATTTGTCAATGTGTCTTTGTATGTATATTTATTTTGTAGTTTTCACGGCGTAAGGCGCAAGGCATTAAAGCACAAGATTGTTAAAGTTGAAGAATTGTTAATAAACGCCCGTATTCTGAAACTCAGCGTGTGTGTCGTCGTGAAGAGAGCTACAGTGAAAACTCGACTGCTCCACACGGGGGAGAAGGATGAAGACAAAGCTGCGGATCAACACGCGCCTCACAGATCATCAGATAAGCCCATAAAGCACTGCTGAAACTTAAATAGCAAGCATTGAAAGTAGGACTGTGTTAAAGGTGCGATGTTTTGAGTTAATTCCAGGAAGAGCTCTACCACAACAGTCAAGTTAAGGTGGTGTGAGAAGTGGGTTAATTCGGAAATTGCTTTAAAGTCTGACTTTCATTTAATCTGTGACTTGTTCAGCTTGTGTTTAAAAGATTATTTACATGAGTCTGAGAATGTCATAGCATAAGGAGACAGCTTACTTTGTAAGTTAAAAGTCAAAGTGAAGCTAAAGGGTAACATTGCTAACTGATTAGATTTTGTATATGAAAGATACCTGATTTAAGTGTTAAGTACTTTATCTTGTTAAGTCACTAGTCACTCTTGATGCACCTAAGATATTTTCAGTTGTGATTAGAGTTGATCATTTATGTTGTTTCTATATTTTACATATGTATGCTATACCTAAACTTGGTATCCAGGGTTCCCATTGATAATTAGTTACACGTGTGCAAAGCGTAATAGGAACATTATCATTTAAGTTCAGTATACACCAAGTTGCAATATGTCTGACACTGGTATCTGCCAACAACCTGACAGTTCAGCTGCACAATCTGAAGTTACAGATAGTGTGACTCCAGAAACCCAAATAGAGTTACGGAAAAGTGAAAGGAGCCGAACTCTAACTGAAAAAGGGAAAGACTTTCAAGAAGAAACACTGAAGAATTTGCAACGCCGCTACAGAATTGCTTATGAAAGGTGGAGGCACCATGCAAGGATAAGCAAGGAAGTGCTGTCAGAGGACGCCTCTACAGAGGATCTAAATGAGCTGATTAAGAATATTGAAAGCACATGCACTACTGTAAAGGTTATTTATGGAGATCTGAGACGAGTGCACACACCTGATCCTGGTATGCGACGCAAAGTGGACGGATGCGTGTCACTTACAGACTTTATTGTCCATAAAGCAGGGCAGCATCTTGCTGGCCTTTTAAGGGGCAAGGAGGAGGAGCCTTGGCCTGAAACTGGATCAATCTTGGAATCAACTGGTTCTCTATTAAACCCCACACAGTCACAGTCCAAATGTCTCTCTCTCTGCTCTAGTGCCAGCTCTGCTAGGAGGGTTGAGGCTGAAGCTGAGGCAGCCGCATCTCAGGAGGTTCTAGCCGTGTTAACTGAGCAGGAAAGAGAAGAGGCAGAGCTTCAAAAGCTAGAGACTGAAGACAAACAACAGCTGGCCCAGTTTGAATCTGCAAGGCAAGCTAGACTGCAAGCAATGCACGACAAACGCAGAAAGCTTGAACGTTTAGAAGAGGTTAAAAGGTTGAATGCTGCAAAAGCTCGATTAAAGGTTTATGATCGAGCAGAGCAAGGTTCTGAAGTAATAGATGCTTCAGTGAATGTCGGACTTGGAGATTACCAATCTTTCAGAAATGCAGAGCCTATATTCAGAACTCAAGCTCCAGCAGTCATAGACACGGCCCTCCATGCTCCATACTCTCCAGTCATACACCAAAGTTTACCAGTTAGAAGTCAAGCTCCACAGACCCCTCTCCCACAAGACAGTTCCAATTTCATTAATGTACTAGCAGAAGCTATAAGTGCTAATCGCCTTCCCACACCAGAGCCTGCTGTGTTTAGTGGCGATCCATTGAAGTTTAAGGACTGGCAAGTGTCTTTCCACACATTGATTGACAAGAAAAATATTCCAAAGAATGAAAGGTTATACTATCTTAAGAAGTACTTGGGTGGTGCCGCAAAGAAAGCCATAGAAGGATTTTTCCTACTTGGTACAGAGAACGCATATGACTCAGCTTGGCAGCTACTTGAAAAGCGCTTTGGAGACCCATTTGTTATTGGGAAGTCCTTCAGAGACAGGCTTCACGGATGGCCAAAAATAGGTTCTAATGATGGTGGTGGTCTGAGAGAATTTTCTGATTTTCTCCAGAGTTGCGAAGCCGCAATGGCACACATCAAGACGTTGGACATTCTCAATGATTGCACTGAGAGCCAAAGGATTCTGCTGAAACTACCAGATTGGTTAGTTTCCAGTTGGAACCGTAAGGTTATGGACTCCAGACAAACCAGTGGCTTGTACCCACCTTTTAAGGAGCTGGTAGACTTCTTATCACGGGAAGCAGATCTTGCATGTGATCCAATATCTTCAGTGCAAGCACTAAAGAGCGTAGATACTGAGAAAGTAAGACATCCAAGAAACCATTTTATCCAAGCAAAGACTCTGTCCACAACTACAACATATAGTGACAACCCCTCATGCATTTTTTGTAAAAGGACAGGGCACATTCTCGCCAAGTGTAGAAAATTCTGTCAAGAGACAGTGCAAGATCGTGTAAAGTTTGTGCAAACAGAGAAGCTATGTTTTGGATGCCTGAAAACTGGTCATCATTCAAGGCGATGTAATGACAGGAACGTATGTGAAAAATGTCAGAAGAGACACCCTACATGTTTGCATGATGATAGGTTCAAAGAGCGACAAAGATCAGCACCTCCTAAAGGAGAAGAAGCATCCCAGGAGAAGGCAAACATAAGAGAAATAGCTGCAACCGTAACTGTGAATAGGGTTATGCAAGAAAAAATGCAAAGTTCACAAACCTCTTCGATCGTACCTGTTTGGGTCTCTTCAACAAATGAGCCAGACCAGGAAATTCTCGTTTATGCACTGTTAGATACACAGAGTGACACTAACTTTATTCTAAATGAAGTGGCACAGGACCTTAACACGCACAAAGAGAAAGCTAGTTTGTGTCTGTCCACAATGTCTGCAAAATCAACCATCATACCTTGTCAGAAATTGACAAACCTTCAGGTGAGAGGATACCAATTGGAGAAAAGGATTCTGTTGCCACCAGTTTTTACACAAGGATTCATTCCAGTGAACAAGCTTCACATCCCTACTTCAGAGACAGCACTGAGGTGGCCTCACCTAGAACATCTAGCGCATGAGATCCCACCACCATTGGATTGTGAAGTGGGCCTTCTGATAGGATACAACTGTCAGCAAGCTCTTCTTCCTAGAGAAATTCTACCTGGTGAAGGAAACCAGCCATATGCACAGAAAACAGATCTTGGCTGGAGCATTGTTGGTTGTTCGCATTCATTGAATGATTATGGTGACATCATTGGAAACAGCCATAGAATTATGGTATGCCAAGTTGAGCCACCTGTGCAGTCATCTGAACTAAAGAATGAGGTGCACTTTGTGTGCAGAAATCAAATCAAGGAAATCAGCACCAAGGAAATTATAAAGGCACTTGAATCTGATTTCACAGAAAGAGCCACAGATAATAACCCTGTTTCTCAAGATGATCTTCTCTTCCTGTCCAAGTTAAAGAAAGGTATAAGGCAGAAAGAGGATGGGCATTATGAGCTCCCACTGCCATTTAAGATGGAAAAGCCATGTCTTCCTGATAACAAGCAATATGCGTGTCACAGACTAACCTCTCTAGAGCGGCGTCTGAGGAAGGATCAGCAATACTACAAGGATTATGTAGAGTTTATGAATGACATCATAACTAGAGGAGACGCAGAGAAAGTACCAGAACCAGAATTGGCCATTAAACCAGCATGGTATATCCCACATCACGGAGTCTATCATCCACGCAAGCCTGGGAAGATCCGTGTGGTTTTTGACTGTTCTGCGCGCTTTCAGGACATTGCACTTAATGACCATCTCTTGACCGGTCCAGATCTGACCAACACATTAGTAGGGGTCCTCTGTCGGTTTAGAAAGGGCTCAGTGGCCATAATGTGTGACGTGGAAAGGATGTTTCATCAGTTCCATGTGGTGAAGGAACATCAAGACTACCTTAGATTTCTTTGGTGGGACAAAGGCAATCTTGATTGCAAGCCATCTGCGTATCGGATGAAAGTGCACTTGTTTGGTGCAGCATCATCTCCTGGCTGTGCAAACTTTGGACATAAGTACCTAGCTTCACAGGGAGATGGTAATTTCAGCAAGGAATCCATAAAGTTCATCCAGAGAAGTTTTTATGTTGACGATGGTTTGACAAGTGTACAGTCATCAGCTGAAGCCATACGACTAGTTTAAGAGTCTCGAGCGCTGTGCAGAACAGGGAAACTTCGACTCCATAAGTTTGTGTCTAATGATGCAGACGTCATTGCTGCCATACCACCCGAAGAACGTGCTCAAACCAAAAATCCAGACATGACTCTAGGAGAACTGCATATCGAACGTGCACTTGGAGTTCAGTGGTGTATTGAGAGAGACGAGTTCCAATTTAGGGTTATTGTAAAGGAAAATCCACTAACAAGGAGAGGAGTACTCTCAACTGTTGCTTCTGTTTACGATCCATTAGGATTTGTAGCACCCTTCATATTGATAGGCAAGCAGATTCTTCAAGACCTCTGCAAAGACAAAATTAGCTGGGATGAAGCACTACCAGACCATATCCTACCTCAATGGGAGTCGTGGCTCAGAGACTTGTCTCAATTAGCTACCCTACACATCTCCAGATGCTACATACCACCAACATTCGGCAAAGTCATGTTGTGTGAGTTACACACATTTTCAGATGCGAGTCTCAGTGGATATGGAGCATGTACATACCTTCGAGCAGTAAGTGAGATAGGTCGAGTCAGTTGCTCGCTTGTCATGGGGAAGGCAAGAATAGCCCCTACCAAGGTGATGACAATTCCCAGGTTAGAGCTATCAGCAGCAGTAACGGCGGTTCGCATTACTGATGTAATTAGAGATGAACTTGAGATCGAGAATATGGAGGAGTATTACTGGACAGACTCAAAGGTCGTTCTTGGCTATGTGAACAATGATGCTAAACAGTTTCACACTTTCGTAGCCAACCGAATCCAGCGAATTAGATCCAGCACAAAACCAGAGCAATGGCGATATGTTATTTCTGAAGATAATCCAGCAGACTACTCCTCAAGAGGGTTAAATGCAGTTCAGCTGAAGGAGTCTAACTGGTTAAAGGGACCCAGTTTTCTCTGGCAGAGGAGTCTTCCACATGAAGAGTTTGAAGAGCGAATGGTGGGAGTACTAGAACTTACAGACCCAGAATTACGCAAAGTCTGTGTTCAGGTAGTTAAAACCAAGAAAGTAGATTCACTGGTGAAGTGCTTTACGAAGTTTTCTGACTGGACCAGAGCTGTAAGAGCTGTCGCTAGACTCAAAAAACATGCTAGAATGTTCAAGGGAATTCAGCCAAGGACGAATGACACAACTAATCTGGAAGAGAGAAAGGAAGCAGAAGTATTCATCATTAAAATGGTGCAGGCTGAACACTTTTCAGAAGACATACAGAAAATTAAGCTTCATAACGTGAGCAGCCTATCTAAATGTAACAGGCTACATAAGTTAAATGTCTTCTTGGATGAAGACCATGTTCTTAGGGTGGGAGGGCGACTCTCCCAATCTTCCCTGCATTATAACATAAAACATCCTGCAGTGCTTCCAAAGGCATCTCATGTGTCATCCTTACTTATTAAGCATCACCATGAACGCGTTCATCACCAAGGAAGAGGCATGACAATGAACAATCTACGTGCTAATGGAATATGGATCTTGGGATGTGGGAAATTGGTTTCATCACACATTTACAAGTGTGTAAAGTGTAGGAGATACAGAAGAACTACAGAAGTTCAACAAATGGCAGACTTGCCAAAGGAAAGAACTGAGACATCTCCTCCCTTTACTTACAGTGGCCTAGACTGTTTTGGTCCTTTTATCGTGAAAGAAGGTAGAAGGGAACTAAAGCGATATGGGTTGGTGTTTACTTGCTTGTGTTCCAGAGCAGTCCATATTGAGACCCTAGATGATATGACAACAGATGCTTTCATGAATGCACTTCCTTTGTAGCTATCAGAGGACCTGTACGCCAGCTGAGATGTGACAGGGGTACAAATTTTACAGGAGCCGTCAGAGAGTTATCTGAATTGTTAAAGGAAATGGATTTGGAACGCCAGAGAGCCATTGGATGTGAGTTTGTAATGAATGTCCCATCTTCAAGTCACATGGGTGGAGTTTGGGAACGCCAAATTTGAACCATCCGCAACATTCTTACAGCGATGCTAGACAAGTCTGCAAGCAGGTTAGACACCACATCGCTTAGGACGTTTCTTTATGAGACAATGGCTATAATCAACAGTAGACCGCTAAGTGTTGAATACCTTCAGGATCCAACTGCACCAGAACCTCTAACTCCCAACCACATACTGACCATGAAATCTTCCATCATACTGCCTCCGCCTGGACAATTCTGCAAAGAGGACCTGTATTTACGCAAAAGGTGGAGAAGAGTACAGTTTCTAGCCAATGAATTTTGGCAGAGATGGAAACAGGAATATTTGTTGAATCTTCAACAACGACAGAAATGGCAAAAACCCTCACGAAACGCACAAGTGAACGACATTGTGATATTACAAGATGACAATGCACCTCGAAACGAGTGGAAGCTTGCTAGGGTTATAGAGGTTACCCCAAGTGCAGATGGTATGGTGAGAAAGTTAAAGCTAGTGGTCAGTAACACTACATGTGATAAGGGTAAAACACACACTAGATTAGCTTACATTGAAAGACCAATTCACAAGGTAGTTACCTTAATTGAAGCAGACATCACAAGTACATGATCATTAAGTTCATGCATATATTGCTTCTTTTCACAGCCTTAGAGGAAAATCCCACATTAGCAGTAAATGGGTGATTTTGGTGGGAGTGTAAATGCTGTGTATATTTTGTGTTAATTTGTATTTAGTTTATATTATATTTAATTGTAATTTACTTTTATACGAGAATTTTGTGCAAATATCGTAAGTAAAGCGGAACTGTTATGCGGAGTTTGGTTGCCGCACGGACTCAAAAACAAAGAGCACCTTTCTTTTTTTTTTTTCCCGAAAGATACGTTTCAGAAAGTTCCAGAAGTTTTGAAAGTTGGAAGAGCAGTAAGTAGTTAAGAGAAAGCTGAAGAACTTACCAAAGAATCTCTTTTCATGACTGGTGGCCAACGAGGTATTTTTTCTTTGTTTGTAAATACTTTGAAAGTGTGTTGAATATTTCTTTGTTACCTTTTGTCCGTTATGATGAATATTTGTCAATGTGTCTTTGTATGTATATTTATTTTGTAGTTTTCACGGCGTAAGGCGCAAGGCATTAAAGCACAAGATTGTTAAAGTTGAAGAATTGTTAATAAACGCCCGTATTCTGAAACTCAGCGTGTGTGTCGTCGTGAAGAGAGCTACATTATCCATGACATGAAACTAACAAGTGACTGCTGGAAGACAACATTAAATTCAGGAGGCAAGAATTCCAATACAGAAGCTTCGATCCAACTTCTGTGCAATGTTGAATCATGGAAAGGGGCAGATCCGCCTACCAAAGTGGGAACAGTGAAATTGAAGGGCGCTGTCACATTGGAGCCCATGAAAGAGCATATAGTGTGGGGAAAGCTGGCTAGTGACAAAAATCTTTCCGCAGGCTGTACAGTTGTTGTGGAGCCCAGCACAGCGCGCACTGCACCAAGAAATGTGTTGGTGGGTAGGATAGTTGTGTCCTTGTGGGGGGATGGAAGTACACCTGTTAAAGTTATCAACCCATCAAAAAAGCCTGTCTGTCTGAAACGCAACAGTAAGCTAGCTGATGTGTACACTTGTATGGCTCTCGAAGACTTTGACTTTGACTGTCTTGGCATGTCTTTGCATCAAACAGAAGATTTGAGGCGTAATGAGGTGAACACTAGCAGCCAGGCAAATTGCAGCAGTGAATTGTGCGAGATGGAAAGACAAAACTGCAAACTACAAGGTCTTACTAGTGCAGCATTGTCTAGGCTGGGGCTCCAGGATATTGAAATAGACTCAGACTCTTTGACACCTTACTGGAGAGGGAAGTTGACCGAACTGCTGGTTAAGTACGAGTCAATATTTTCACGCCATGGACTGGACTGTGGCAACGCCAAAGGTTTCGTTCATAGAATATGTTTAAGCGATACTAAACCTTTCAGGCTTCCCTACAGACGATTGTCACCTTCACACTATGAGAAACTGCGTGAAGCCCTGGATGACATGGAAGAGCGAGAAATAATCAGAAAGTCAACAAGTGACTATGCATCGCCTCTTGTGTTAATTTGGAAGGGAAATGGTGATCTGAGGCTATGCACGGATTTCCGCTGGCTCAATGCACGCACTATTAAGGATGCACATCCTCTTCCGCACCAAGCGGATGCTCTTGCGGCTCTGGGTGGTAGCGCTTTCTTTTCCACCATGGATCTAACATCAGGATACTATAACGTGGAGGTGCATGAGGATGACAAGCGGTTCACTGCTTTTAATACGCCATTTGGCCTCTTTGAATATAACAGTCTTCCTCAAGGACTGTGCAATAGTCCGGCAACATTCATGAGGATGATGATGAGCATATTTGGTGATCAGAATTTTATGAGCATGCTTTGCTATCTCGATGACATCCTTGTTTTCGCCCCTGATGAACAGCTTGCCTTGGAACGACTAGAAATGGTATTCCAGAGACTTCAATCACATAATTTGAAACTTTCTCAAAAGAAGTGTCATTTTATGAAACCTTCTGTTAAGTTTCTCGGACATGTTGTGAATAGTGAGGGAGTAGCTACAGATCCTGATAAGATTAGAGCTATTGTTGACATCACAGAACAGGATCTTATGGAAGATGGCACTAATATTCCGTCACAGGCGAAAATTAGGTCGTTCCTGGGGATGGTTGTTTTCTATTAGCAATATTTCGAAGGCTGTTCTCGCATCGGTAAACCCCTTTTTGCATTAACATCAGGCATGAGGAAACCGAGATATAGCAAAGGACAAAAACGTGCAACGACATGCAGAAAACTCACACCTGCAGATTGGACACAGGAATGTAGAGATTCGTTTAATGCCTTGAAACAAGCTTTGCTGGACAGAGTTGTTTTGGCTCATCCAGATTTTAGTAAAACCTTCCTGCTGTCTGTCGATGCCTCTAGTAATGGTCTTGGAGCGGTGCTTTCTCAAGTGGCAGTGGGTGAAGAGGTTGCCCGCCCCATCGCCTTTGCTAGCAAGTCATTAAACTATGCCCAATCGAAATATCCAGCACATAGATTGGAGTTTTTTGCCCTCAAATGGGCAGTTTGTGACAAATTTAGTCACTGGCTAAGGGGCCAGCAGTTCTCAGTGTGGACCGACAACAACCCGCTGACCTACGTTCTTACGAAGCCCAAGTTGGATGCGTGCGAACAAAGATGGGTTGCAAAGCTTGCTCCATATAATTTCGACATCAAATACATTCCTGGGCCTAAGAATGTAGTTGCAGATGCCCTTAGCCGTGAACCATTTGTGCGACCTAGTTTGTTCCACCGACTTACTCGAGTGCCCTATGCTGCTCTTCTGGAGGAGTCTCAAGCAGTGAATCCAGAGAATGTCCAAGACGTGTTTCGCTGGTCATGTCATCCTTTCGAAAAACAAGCACAAGACAATCCCTGTTCAGATATTGAGGTGAATTATGTTGCTCTCTCTAAGAAATCTTTTGTCTCTCAGGAGGATGTTTCTGCCATTCTGGACAGCAGTGGGCAACAAGAAAATCAGGTTCGGCCATTTGCGTACCTGCTTCCACAGTTGATTGAGTCGATAATTCCATCCCAGCTGTTGGATCATCCAGTAATGTCACGGCAGGAGCTGACAGAATTGCAACATGCTGATCCTGTGCTGAGCAGAGTGTTTAATTTTGTCGAGCGAAAACGTAGGCCATCAAGGAGGGAACGGAACAAGGAATCACCTAGTGTTCTTCGATTTCTGAGACACTGGAACAAACTGTCGGTAAGAATGGGTTTGCTATACCGTGTATCCAAGGATGCAGTCACAAACACTAAGACTTTCCAGTTCATTGTGCCTGTTGCCCTGAGAGATAGAGTCTTAAAGGGAGTACATGATGAAGCTGGACACCAGGGTCAACACAGAACACTCTACCTGGCTAGACGTCGGTTCTACTGGCAAGGGATGGAAAGAGATGTTAAGCAATATGTGCGGTGCTGCAAAAGATGTGTTGTCAGTAAGTCACCAGAACCTGAAGCCAGAGCTCCTCTTGAGTGCATCAGGACATCAAGGCCTCTTGAGCTGGTTTGTGTAGATTTTTGGTCTGCTGAATGAAGACTCCTCTAATAAGTCTCTGGATGTCTTGGTCGTGATGGACCATTTTACCAAGCTAGCTCAAGCTTATCTCTGTCCCAACCAATCGGCTAAGGCGGTTGCTAAGCAGCTATGGGACAATTTCTTTTGTATTTACGGCTTTCCTGAGCGAATCCATTCGGATCAGGGAGCCAATTTTGAAAGCAACCTGATTTCTGAAATGCTCCAGCTCGCAGGTGTCCAAAAGTCCCATACGACACCATACCATCCAATGGGTAATGGGACTGTTGAAAGGTTCAACCGCACACTGGGAAACATGATTCGTGCTTTACCACCTAAAACTAAGCACAGATGGCCTCAGATGTTGAAATCTCTCACATTCTGTTATAATGCGACAATTCATGAGACCACCAGTTATCCTCCTTTCCAGTTGATGTTCGGTAGAACTCCAAGGCTGCCTGTTGACATGATGTTTGACTCTGTGCTGCTTGATGACCGGGTGGTGGATTATGACCAGTATGTGCTGTCTTTCAGAGATGACCTTGCACAGGCTATGAAATTGGCCCAATGCTCTGCTTCAAAACAACAGCAGAGGCAAGCAAACCTCTACAATAAGAAGCAAAAAGGGGCTCCAGTGGCTATTGGCGACAGAGTTCTCCTGGCCAATAAGGGCGAGCGTGGCAGGAGGAAAACTGCTGATAGATGGGAGGGGAACATCTACATTGTGACAGGAATGAACAGTGACATTCATACATTTAGAATCAGAAACTGTGTAACAGGTGCTGAGAAGATTGTTCACAGAAATCTCATAATGCCAGTGAACTTCCTGCCTCTTCAGAATGAGGGTGCTGAAGTCGATACTTGCGAGGATATTGTCTTTAGTGAGTCAAGTGTGACTGTGAGCGACGATGACGATCCAAGCAAACCTGTCAATGAGTCGCATGAGAGGACTGTGGCATGGGTGTCTGAACTTCCAGTCTCTGAAAAAGTTAACCTTTCAGTGTCTGATTCTGATCAGTTGAATGTAGATGAACCGCCTATTACATTGATTGCACCATGTCCTGCAAGCCTAGATAAACAGTCTTTAGAGATTGACAGATCCTTGACATGTGAATCCTGTGTTAATAATAGGACAGATCAGGCTGATACAACTGAACCCCTTGTTTTTTCAGACACTGTCCACTCACCACAAGGTTCTAGGACATTTTCCACTCAGGGAGGTTCGTTAACTGTCAGAACGAAATGTGGGAGGATTGTTAAGCCGGTCATCAGACTGATCCAGAATATGCACCAGAAGGTTTTGTCTGGGTTGTAATGTTCTCATGGTTAATTGTTTATAGGGTCTTTCTAATAGTGTAGGTGTATGTTATGATATAGGGGAATGAGCAAAATCTGTCATAGTATTTTGAAGGCGGTGATGAAATTGTATTCATGTAATACTGTGTTTACGTGGACACTGAATGAATGTGATATGTAACAGTCATGTTATACCTATGGGTGTTTAGAGGCTTTGCAAACCTCTGTCATTTCTAGTTCTGGAGAGAACAGTCTTACGACTGGAATGTTTAGTGGTCCATGCACTTTACAGTATTATTTTTCGGTACTTCGGTGCAGAAATTTTGTTTGTTTTCCTCTATTCTATTGTAAATATGGTTGCATGTACCTGGTTGTTTTTTTTTTCTCTGAGTGACTTTGTAGCATTTTGATATCTCATGTTTTGTATTTTCTTTTGTTTTTTTGTTTTTCTTCTTCCCTTTATCATGTGCAAGTGTAAGTCAGCTGGGGGGGAGTGTAGCAGATATGCCTTTAAAACAGTACTTTGTGTTTCCACTTGCCATGACCATATTTGGATTTCCTGTGACCACATGCTGTTTTGGGGAGTGTTACCCTTTAGCTTCTTCCCAGTCTGCATGTGAATTCTCAGCGGTAGGTCACAAAAAAAGTTTGGTAGTGATTCAGTTAGATGTTTTATTCTAATAACCGATGATTTCACACTACATACTTGTATAATTATGATTTTAAGTCCCTCAGTGATGTACACACGTGTTTTCTTGGTCATTTTGTTTTTGTTTGATGAATGTAGTTTTATATGATTTCACAGCGCGCGCGCGTGCACGTTGAGCATCGCTGCCACGCGCTGTTTTAACTGCTGCACAAGTCCTCAGCTTGCCTGTTTGTGTTGTCCAGGTGTATGAGATTCAATAAACGAGGACACGATGGCAAGAATGTCAGAGTATTGAGATTTTTCGCATGACACAACGCAGATTACACACCGCTACACCTGCACTGGCTACCTGTTCAGTTTAGAATTAATTACAAACTAGCATTACTTATGTACAAGGCTCTAAACGGTCTAGCTTCCACATACCTAACCAGTCTTCTGATACTTCTGATACTAAAATATGACCATAGTTACCGTGCCGGGCCAGAGAGGAGTCAACATCACCATATGCGCCGCAATCTCCAACAACGGTGCACTCCTGCATAAATGTCAGATTGGTCCCAACAACACCGACCACCTTCTCCTGTTTTTAGAAGACCTGCACGAAAGACTGGTGCCAGAGGTAGAAAGTGGACAGGTGGGAGACCACTTCCCAATATATGTTATCACATGGGACAATGTGGCATTCCACCATTCCCATGCAGTCACAGCCTGGTTTGACACCCATCCAAGGATGATGTCGCATTTCCTTGCCCCTTACCCCCCTTTCCTCAACCCTATTGAGGAGTTTTTCTCAGCCTGGAGATGGAAGGTTTTTGACCATCGTCCACATGACCGAATGTCCCTCCTGGATGCAATGGATGCTGCATGCCAAGACATCACAGCTGAACACTGCCAGGGGTGGATAAGGCATGCCAAAAGATTCTTCCCACGATGCCTTGCCAGAGAAGATATCAGGTGTGATGTGGATGAGAACATGTGGCCAAATGCAGAAGACCGGGCAGAATAGAAGATTACTTTTCTTTTTTTTTTTTTATAATTCCGGTGCTTTTTGTGTTTGTATATCTTGCAGTAATGTCCTTTTGCAGATAAAGTCTGTACTGCAGCAATCCTGTGTCTGTATTTTTTTTTTACATAAACTGTACATTTTATAAAGTTATTTTGAGATGGTCATTAATTTTTTGTATTGAATTTCTGCAGCAAAAGAAACAAAATGCATGCATTTACTAAACCCAACAAAACTTAAATGTAGAGAGGCTTCAAATATAAGGGCAGACCTGACACATAAAATAATGCAGTTTCTGTCATTTCAGCTGACGATAGTGTTTTTTTGTCATTGTGTTATGATTGACTAAATGTTCCTGTTGGAAGAGAGCATGTGTTAGTGTTTTTAATAATTATTTGATTTTAAAACATGTTTGCAGTGTTTTGTTAGACATAGTGTATTGTGTTAGTTTATTATTGTATTTTGAAAATTAGTTTTGTGGTTTAGTTCACAATGTGTGATTTTCAGCATGAAAATAACCATTTTGCCAATTGTGTGTTTTAGGTGTGTTGGTGCGTTAAGAGTTCAGGAAACTTGTTAAATGTACTGAAAAAACTGTCATAGCAATTGTAAAAAACTGTAAAGTACATTTTAGAGCTCCTACTTAGTCTGTGCAGTTGAGTGCAAAAAAAGAAAAAAAAGCTGTATCTATTATTGTATTTAGTGGAGTAAATTTTAATAGTGATTGGTCATTCATGAACGATTCGTTCTTTTTGAACAAGTCTTTAACCTGACTCAGAAGAATGAGTAGACTCGGAGAGTGATTCTACTGGGTACGCATGCGCAAAGCATCATAAAACCTCCATATGTTTTTGTACAGGAAACAGTCTTCTGGTCTGAATCGTTCGTTCTTCTATCAGGTGACTCCCATAAACAGTACGCAGTGCATTACACAGAAAGTAGAATTGAGCGGTTCTTCACATGAGTCTTCTAGTCTGAGTCTTTCGTTCTCTTGTTATGTGACTGCCATAGAAGCTATAGATTAAACAGAACGAACGACTCGGACTAGAAGAATCATGAGAAGAATCGCTCAATTCTGTTTCCTGTGTAATGCACTGCATAGTGTCTATGAGAATCATGTGACAGAAAAACGAATGCCTCGGATTCAGAGGTGAGCTGCTCATTATGTTTATCATAATATGTCCTTAGCTGCATTATAATATTTTCATTACTGGATCTATAGGCAAAATTTGTGTATGTAGACATGTTTGTTTGGGGTCTGTTTTTTTTTAATTTTTTTTATTTAACATTTTATTTATTTCTTACCAAAAGAAAGAAAGAAACTAAATGAGAGAAGTTGCACTTAAATACAGCTGACATCATGTGACTGTGACTGGTTAGTTGCAATGCATACTGTGAAGTCCAGGACAAATGTCAACATACAAATCCTACTGAACACAAACACTCGAAGGAAACAATGACAAGTGTTTTGATTTATGACCGAAAGAACAAAGACACCAGGCAATGTAGGATATCAGCGAAGAAATGCTTTTTTATTAAATAATCGATAAAGCAAGAAAAGAAAAAAATATAATATATCTGATTAAAAAAAGAAAAAACATATGAATTAAAACACAGAATAGAAATCGTTCATTTAATTTATATGCATCTAGATCTAGATGCAAAAAAGTTTGCCATGCCTGATAGCTTTTATGAAGATGACTGGGATTTGTTAGTCTATAAAAAAAAAATTCATTATAAAGCTTTTTTCTTGAATTAGAATTATAATAAAATCTGCATTCCAAAAGTCAGAGAGAGTCAAAACGCTCAAATCACATACAGTATGGGTTTATTATAGAATACAAATGTTAATTTTGTTGTTGACTTTTTATACTAATCTCAGAGATGAAACTCCCTTGATTTCAGGAACTAAAATCTTAATTTAAAAAAGTAAAAATGGCAGTAAACAACAAAGAAATAAAAGCTTATAAAGACAGTCCACTCACTCACCCCAGAGATTCATAAATCAGTATATATGTTATATGTATAAGTGTTTTTTTTTTCCTTTTTGGAGCGAGAGCGATAGATTGCATTGGTTTTAAGAACTCCACTAGACTTTTATCATTTTTAACACCCTGTTGCAGCCACGAGATGGGTCAGGAGATCTTTCTCCCTCATAATGCACAGGGTAACCATGCTGGTTACATGCTATTGTGATGCATACAGATCTTTGATGCCCTTGATATGTACACGGGTTACTTTTGTTCCTCGTGCAGGTGACCACACTAAAAGGCAGGTTGCTTTCATGAAGATTCTCACCCACACGATGGCCAGCTCCCCCACACACAGCCTTGACCTGATCTTCTGTGGCCCATATGAAGCTGTTTGTACGTTTGCAGGTACCATTTGGATTGATTTCCCTGTCGTTAATCACTTTGGTACATCTATTCTCAGGCATGTTCTCGTAAATATGCTTCTTTTTAAATGCGTCCCACTCCTGGGCTTCAGCAGGCAGTGCGGCGCTCAACACCAACAGCAAAACCAGGCTGAACACACGACTCTCCATGATGACGTCTGTGGAGAGAGGAACAAACAATGAGCGTTCATGATTTTGAGTGAGAGCAAGAAAAAAATGGTCTTTCTTTGTGCTCTTTCCTCTGAGGGAATTGGCTTGTTCGTCATTTATTGTGTTTTTACAGAAACATTTAGAGATTAAGGTAGGGTTTGGATAGCAAAGGACACATTTATGTACTATTCATTAATTAAAACCCTTAGGGGTCGACGGCATCGTCCACGATGCCAATCACTTTTTTTTCTTTACAAGTGTTTTTGTGAATTAAATTAGATTGTAGCAACCCAGAAAAAAATGTGTACACAAACAGTAAACGGTTTTCTTTCCAAAAAGTTTTTTTTGCCAAATAAATGTTTGTTATTAAATTAATGTTAAAAATAAATAAAACAGACGCATGTCAGATTCTTGTCACTACACGCGTTGGAGCCCCGCCACCGCACCTCGGGCTCCATTCACATGCAAGATTTATGTAAATGGCTCTATTCAGATGTAAGTAAATGCTAATTGCTGTGTTGTTTGGGGGAGTGATGTGCTGATGCATGCCCGTGTCCAACAGAACAGGAAGGGCTTGAATGAAGGAACAAAAACAATTGTTTTTTTTATATTTTTACGTAAATATACTTATATGCATGTAAGAATCTCTCCATGATAAAATGACTCGTGGCATGAATCCACACAAAGCACTTCAGTTTCAAATAATCGTGCAACGCTGGACACAAACAGCAAGAAAGCATGATAATAATAATGAATATAGTTGCAAGCAACGATGACGGGCCCAAGCACCCTGCGCCATCGCCACCCCGGGCGCATCGCACAACCTGCACACATTACTACCTAAATTACTAACTATTATTACCTAAATATTTCTTGAGTGCGTTAGTGTGTGTGCGTGTGTGCGTGTGTGCGTGTGTGCGTGTGTGTTTGAGAGTGAGGGTTAGTGTGTGTGAAAGTGAGGGAGAGGTGTGTGTGTGTGTGTGTGTGTGTGTGTGTGTGTGTGTGTGTGTGTGTGTGTGTGTGTGTGTGTGAGAGACGGATGTGTCATTCTGTGTGTGACGAGTAAATGTGTTTGTGGATGTTTGTGTATGTGTCTGTGTGTGAGTCATCACATTAGTGATGTGAATGTTAGTATGTGTGAGACGTGACTTGTTAGTGTGTGGGTGTGTGTGTGTCTGCGTGAGGGCATGTGAGACAGAGATGTGAGTGTGTGAGTGTTATAATTTGTGATGTGTGATATACTGTAAATGAGTATGAGTGTGTTTGTGTATATGTGCGTGTGTGTGTGTGTGTGTGAGAGTGTTAACATTTGTAATGTGTGTGTGATATGTGTGTTTGTGCATGTGTGTGCGTCGCGAGAGAGGTGTGTGTGTGTGCATGTGATTGTTAACATTTATGTGTGTGATATATGAGTGTGTTTGTGTGTGTGTGTTCATGCATGTGTGTGTGTGCGTCTGTGAGATGTTTTTGTGAGTGTTAACATTTGTAATGTTATGTATGTGTGTGATGTATGAGTGTGTTTGTGTGTGTGTGTGCATGTGTGTGTGTGTGTGTGTGTGTGTGTGTGTGTGTGTGTGTGTGTGTGTGTGTGTGTGTGTGTGTGTGTGTGTGTGTGTGTGTGTGTGTGAGCGTGAGTGTTAACATTTGTGATGTGTACGTGTGTTCAATAGGCTGCAGATGCTGGAAAGTAAACATCACACTATGTTGTTACTCAATGTGTGTTTGAGAGATGTGTGTGATACAGTATAAGTGTGTGTGTGTGTGTGTGTGTGTGTGTGTGTGTGTGTGTGTGTGTGTGTGTGTTAACATCTGTGATGGGTATGTGTGTACAATAGGCTGCAGATGCTGGAAAGTAAGCTGTGATGTTCCTGAATGTGATGTAACTAAAGGTGTCACTCAATATAATTCCACACAGAAAGTTAGTAATCATTTTTCAGACATTATCACGGCTGACCCGTTTGAGATATCAAAAATCCCTCCGCAATTTTGTGTTCTCGATGTCTTTAGATCACATTGGACCGGTTTGGTAGTGATCGTATAAATTCCCTAGGAGGAATACAGTACAGACCAAAGGTTTGGACACACCTTCTCATTCCAAGAGGTTGAATTTGTATTATGGCAAGAAAAAAGCAGCTAAGTAAAGAAAAACGGGTGGCCATCATTACTTTAAGAAATGAAGGTCAGTCAGTCGAAAAAATTGGGAAAACTTTGAAAGTGTCCCCAAGTGCAGTCACGAAAACCATCAAGCTCTACAAAGAAACTGGCTGACATGCAGACCGGCCCAGGAAAGGAAGACCGAGAGTCGCCTCTGCTGCGGAGGAGAAGTTCATCCGAGTCACCAGCCTCAGAAATCGCAGGTTAACAGCAGCTCAGATCAGAGAGCAGGTCAATGCCACACAGAGTTCTAGCAGCAGACACGTCTCTAGAACAACTGTTAAGAGGAGACTGTGTGAATCAGGCCTTCATGCTAGAACATCTGCTAGGAAACCACTGCTAAGGACAGGCAACAGAAGAGCAGAAGAGACGCGTTTGGGCTAAAGAACACAAGAAAGAAAACTCGCTGAATGAGAAGGTGTGTCCAAACTTTTGCTCTGTACTGTATATCAAAATCCATCGGGTGCGTTTTTACAAACAACCCAAAATAACTGGCCTCCTGTTGATTTGAGCCCAGGACATGCAATGTGAAAGTTGTTCGGCTCAATGAGCTCTACATGTGTACTGAGTTTCAAAATCTCTTGTGAGGGCCCCTGAGGGCCACAAGCTACACACAAGCTATGCTCAGACTCCCAGGCATCCAAATGGCAGCAGATTCCAACCTGTCTGCCAAGTTTCATGAGTTTTTGAGCATGTTAAGACCCCGAAAAGTCCAAAAGGGTGGAGGGGGGGGGGGATCCTTAGGAAAACAAGAGGTTCCTGCGCACCTATAGTGCTTGGGTCCTAATAATAATAATAATAATAAACGTTTTTTTTTTTTTTTTTTTTTTGCTGTTTGTGTCCAGTGTTGAATAATTATTTGACTGGAAATTTGGCTGGATTGATGAAATAAAGCTGCTCACATTGCGCGAGCTTTCACTTTTGAAAATGCATTGTTTATTCAGAAATTATATATTTGTGCTCCGTTGTTTTTCTGGGGTACTAATTGTACATTTTGTCTGCTTTGCAAAAGTTGCTCTCTTTGTGATCTGTGTATATTTTGAATGAAACAAAGCTGCTCGTATCGGGTCATATTGGCAGTGTTTTGATCAAAGGGGAGATGAAAAGTGCAATGTGAAAGTGTAGAGCAGAAACAGCAGCTTTATTTCATTCATAAAATATTTAGATCACAAACAACAACATAGCACAATGCATGGTGTCTGTGTGCGGCTGAAATGTAGTTGTGAATAAGCCTTTTAGTGACTAAAATGTCCGCGTGAGCCCGCGGCGTGCGCGCTCTTTCACTGTGCTGAGTTTTGATCAAAAGGCAGATGAACGCGTGCGCTGATATATACATTTATAAGAGATTTATTTTTTTATTCAGTTCCTCTTCTCATAATCCCTTAAAAATACAACAAACAGATTTATACTCACTAAAAATGCGCTGCCTTTGTGGCGCTGCACAAAATGTGTGCCGATATGAGGCGCTTTATTTCAGTCATAATATACTATATCATATTTTTGCTATGTAGTTTTTTTTGTGTGTGTGTATGTGTGTGTGTGTGTGTGTGTGTGTGTGTGTGTGTGCATAAGAATTGTATTTCAATTAATGTTTCAGAAACCATGTTTTCTTTTAATCTCAAAAGAAGCCCTGTTTGTGTGAGGAATCTGAGTGTGTGTTGGTGTGAACAGCTGAGACAATAGGGGACCTGGTGAAACCTGATGTTACCTGAGCCAGGTGTGAATGGGTCTTACATATGCATGAAAAGTCATAGATTATTCAGTGAAACAGAGGTTCTGTTGAAAAAAGTTAGGCACATCAGTCACTTTACCCCAAATAAAAACTCCGCCAAGGACGGTCCTAAGCCCGGCTGCAAAAGGAGGAAGATGGTCGCCCTGCCGAGGTGGCCAGAACCGGGAAACCGGGGAAACTAGGCACGAAACCAATGGATAATCAGAATTCAAGTTTTGCAATTAATGCTACCGCATCCGGGGCAGCTGATGCGCTAGTATTGAGAAGCCAGGGTACTGGTGTGAAGGGGACTACTGGCCGAAGACCCAGACTATCCACGCCGCAATCAGAACTTCGTATCGGCGCATGGAACGACCGAACTGGTCACCAAGTCGGACAAAAGGAAATCATCACGAAGGAATTGACAAACTGCAAAATCACCATCGCAGCAATATCAGAACTATGACTCGCTGGATCAGGCACAATGGCCATCCAACCACCAGCCATTGACAACGAAATGACACTTTTTTATTCAGGTGGAGACTAACGGCAGGCTGGCGTCGGATTTATGGTCACTAGTCATGCAGCGAGGAATTTGATTGCATTCCAACCAATATCTGAACGGCTGGCAGTCCTCACCATCAACGGCACTGTCAAAACCCACCTTATCTCCGTTTATGCCCCAACGGAGACCAGTCCGGACCAAGTCAAGGATGATTTCTACAACCAACTCCAGCAAACGCTGAACTCCCTCCCATGGACCAATGTGTCCATCCTGGCGGGCGACTTTAACGCCCACATCGGCACAGATCGAACAGGATGGGAGGACACAATGGGCCAGTTTGGAAACGGAGAGATCAACGACAATGGAATGCGCCTTCTATCGTTTGCCGGCACCAACAACCTCCTTGTGGGAAAGCCACTTCCAGCATCCCCTGAAACATCAACTCACGTGGCGAAATCCAGCTGGCAAGGACTTGGCTGTCTTAGACTACATCTTGATCAACTCTTGATTTCGATCGTCACTCAAGAATGTCTGCTCGATGCATGGACCAGATTGTGGATCGGATCGCTACCTTGTGCGTGCCAAGATCCAACTTCGGCTGCAACGGGCCAAACGGAAATCTCGTCCTCCTATCAAGCTGGATTGGAAGGGTCTTCTTGACCCTGTCCAAAAAGTTGAATTCCAACTTGAGCTAGCCAAACGTTTCGCGGCCCTACCACAATCAGAGGACGTTGACCTTGAAGAAAGGCAAATATCGAGCATGATCATGGACTGCGCCAAGGAAATGTGTCCACCAACTCGCCATCGAACGCGGCCGAGGATATCCGATGAATGCCTGGAATTGGTGAATGAACTAAAGCCAGTCAAACTGCTGAATTTCAAACAATATCGGCAGCTCAACCAAGCAATTCGTCGTCGAATGAAAGAAGAGCGAGAGGCCTACGGGAACCAAGTGGCGGCCGATTTGGAACAGGCAGCCTCCAAACACGAATACCACACGCTCTACCGGACTCTTCGACGACTGAGTGGAAAGGTTAAGTCAACATCAGAAATGCTGATGGTACCTTTGTGCGATTGCCGACCGAGCGCCTTCAATGATGGAGACAATTCTTCGAGGAGCTGTACAACCACATTCCTCCGCAAGGACCACAATCGGAGCTCCACGCATTGAGCCACCAAAGGTCGACATGTCTGACACTGAGAAAACTTTGGACGAGGTCCGGACAGCCGTCCGAACTCTGAAAACTGGCAAGGCACCAGGGCAGGACCAGGTCACGGCCGAAGCGATCAAGGCTGGCGGGGATCTATTACTCCACCGACTGCTCCAGCTCATTCGAAACGTCTGGCGCACGAAACAAATACCACGAGCATGGAAGAAGGCCACAATTGTGCCCATACACAAAAAAGGCAACAGCTGAGACTGCAAGAATTATCAAGGCATAAGCTTGCTGTCCATCATTGGAAAGATCTTCATGAAAATCATCCAATCACGGCTGATTGGATGCCGGGAGGAGCAAACTGGATTCAGGCCAAACCATGGTTGCAGTGACCAGATCTTTACTCTCCGTCAACTGATGGAGGAAAGAATCAGATGCGGGAAAAGGGCAGTCATCGTCTTCATCGACTTTCGACCTGCCTTTGACTGCGTCCACTGGCCAGCACTGTGGAAGGCACTGGAGACCGAGCATGTACCTCCGAAAGTCATAAAGCTCCTTCAGGAAAGCTATGCCGGGTCCTCCAGTCAAGTATGCATCCGAAACGAACTATCGGAAGAGTTTATCATCAGAACTGGAGTCTGTCAGGGAGATGTTGTCTCCCCTCTGCTCTTCAACATTGTCGCCGACGCCATCATGAGAAAAGTCTTCGGAGGCAGACAAGGAATCCAGTACGGTGAGGATGGCTTTCTGACTGATCTCATGTTCGCAGACGATAGTGGCATCCTGGCAGACGACGATGCGGCGGCCACGGACATTCTCTACAACATCGCCAACGTCGCCCAATCATATGGATTGAAAATTAACACGGACAAAACGAAAGTGCTGACAACGGATGGGTCGCTGGCCAACATGCAATTCAATGGTGTGCAGATTGAGCAGGTTCAACAATTCAAATACCTTGGGTCGCTGGTCCAGGAGAAGAAAGTGGCTTCTACAGCAGAGGTCCACAGTTGAATTGGTCAAGCTGCCACAGCATTTGCTTATCTGAAGTGGTGTCTGTGGAAGCAAACCAACATAACCAACAAGACCAAGATCCGACTCTTTAGGACTCTGATCCTGCCAATTGCCCTCTATGGATCAGAGACATGGACACTACTCAAACAAGACCTCAACAAACTCGAAGTCTTCCAAATGCGATGCCTTCAACAAATCCTACACATCTCACTCCGTGACCGCATTCGAAATGAGGAAATTCATCGCCGATGTGAACAACAGCCAACAATCGAGGAATAAATCCAACGACGACGACTATGATGGTTTGGCCACGTCTGCAGAATGGACGGCAGCCGTTTACCACACAAACTCCTCTGGTGTGATCGGCCCACCCTGTGGAGAATCCAAAGAACGGCGCCAAAGAAAACGTGGCTCAAGCAGGTCGAAGGCGACATCAGACTCAACCTCGATGAGGCCAGAACTACACTGTAAAAACTGAGATTGGGGTGAAGTAATATTTAATAAAAACTATGATTAAAATATGATTAATATGATTTACACAAATAAAAAGAGTGCGGGTAGTTTTAAACAACATTAAGCTTAATTCAGCAAATTTGAATAAACATTTGATTTATTTTACTCAATTTTTGTTGAAAATTCTTTGACCAAATACATTGAGTAGAAATTAAGCGAGGAAAATTAAAGTCACAAAAAAAGGATGGATTTAACTCAAAAGACTCTGAATTTAATTAACTTCCACTTCCACCTGCATCACATGGGCATTCCCACAGGAGCTTGTTGGATTGCCCACATTTCAAGTAAAGACCTCAGGGTAAGATGTTTTGCCCTTATTTTTAATGAATACATTTCTAGTAGCAATGTTGGTGTAATGAAATTTGACAGATTAACATTAGTTAAATTCATTGCACATGAGCTGCCAAAATTAAAAGCTACTATAGTTAACAAGTGCTTAAAGTATCTTTAAGTAACTGAAGTTATGTGATCGCTAAAGTTATGTTAACTTATTGGTGCTGAATTTACGGAAAACAAAGTAATTGCATTCTGTTTGTGTGTTGTAACAGAGGAGTGTGACAGACGTCTTGATTTGATTCAGGCCATGGTTAGGACTGAGGAAGGCTGTCTAACTATATAAATCTGTTAAGAACATATACCCTGCTAATTTAAAATGATAAAGCGTGACACTAATGTCCCCTTCTAGATTTTGTCAGGGATTTTGTCATCAAACTGGACTGTGTGATGGAAGTTAGGACCAGAAGTTTTTGGACAGTGACATAATTTTGGCTCTGGACACCACAACAACGGATTTGGAATGAAAAATTGTGCTTGAAGTGTAATAGCTTTAAACACAATAGCTTTAATTTTAGGGCTTGGCCTTCCTATTTTTGAGGTTGGCATCCTGTGACAAAACCACTGTATTCACTCTGGTTTAGAGTCTCTGACACAGATCCCCCTACATCCCAGAAGGTGTTCTTGTTCTTGACAGCTGTTCTAAAGGGGATTTTCTTCAGAAGAGGAGAATTCTTCTGTAATCCATCACAGTCTTCCAGAATGTTGTTCCTGAGCTCACCAGTCCCTTTTGTCTTTTTAAGAACGCACCAAATAGTGAATTTGCCCACACCTAATGTTTTTATTATCTCTCTGATGGATTTGTTCTAGTTTTTTAGCCTAATGATGCTTGTTCCCCTGCAGTAACGGGTCTTTAGACTTCAAATGGCCAGTTGACAGCAACAGAATCCAAATACAACACTTAAACTCTAGACTTTTATCTGCTGACTTGTTAATGAACTCAAGAGGAAATGCACACCTGGCCATGGAACAGCTGAGGAGCAAGCTGTGCCAATCTTTTTGCGCCACCAAAAATAGGTGCCTATGTACGTAAATGTCTGTAATGCCTACACGGTTCATCCATTTTTTTTTTTTGACCAAGCCCTTAAATGTTACTGTCTGGATACTTCTGGTCCTATCTGTACTTATTACGTCAGGGTAAAGCTCATTTTGCAATCTATTTTCTTGGAGAGAAAGGTATTACAGTAACTACAGTATTAAATACAGTAAGATGATATTGAAGTTTTTTTTTTCTGCCATTTCAGGCCCCAAACAACCCAAGCATCAACATGACAAGGGATCTTATGATGTGCTGCTTGATGGAGTACATAGGGGAACTAGATCAACTCATCAAAGAGTATGATGTAAGTGAAATACAAATGTGAAATCAGTAAAAAAAAAAAAAAAAAGTGCTCTCTCGCTCTTGCTGGCTCTTGAAAAAGGCATACAGATTTTTATTGACTTAAGCCATACCTAAATTTCTCTTAAATAAATGGAAAGTGATTGTGTTTTAGCATGTAATCATTCAATTGTGTCAAAAGATAAGGCTGTTTGGCATTTTCGTTAAGAGATGTTAAGGACGACTGCAGTAATATGTTATCTGCAAAATGTTTTTTTTTTTTTTTTTGGAAAGTGATATTTCTCTTACTATTTCTGTTCAAACATTGTTCAAACAACTTTATTTTTATATACGTATTTTATTACTTGCCAATTTGACATATTTGTATATGAGATTTTACACTGAGCATACAACTGAGACAAGATGCGTACTTGAATATGATCGAGATCATGTTTCATGAATAATTTACTCAGGAGGTCTAAAGTGATGAGACATAAGTAAGGTATGGTAAACTATTCATCAGTACAAGAGAATGTGGGTTATGTCTACATGAATTGATAGTTTTAATAGATTCAGTTTACAGCTATTTAGAGAGAGGTTTCCAATCTTAATACATATTTTTTTGTTTTTCCAGAAAGTTGTTGGAGACAGAGTGTTGCATGACCTTGCAACACAAATGATGTAAATCTATGTGATCAAGAACATTGTGTCAGCAGAGCCAGTGGACACTGGGATCTTAATTGAGGGGGTAAAAGTTATGACTGGGCTGGACATTGTTTCGAGTTCTTGCTGCATGGTCTGACATATGCAGTAGATCTTTCCTATCCCAAAGACCTCAAGTACACATTTGAGACTTTTCAGAAAATGTCCCTGGAGCTTCTCTTTTTGTAAACTCTTTGAAATGGACTCCCTCAGTTATGGACCTGCTCAGGTGGTGGTGAAGTTATTAACATTAATTTTATGATGATTATTTATTTATTTAAAACCTTTGCCAAACCCGTTTACAATGTTTTAAAATATTCTAAGTCTGTTGTAAAGCAATAGTCATGTGCCTACATAAGCACGTAATCTTGCGCATACTGTCTGTTTCAAGGCCGCTTCATAACATGTGTTCAGAAGACTTGTAGCTTGTATGAGGCTTCAGCCAAGTTGCAAAAATAAATGATTTCACATTGTTACATGTCTTGTGACTTTACTTACATTCATAATGTCAATTTCTTGGTACTGTAATTTATTTAAGTAAATTGTAGTTATTGCAATAAAAATTAAGCGGGAAAAGTGAGTTCTATTAAGCAGCATAATGCAAAAATATGATCTTACAATATTCATTTATTTAGTCATCTTGAATCATTTACACTTGGAAATTTCATGGAAATTTATATATTTTATGTATATGTTTAGTAAATATACATTTATTTAGGGTAGATATTTAGTATACAGTATATCAATTACATTTTAATAAAATTATTAGTAGATTGAAACAAATTTTAGGCGGGATAATGAGTAAGTATGAAACCTGTTTTTGTCTAAATTGCTTTATATTTACTTAATGCATTTGATTACATGAACTCAAAATTTACTATATTATTAGTAAATGCAACACAATGTAGCTATTGTTTTTTTTTTTTTACAACTGACTGAAAGTTTTGATTACATAAATAAATTCTTTAATGGATTTTACTCAATAATTCAGCACTTAAAATCTACTAATTATTTTAAGTGTCACTTTGTTTGCCTCGATTTTTTTTTTTGAGTAACCAGTGGTCAAATTTTTTAGTAAATATCAATTACATTTTAACAAAATTCTTAGTAGATTGAAACCAATTTCAGACCAGATAATGAGTAACTGTAAAGCTTTAAATTGCTTTATTTTTACTTAATGCATTTGATTACATCAACTCATAATTTACTATATTATTACTAAATGCAACACAATTTAGCTGTTGCTTTGATTACAATGAACTTAATATTTTTTATTAAATTTAAATAAATTATTTAATGGATTTTACTCAATAATTTGGCACTTAAAATCTGCTAATTATTTTAAGTGTCACTTTGTTGCCTCAATTTTTTTGAGTATCCAGTGGTCAAATTTTTTAGAGTGTATACAGCCATGGATCGCCTTGCATGGAGACGCCTGCAGGAAGAAATCCGACAACCATTGGCACCCACAGCAGCATACGGCCTTAGGACCAGGTCCAGACCAAACGCCAGCTAGGGACCAAAGAAGAAAGACCCCAAATAAAAGGTCTTTCTGAGTGTTATAATTTAGCTGTTTCGCTATGGACACACACCCAACACTTTCATGAACTCATTTCTGTTTTCTAAACAATCTGCTAGGTTTATTTATTCTCCTTTTTCTCTGCTTTTCTGCTGAAGTTTGAAATTTCATTATTTTGTGTGTGCAATTTGGCATAAGTTTAAAAGTTGCACATGAATCTGACATATTTACATCAGCAACATTATGAAAGCCCAGTTTGTGCTCTACATAAATAAGGGAAAATATATTAGCTACTATATTGGTACAGATTTGAAATTTACACAAATTTAAGAAGAGCACTGAATCACTGCAGGTCTTCAGACCCCTAAGGGTTTATCTTTTCATATCCCTTATAATTTTTTTTTTTTTTAATGAATCAGCATTTCGTCCAATTAAATGTCTGTGTCCAGTAGTAAAAGATAATTAACCTTACCAGCAGTAGGGGATGGAATGGTCCTAGTCAAGAAGATGAGGAGACGCTTGTTCACGATCAGTCAGAGAATAACTGAAGGCTAATCAATACCAGTCTGCATGTGTTTATATACCCATGTCAATGCTATGAACATTAAGCAAAATGCATACACTGTAGCTTTGACCTTGCTCACTTAGCGCTAAACCACTTTTTTTAAAAAGTGTGAAGCTTCCGTTAGCAGCTTCGTTCCTGTCAACCACTAGAGAACGTTTTTTCTGTCTTTTCAGTTCATTAGCTGTTGTTGTTCTCGTGTATATTTTACTTAGAATCTAAATTTCTTTAACTAGTTTTGTCTTAAAAGATCTCCAGATAAAAGATTGTACAACTTCATATAGGATATACATACACACCATACCAGACAGAAGGTTGGATTTATTTTCTACATTCTAGAACAATAATGGATATTTTTTAACTATTAAATAATAACTATTAAATAATAAACCCAATAAAAGTTCCAATAAAATAAATCCAAAATTAATTAATCCAATAACAGTTAGTTGTTATTCTAAGACATGAAGGTCAGCTGTTCTGGAATGGTTCTTACAAGAACTGTGTTGTCACAAGTACATTTGTAAAACCCATCAAGCTCCATGATGAAACTGGTTCTCATGAAGTACTTTCCAGGAAAGCAAGACCAAAACTTACCTCTGCTGCAGAGAAGCTCATTTAGAGTCACCAGCCTCAGAAAGTAAATAACAGCACGCCTGTGAGAGCCATCATGAGCATACTGTAAGTAGCAAACACATCTCAATATCAACTGATCACATGAGATTATTGCATATTATGGGTGCCTTTAGCATTGTTGCTGTATAATGTAGAAAGAAATAAAATATATAAATATCGGCCAAAATATGGTGTTGTTTTTATGTCCAGTCGTGTCCATAAACTTTTTTTAATTCAAAAAATATTAATTCAAAATTGTAAGCAGCAATACAGGTCATAAGCTTATTTTAGTATCAATACTTATAATGAAATATGAATAATTTGCATTTTAAATTATTCCTGTTGATTATTGTTTGAAGCGAGACAGAATAGTCTGGGTCCGGGTCACGATGGCTTTGGTTAATGCTAGATCACTAGCAAACAAGACTTTCATCCTTAAAGATTTTTTCACTTCAAATGGATTGGATTATCTTTTCATGACTGAAACCACTCTGAGTGGTGGTGAGTTGTTCCTGTGGACTGTAACTTCTTCAACTCGCCCCGGCTGATAGGTCGCGGTGGCGGCTTGGTCACAATATTTCGGAACAGTTTTCAGGGCCGACAAATATCCACCGAAGTTTATACCAGTTTTGAACTTCAGTTATTTCAGGTGGACTTAAAACCTCCCATACTATGTATTGTGATTTACCGTCCGCCAAAGTTCAACAAAGATTTTATTCATGACTTTTCTGATCTTTTAGCTGTGTTTCTGCCGAAGTTTGATCGCATTTTAATTACTGGAGATTTTAATATTCATGTATGCTGTCCTTCTAAACCTCTGGTTAGTGACTTTTTAAATCTCATTGAGTCTTTTAATCTTGTTCAATGGGTGTGTAGCCCGACTCATGAACATGGTCACACCCTAGATCTAATTTTATCACACGGTTTGCCATTATACGATGTTCAGATATGTGATGCTTATTTTTCTGATCATAACCCTGTTAAGTTGTAACGACACGAGTCGCGCGAGAGACAGAGCCGTGCTTCTGAACCACGCGGAGTTCTGAACAGGCAAAAGCACGGCCATTTATACACACGGTTGCTAGGCAACGCCGCCGTCAGGCAATCAGCCTGAACGAGCCGCACCTGACGGCGTGTTTATTTAAGGGTCCTGAGACCGGCGCACTTCGTGCGATCATTTAGGTAGCATCGGTGAAGGTATCAGGGCCAAAGAAAGAAAGAAAGAAAGAAAGAAAGAAAGAAATTAAAATAAAATAAAATAAAAGACAGACAGCTGTTTAGGGACAGAGGCAAAGCCCCAGCCTCTGTCTATTTAAGATGCCGACGAGAGCGAGTAAGAGAGACAAATAGAGAGAGCGGCACGCAGCAGTTCAGCGTGCGCGCTCAGTAGTTTGTTAGTGCACAAAGCACAAACTCTCTCTCTCTCCCAAAATCCTCGGTAGGGTAAACACCCCGAGAGGACAAGTTTTGTTTTATTTTTTCAGAGCCCCGTCCGTTCTCGCGTAGACGGCGGAGCTCTGTTTATTTTGTGTTTACAGTTTTCATTGGTTTCCTTTTCAGTTCCTTAATTAATAATCCCACGCTATCTCCAAACGGGAAGGTCTTCCCGTGTGTATCACAAGCACTCTCACTATCTCCTATTTCACTGACCCACTCTAACGCCCTGTCTTATAATTAAAAACATCGCGTGGTGCGTCTCTCCATACCGCACCACGTAACATAAGTTCGGTATTCACATGTCCCGTTAAATCCTGCATTCTGGCATCTCTCTCACGTAAAATCGGTCCTGGTACTGCGGGGCAATTTTGTACACCATATGAGAATGCTGATGAATTGGTTGAGCTGGTGAATCTGAGCTGGTCCCGAAATGAGTGCTGAGAGTTTACTCTCTCTGTTTAGCTCGACCTGCTCACGCATCCTCGACTGTGTCGCCCCTCTTAAGCCAAAGCGCTCCAAACTAAAATCTGAGCCCTGGTTAAATGAGAGAACCCGCTCTATCAGACAGAAATGCCGGACAGCTGAACGTAAATGGAAAAAAGATAAGTTACAGGTGTCTTTTGAGATTTTTAAAGAATGCCTGTCAGAATACCAGAAAACTGTCAAAACAGAGAGAGTTAAATATTTTTCTGATCTGATCGAAAACAACCACCACAGACCAAGATTTCTATTCAAGACATTAAACACTGTTATTAACCGGACAGACATTACCTGCCACGATATTACTGCAATTAAGTGTGAAAATTTCCTAACATTCTTTATAAATAAAATCAATGACATTAGAGCACTCATGACCCATCTGTGCCTCCAGTGTGGTTAACTGTGCTAAACCAGTTCAACCCTGTTTCTCTCTCTCATTTGCATGCTATCATCGTTCATTAGAAACCAACTTATTGTCCCCTAGACATTGTTCCAGCCCGACTCATTAAAGAGGCTTTTAATTCAATTGGTCCTACTGTTTTAACATTGATTAATCGTAGTCTCGAAACTGGAATTGTTCCTGATGCTTTTAAACATGCTGTTGTCCAGCCTCTGCTGAAAAAGCCCAATCTTGACCCCACAGACCCAACAAATTTCAGACCGATATCAAAACTGCCATTTCTCTCGAAAGTATTAGGGAAGGTTGTGTGCTTACAGCTGCAGACTTTTCTAAATGAAAATGCAATTTTTGAATTATTTCAGTCTGGTTTTAAAGCATATCACAGCACAGAAACTGCACTTTTAAAAGTTTTTAACGATCTTTTATTGACCGCTGATTCAGGAGATCCTGCTATTTTAGTGCTCTTAGATCTTAGTGCGGCGTTTGATACTAGAGATCACAACATTCTTATCTCACGCCTCGAAAACTGCTGTGGCATCCGAGGATTGGCTCTGAACTGGATTAAATCCTATCTGACTAACAGAACCTTTTCAGTGAGCCTAGGTGGCTTTTCTTCTTCAGAGGCTCCACTAACTTGTGGGGTACCGCAGGGTTCCATCCTGGGTCCCATCCTCTTTTCTTTATATATGCTGCCCCTGGGTTCCGTCATAAACAAGCACGGTATCTCTTTTCACTGTTATGCTGACGACACTCAGATCTATTTGCCTTTAAATAAAAAACACAAACAAAATGCCATAATGTCCCTTATAGCTTGTTTAGATGACATTAAAGCATGGATGTCTCTAAATTTTCTCAAATTAAATGAAAATAAAACTGAGATTGTCGTCTTTGGAAAAATGGATTCCTTGTGTGCTCCTGGCAGCGACTTTGCTCCATTAGCGAATTACTGTAAACCATTTGTAAGGAATTTAGGCGTAATATTTGATAATGATTTTAAATTTGATAAACAAATAAACTCAGTGGTTAAATCTAGTTTCTTTCAACTGAGAATTCTAGCTAAGATTAACCCTTTTCAATCGTTCAAAAATTTCGAGAAAGTGATTCATGCCTTTATTTCATCTCGACTTGATTACTGTAATGTGTTATACACAGGGATCAGTCAGTCATCTCTCTCTCGTCTACAGCTTGTCCAAAATTCTGCTGCTTGACTTTTAACCGGTACACGCAAAAGTGATCACATCACTCCGGTATTAAAGTCATTTCACTGGCTCCCGGTTCGCTACAGGATTGATTTTAAAATTTTATTACTTGTTTTTAAATCACTGAATGGTTTTACACCTCTGTACATCTCTGAGCTTTTACAACCGCATACAATATCAAGAAATCTCAGATCCTCAGACCAGTTACTCCTCTCTGTCCTGAGGTCTAGATTAAAGCTCAGAGGTGACCGAGCATTTGCTGTCGCTGCGCCTAAATTATGGAATGGTTTATCGTTTAATATTAGAGCAGCACCTACATTAGAAACTTTTAAATCCAGACTGAAAGCTCATTTCTTTTCAATGGCCTTTACACCCAGTTGAGACATTTGATTCCCTTTTATTCTTTTTATTCTTTTTAATTATTTGTTCTACTTTTTTAGTTAAGTTTAATTTATTATTTTTTACATTAAATTATTTATGCATGATTTCATTTGATTATTGTTCTTAGTAACTGTCACTAACTGATTTTATTTACTTTTTACATAGTTATATTTAATTTTATTTTGCTGTCACCTTAAGCTGTTTAATTCTGTATTATTATTATTATGATGATGATGATTATTTTTATTTATTTATTTATTTTTATTTTTTTATCATTGTACAGCATTTTGGTCAACTTCGGTTGTTTTTAAATGTGCTATAAATAAATTTGACTTGACTTGACTTGAGAATAGCACTGAAATTTTTTTTTTTTAAGAATCATAATCGGTCACTTCCATGTTGCATAAACTTCAAAAGTAGCTTCTTTCGCACACAAATCGTCTGTATATATACAGTACAGACCAAAAGTTTGGACACCCCTTCTCATTCAGCGAGTTTTCTTTCTTGTGTTCTTTAGCCCAAACGCGTCTCTTCTGCTTGTTGCCTGTCCTTAGCAGTGGTTTCCTAGCAGATCTTCTAGCATGAAGGCCTGATTCACACAGTCTCCTCTTAACAGTTGTTCTAGAGACGTGTCTGCTGCTAGAACTCTGTGTGGCATCGACCTGCTCTCTGATCTGAGCTGCTGTTAACCTGCGATTTCTGAGGCTGGTGACTCGGATGAATTTCTCCTCCGCAGCAGAGGCGACTCTCGGTCTTCCTTTCCTGGGCCGGTCCGCATGTCAGCCAGTTTCTTTGTAGCGCTTGATGGTTTTTGTGACTGCACTCGGGGGCACTTTCAAAGTTTTCCCAATTTTTCCGACTGACTGACCTTCATTTCTTAAATTAATGATGGCCGCTCGTTTTTCTTTACTTAGCTGCTTTTTTCTGTACTGTATGTATAATTAAACCAGCACAAATACTGTGTTTTGGCTGAGGTGTGTGTGTGTTTGTGTATACGTTTCTGTAATAATGTAAGGGCAACATTTTTCTCTTCAACCTCTGACCTTTTGGATGTGTTATACAGACTTCTCTTGCTTAGTCACTCCCCTACCACTGCTGCTGACGCTGCTGTATATTTGTGTTTTTGTGACATCCACAATAATAAAAAAATATGTATATAAAAACATTTCATAAATTGAGTCAGTAGTAAACACTCACTCATTCAAACTCTAGAGACTGTTGTGTGTAAAAATCACCAGGAGAGAGGAGGTTTCTATCCTCACCAGTCTACAAAGTCAAGACTTAATCTAATCAAGCAGAGCATCTTCATCTTCATATAGTCATTTAGGCTTTTATGTTTACTAGATCTGCAAGCGAGTTCTATTAACTAGTTTGTTTATCACCATCTACAGCCAGGTCCTCTTTCTGCTTACTGCTTCTGTGAGTCTGCCTCATCCGAAGTATGGTTATACAAGTATATGCAGTATACTGCACATATATCCAGTGTTCCCATAACAGGAAATTAATTCTAATTGTCATAAAAGTGGACAAATTGTTTAACTGATAGCACTAGCTGTTAGTTGATGCTGAGTGCATGGCTCTTTCTGCATCATGGGTCTGTGCTAGCCAGTCGCTTTTTCAGCATCTGTGCAATTAACATTTTTGCAGTTGGTTTCTTCAAGCATCCTCAGAAAAAGTCACAAAGAAGATCAGCAATGTGTGGTAAGCCAACTTTAATAATAAATTGATGACAACAAACATGAGTCTATTGAACTGTATGTCCTATACAGCAGTAATTGCATGCAAAACTGGAGCTTACTGTTGATCAGATATAAGATCCAAAAATGAATCCTTATTTCATTAAACCTCACTGTTTATAGTAACAGTTCATTCATATCTTAAATGGACCAAAACATTATGTATTGCTGCAAAAAGAGATAATACTGCAACGGTGTGCAAATCTATCCATCGAAGTGAATAACAAGCAGACACCATATAGGTTTTGTTGTTGTTTGTTTTCATTTTTCTTTTTTTCACTGTATCATTTCATCAGAAACACTCATTACACTATGTAAGAAGGTTGGGGCTCATAAACCTAAATACAAGCCTACATAACTCACTTTTAACCAAAAATAAGAAAAACATATTCTTCAGTTTTTCCAATATGCACAAGGTCTGGTTAAGAGTAACTAAAGCCTGCTGGAAAAGTCTCGAAAAGTCTCAAGATTTCGCTTAATGTCACACGGTAAATCGCATATTTATAGTGTCATCATTGCATCATATATGCATAATGATTATATGAAAGAAGAAGAGTTGTGCATGGCAGTATAATAGCACTATCCAACAGAAGGTCATTTCATATTTCATTTAAAATGAAAAGGTGGACAGCGGACAGTGGTGTAGTGGTCCCGTCTCTGTGTGCATGGAGTTTGTCCTGTAAAACTTTGGAGCCTTCAGTAGGGTATTTTTTGTTTCCTTCTGAGAACTGGTCTGTCATGTAATATGTTGATTTCTTTACAGGCATGCACATGTTCTTCTGTAATGATATTCATTAATCATTTTTTTATGGCATGTGATCAATAAGTGAATAATTTTATACATAATAATGCAGACAATATAAACTTATAACAACATTTGCACTTGATATGGCGACTCGGACTTTTGCCCAGTACAGTGTAAATGGTTTGATCCCAGCATAAAGAGGACCACTTTCACATAGTGGCTGGTTTTATTTATTGTTATGACCCAGTCTAGGGTTGGGCCGCACAGTGATATTAAGAGAGTGATTGTAAGCTGGGGAAAGAGTGTGGTACTGTTTCAAACTCAAGGAAGAAACACACATAGTAGAGAGAAATTATTTATTGAAGGAAGTTATTTACAAGATAACCGGTGTAAACGTCAGGGTGGACCAAGGCCAAAACAACAAACAGAAAAAGCAGGGTAAGAAAAGCTCTAACTTCCCTGCAAAGGAAAACAGAAATAAAATACAATTTTCTACCCTAACTCCCTATCCATAAACAGTTAGGGAAAAAAACCCTCCCACACCCAACAAAACTAAATGGTGACTACACCCCTACAACCGGTGGGGAAAAAAAAAAAAAGAAATATATACATAAAACACTAACACCTTATACAGAGATTAGACATTTACTTACACACAGAATATAACTAAGTTTCACAGGATTACTAAGCCACAAGGGCAGAACCATGGACCAAATAAATGAACCGGAATGAACAGGAATGGACTGAACTGCGCACAAGGACCAATATACAACAACAAACAACCTGTGAAATAGTGTACCAGTAATAGTGAAACTGGTAGTGATTGAGACAAAAATACAATATATATATATATATAAAATGGTGTACAGATGTTGACTATATGAGGTATGAGTGACACGAGAGCACTGAGACTGAGTATGGGAGACAATTACCCACAATCCCACAGCTCATCTGAAAGAAGAACAGTTAGACCCAACACTAACCCAGAGCGTGTGTGTGTGTGTGTGTGTGTGTGTGTGTGTGTGTGTGTGTGTGTGTGTGTGTGTGTGTGTGTGTGTGTGTGTGTGTGTGTGTGAGTTTACATACAGATGTCCATGCTATGACCATCAAGCATAATGCAAATGCTGCATCATTGAATTTTTTGCTCTCACCTACCATGTGGTTTTACACTTTCAGCAGATTTTCTGGTGTGAACCACTGGAGAACAAGTTTTCTGTCTTTTCCCACACTTCAGCTGTTGTTCTTCTTAGGCATGTTTTACCCAGAATATTTTATGAATTAAAAAAATATATATTGTTACACTTTTGCAAGAAAGACCCTGTTTTCTGTTATACACTGCCTGGCCAAAAAATATTTCATTCAAATGTTCTTTAATACATTAATCTTGACTCATCAGACCACGTGACCTTTTTTCCATCTTTTTTATGCTCTCTAGCTGAAACATTTTTTTCTGATTAATCTCACTAACAAGTGGTTTTCTTATGGACACACACAAGTTTACACCATATTTCTTCCACAAAGTTTATGGTTCAGCACGGTCCTGCCAGGTGTTGATAATGTGTTGAAGAGGTCTTAACCCAGTTACAGTAATTTCAGAAATTGTAACTTTTTATTCATTTATTGGGGGTGTGGCAGTGTATTTAACCTTACCAGCAGGCGAGGATTAAAGAGCCTTAGGCAACAAAATAAGGAGATATTCATTACTAGTCAATAAACGAAAACCTAAAAGAATAATAAAACCAGAGATAAAGAGAGAGAGAGAGAGAGAGAGAGAGAGAGAGAGAGTTGAGTTTTATACACCCCTTATTGTGAGACATATTTTGTGCATATTATAACCATGCACATACAGTATATCTACACACATACTATATGTAGGACTTCAGCTCTGGTTCAGAGGTGAATCGAATCTTTAAGGATTCGAGTCAATTTTATTAAAACTGAATTTAAATTTATAATATACACTTTCTTGACTAACCATCCATCGTTTAGAACAATATAGTGTATTTTACCAGTTCTGCTTATCACGTGGCCAACGATGATAACAAAATTTAGTATTTGACAATTATGAGCAAGGTAACTTAGGATCTGGGCAAATGTTTAAACTTAAAATTACTGGACCAGGACAACAGATCTTTATCGAGAAACAAGAATTTATTTGACTATACTACGATACATGAAACTAAGCTATTAAACACACACACGCGCGCACATACACACACAAACACACACACACACACACAATGCAGTTCAAATGATGAAGTTAACGTAATTTTCTAGTAATGTTCACTAGACCTGAAAGTCACAAGAGCAGAGCCTTGGGTTTAATCTTACGGTTTGTTATAATGTGAGCACCGATTTCAGCAAGGTATGAAGCTTTTGTTTGTTGTGCTGCGGTCTTCCTCTGTGATTCGTGTTCGGTGTTAGGGAATCACGGCGTTGCTGATTGGTGCTCTAGCGCTGTGATGAAGTCTCTCTGGGAAGCCCTTCGCTGATGCGCTGGTTGCTCGGTTACTGACGGCGGAGCTCTGACGCTTCTTCTAGCGGATTTGAAGTTTCAAATAGCAGATTTTGAAGTTGGATGAGCGATGAGAGAGAGAGCTTGCTTCAGATGTGCGGATGGTCAGTCGTTGGATGACGTGAAGTTGGAAGACGTGACGTTGAAAACGTGACGATGTGCTCGGACCGTAGCGTTCTAACCCTTTGTTATCGGTCCATCCCACGAGTGATTGCTCCAATCAGAGGGGGTTGCGGGATTATCCCCGCCTCACGTGTTTCCTCCCCTTGTGCATACATTAGGCCAGGTTATATGGCCATCACGTGGTACTTATCCGGTTGGAAACTTTTAATACCTTTATGAATTAACTTTACACATGCTCTGTTCATGTTACTAGTAATTCATGTACATAAGCATTCCTTGAATAGGATAAGCTTTCTGTAGATACCACACATCGCATATCTCACACATTCATTCATGCCTTCATCTAGTTAAAAAGACTTTATAACTGCTGGTTACATGTTCTATGACAGATAGAGTAAACAGAGATACATATAGATATTAACATGATAATGCAGATGATATGATATAATATGATACATATGTGTCAGTTTGTCCCATTGGTACTTTTAGTGTTGATCGGCAGCCGTGTCTCTGCCATGTGTCCCTTTGTTCGCGGGAAGGCCTCTCTGGAGGTCAAAGGGGGTATCAGTGAACTTAGGTTAGGGAGGGTGTTTCCCCCACTCAGAGGTGTAAAGATGTCTCCCTTGTTTACCAGATGGCCAATTTACACGGTTGGAGGTTGAGGTCTTTGGGCTTTTACAGCTTCCAGGTGTGGCAGGCACTCTTCTCCAAGGCCTGTTACCAATCCTGCTTCCTGATAAGAAAGGGACTTTATTGTCTCAGAGGTCAGATAAAAGGAGGAGCTGGAGTCATGTAGTGTACTAAAAGGGGACCCCTGGGGTGCAATAGAGTGATAGCCCACGCTGGGTTCTGTTCATTCCTACAATATATACACATATGCACACACATACAGTATACAGTCATGGCCAAAGGTTTTGAGAATGACACAAATATTAGTTTTCATAAAGTTTGCTGCTAAGCTGCTTTTAGATCTTTGTTTCAGTTGTTTCTGTGATGTACTGAAATATAATTACAAGCACTTCATACGTTTCAAAGGCTTTTATCGACAATTATGACATTTATGCAAAGAGTCAGTATTTGCAGTGTTGGCACTTCTTTTTCAGGACCTCTGCAATTCGACTGGGCTGCGCTCAATCAACTTCTGGGCCAAATCCTGACTGATAGCAACCCATTCTTTCATAATCACTTCTTGGAGTTTGTCATGGCTGTGTTTTTGGGCAAAATTGTGAGTGAGCCCACTCCCTTGGATGAGAAGCAACCCCATACATGAATGGTCTCTGGATGCTTTACTGTTGGCATGACACAGGACTGATGGTAGTGCTCACCTTTTCTTCTCCGGACAAGCCTTTTTCCAGATGCCCCAAACAGTTAGAAAGAGGCTTCATCCGAGAATATGACTTTGCCCCAGTCCTCAGCAGTCCATTCGCCATACTTTTTGCAGAAGATCAATCTGTCCTGATTTTTTTTTTGGGAGAGAAGTGGCTTCGTTGCTGCCCTTCTTGACATCAGACCATCTTCCAAAAGTCTTGGCCTCACTGTGCGTGCAGATGCGCTCACACCTGCCTACTGCCATTCCTGAGCAGCTCTGCACTGGTGGCACTCCGATCCCGCAGCCGAATCCTCTTTAGGAGACGATCCTGGCGCTTGCTGGACTTTCTTGGACGCCCTGAAGCCTTCTTAGCAAGAATTGAACCTCTTTCCTTGAAGTTCTTGATGATCCTTTAAATTGTTGATTTAGGTGCAATCTTAGTAGCCACAATATCTTTGCCTGTGAAGCCATTTTTATGCAACGCAATGATGGCTGCACGCGTTTTTTAAAACCATTAAATCTTTGTTATTTAAAACCATTAAAACTTGCTGTCATGCACACTCGTAACACGACCGGCACTAGGACCTGGAAGTAATATGGTCGCATTTCAGGAAGCATAAAAGGAAACAAGATGGCGCCTCACATTGCTCAGTCATTGAGTCTACCCATGCTGTCTCCGATGCTATCTCCTCCATTTCGTGAGTACTCACCATTTTGGGTTGTATTCCTGATTGAGTGTGTGTTGTTAGAACGCGGGTTTAATTGTGTAAACTCTTGCTCTCTACGTGAGAGAGTTCTAATAATAAATCGCGGGGTTATCCTGCCTGCTCACGCTACTTCTGCATTTGGGTTTACCATCCACACTACACGGGCTAACTGCTAGTCTTCTGGTCATCTTCCGGTTGCTTTGTGACAGAATGACTGAGCCAGCAGTAAACCCAGCGGATTACTCTCACCTCTGTGATATGGTGGACGGTCATGCCCGGTTGATTGAGCAGTTGAGCGGTGAGGTCGTGGCTCTTCGCACTAGCGTCCAAGACGTTGCGGCTTTGCTGCGCCGCCACCCCTCCCCCCTCCGATGTGTACTTAGCTTTACCGGATAAATGGGACTGCACAGATGGGAAGTGTAATGTTTTCCTAACCGCACTGGATCTTGTGTTTGAGTTTAATTCCACCAGATACTCCACAGACCGGTTGCGCATTGCCCTTCTCGTCTCGTTGCTGTCGGGGCAGGCAGCTGAATGGGCCACAGTGGTCCTGCATTCCGATTCAGACACAGCCCATTCCTACAACGAGTTCATCAGTCAGCTAAAGCTCACCTTCAAACATCCTGCTGCTGAGGTGGAGACCGACTCCAAACTCTATCATCTGCGGCAGGGAGGGTCGTCCGTGAGCCGTTACACCGCTGACTTCCGGACGCTAGCCGTGCAGACCACCTGGGGCGATCCCGCCCTCCAGACGGCCTACTATGAGGGACTGACTTCACGCATAAAAGACAAGCTTGCCGGACGAGAGCTCCCCGCCACCTTTGAGGGGCTGATCCAACTCGCCCTTCGAATAGACCAACGACTGCTCTCTCGTCCGAGGCCAGCCCCCCGGACCCTGCCACCTGCCACTCCATCATCTTCACCGACCACGCCACGATCTTCCACATTTCTGCCCTACGCCCCAGTTCCCGAAGTACGCCGCTTTTGCTCAGGCCCGGTGAGTGAGGAGAGTGACTCGCCGGGCCCCCTCCACCTCTCTGCCACCACCACCAATGTTTCTCATCTCACGGTGCAAGTATGCCTCCAGTTTGGCCACAAACGGGTCAGAAGTACGGCGTTCATCGATTCCGGTGCCGCTGGCAACTTCATTGACTCTGCCTATGCCAAAAAACTGGGGGTGGAGCTTGAGGCATTATCCCAGCCTATTCGGATTACATCTGTAGACGGTCAGCCCCTTTCCTCCAGCCCCATCATTACCCAGACTCAACTAATCACCCTAATGTTCGACCAACATCAAGAGAAGATCCGGTTCCATCTCACCCCCATTTCATCTCCTCCTATCATCCTCGGGAACCCATGGCTTCTACAACATGACCCGCTCATCTCCTGGACACAACATCGAATTCTGCAATGGGGACCGACCTGCACCAAACTTTGCCTGCGGGCTTCAGCTGAGACATGCTCTAGGGAGTCCAAGGCCCCTGAAGTCGACATCAACGCCATCCCTGCCGCCTACCGGGACCTGGCTGAAGTGTTTTGCAAAAAACGAGCTACTCACCTTCCTCCTCATCGCCCCTACGACCTGGCGATTGACCTCCAGCCGGGTTCTGTTCCCCCCCACGGCCACCTCTACTCGCTCTCCGCCACTGAGACGCAGGCGATGGAGAAGTATGTAACCGATGCCCTCCGCCATGGCACCATCCGGCCCTCCTCCTCACCTGCTGCAGAAAAAAGAAAGAAAAAAGGCGGCGACTTACGTCCATGTGTCAACTATCGGGGGCTCAACAACATCACAATAAAGAATCGCCATCCATTGCCTCTTACCAACTCTGCCCTGGACGCCCACTCTGGTGCCACCGTTTTCACAAAGTTGGACCTACAGAGCGCCTACAACTTGGTGTGCATCAGAGAGGGCGATGAGTGGAAGACAGCCTTCATCACCCCAACAGGACACTATGAGAGCTTGGTCATTCCATTTGGACTCTGCAACGCCCCCGCCGCTTTCCATCAATTCATTAACGACATCCTCAGAGATATGCTAGGCCGGTGGGCATTTGTGTACCTGGATGACATTCTCATATACTCCCGTACTGCTGAAGAACATGTCCAACACGTCAGGGTGATCCTCAAGATTGCTCGCCTGTCAACTGTATCGTAAGTTGCAGAAGAGCGCTTTTCACGAGCACTCCACCACGTTCCTGGGTTTTGTTATCTCGCCCCAGTGTGTGGCCATGGACCCTCAGAAACTGGAAGTTGTGCGTCATTGGCCCCTACCCAAGACCCTCAAGCAACTTCAACGGTTTCTCGGGTTTGCAAATTTCTATCGTCGCTTTATCCGGGACTACAGTACGGTTTCAGCTCCTTTAACCGTCCTGACACGACCATCTTCTCACCCCTTCACCCTCAACTCTGCCGCCATCTCTGCCTTCCAGGAATTGTGTCACCACTTCACCACCGCACCAATTCTCCTCCATCCAGACACGAGCAAACCATTCGTTGTGGAGGTGGACGCTTCAGATGTGGGCGCCGGGGCTGTTCTCTCCCAACGAGGTCCAGATCAGAAGCTGTACGCTTGTAGCTTCTTCAGAAAATTTGACCCCACTCAGCAGCCATACGGGGTAGGGGACCGTGAGCTGTTGGCCATAAAGTGGGCTCTGGAGGAATGGCGTCACCATCAAAATCTGATCACTATCCAGAACCTAAAACAGCTCAACCCGAGGCAGGCGCGGTGGGCTATCTTTTTCGAGCTTTACAATTTCCATCTGTCGTACCGCCCGGGATCCAAAAACACCAAGGCCGATGCCCTCTCCCGGCAACATGAGGAGGATGCTCCCCGGGCAGACCTCGCGCATGTCCTCCCGCCGTCAAAGATCATTGCCCCTCTCTGGTGGGACTTGGAAACGAGGGTTCGCCAGGCACAGCCCGAGGAGGTCGAACTGGCAGGTGCACCGCCTGGACGACTCTACGTACCCCGCAACATCAGAACAGAAGTCCTTCAATGGGACCATTCCTCCCTCCTTTCCGGACACCCGGGTACTCGCCGCACCCTCCAATTTATTCAGTGGGACTTCTGGTGGCCGTCCATGACAAAGGATGTTGAGGAATTCGTCCAGGCGTGCCCAGTGTGTGCCAGGGCCAAAGACACCAACCAACCAACACTGGGGGGAACTTCAACCACTCCCGGTTCCCCACCAGCCCTGGACACACATTGCCGTTGACTTCATCACGGGCCTGCCGGATTCTGAGGGAAAGAACACCATCATGACCATTGTCAACCGATTCTCCAAGGCCGTGCTCTTGGTGGCCCTCGCCGGACTCCCGTCAGCTAAAGACACAGCCGAGCTGATACTAGAGCATGTAGTCCGCCTGCATGGGTTCCCGAAGGACATCATCTTGGACAGAGGGTCCCAGTTCACTGCCCGGTTCTGGAAAGCCTTCTGCCGTCTGATCAACGCCACCTGCAGTCTCTCCTCTGGATACCACCCTCAGACTAATGGTCAGACGGAACGGACCAACCAACAACTGGAGCGCTATCTGAGATGCTTCATCGCTGATCGACAGCGCTCCTGGGCCCGCTATCTCATTTGGGCGGAACTCTCCCACAATCTTCACGTCTCATCCACCACCGAGCTAAGCCCATTTGAGGTATGCCATGGTTTTCAGCCTCCGATGTTTGATCACCAAGAACCGGAGGTTGATGTACCAGCGGCCCAACAGTTGGGACGATTGTACAATGTAGGTGACAAGGTCAGGTTATCAACGAAAAATCTGCACCTCCATACAGAATCTTGCAAACTCTCACCCAGGTTCATCGGCCCTTACCGCATAACGCTCCGGATCTACCCTGTCAACTACCGGCTCCAACTACCGCGCTCCGTACCCATCCGGTATTCCACACATCACAACTCAAACCCTTCATCACTTCACCTATGGTATCTCAGGGTGTAGTAGCTACCCTAGAGCAAGAATTAGAGCTAGAACAATTAGAAGAGCTCAATACTACTCAGCAACCAGTAACACAATCTGGAGAGCCTTATAGAAGTGAAAGAGCTCGTATGTTAACAGAAAAAGGAAAGGAGCTTCAGAAAGAAAGGATGAACGGACTATTACTACGCTTCGACAGCATATATGAGCGCTGGAAAGCTCTAATTAAAGTTGCCCAAAAAACTGTATTGAAACAGGATCCTAGTGACATCCTACAAGAACACATCAGCAGTATTCAAAGAGAATTATTTGATCTGAACAATGTTTATGATGAATATCGAAGAATCAATCGTCCAGAGCATGAGATGCACCGCAAGTTAGATAACTGCATATCACTCACTCATAGTTGTGCAGAATTCTCTGACACAAATGCAAGGCACAGCAGAGCTGTTAATTTGGCCTGATCATAGCTCCATATTTGCATCTTCAACTTCCAGTGTTTTGTCTACTGCCTCTGAACATTTTAAAGCTCATTCCATTCATTCCAACATTTCATCAGTGAAAACACAAGAAGCTGCTGAACAAGAGTGTCACCAAGAGACATTGCAAAAACTTGAGGCTGAGGACCAGCTTATAATTGCAGACCAAGTAGCAGCTGCAACAACTCGTCATCTTCAGAAAGAAAGAGAAGAGACAGAACGCATGTTAGAAAGAGAGAAACAAGAGGCTGCTCTCTTGAAGAAACAGCAAAGGGAAAGTGCTGCAAGAAGAAGGTCAATTCTTGTCTTACTTGATCTTAGTGCTGCATTCGACACTATAGATCATGATGACATGGGATTAGTTTCCATTGTTATGCTGATGATACTCAGTTATACATTTCCACAAAACCAGATGAAATACCCAAATTGTCTAGACTAACTGAGTGTATTCAAGATATAAAAGACTGGATGACCGATAATTTTCTTTTACTAAATTCAGATAAGACAGAGATATTACTTATTGGCCCAAAAACCAGTACACACCAGCTCTCACAATTCAGCCTGCGTTTAGAAGGATGTTCTGTTACCACCAGCTCGACAGTGAAAGACCTGGGTGTGATATTAGACAGTAATTTATCCTTTGAAAATCATATCTCCAACATCACAAAAACAGCCTTTTTCCACCTTAGAAATATTGCCAAGCTTAGGAACATTTTATCTGTATCTGATGCAGAAAAGCTGGTTCATGCATTCATGACCTCCAGACTGGACTACTGTAATGCATTACTGGGTGGCTGTCCTGCATCCTCAATTAACAAGCTACAGTTAGTCCAAAATGCAGCCGCCAGGGTTCTCACTAGATCCAGAAAATATGATCATATAACCCCAATATTATCATCCTTGCACTGGCTACCTGTTCAGTTTAGAATTAATTACAAAATAGCATTACTTACGTACAAGGCTCTAAACGGTCTAGCTCCCACATACCTAACCAGTCTTCTGATACGTTACAATCCAGGACGCTCCTTAAGATCAGAAAACTCCGGACTACTGTTAGTTCCCAGAATATCAAAATCTACAAAAGGAGGTAGGGCCTTTTCATATTTAGCTCCAAAACTTTGGAATAGCCTTCCTGATAGTGTTCGGGGCTCAGACACAGTTTCCCAATTTCAAAGTAGACTCAAGACGCATCTCTTTAATCTGGCATACACATAATTAATTTCTTTACCTGATACTCCAGTACATCTATCCTGAATGGCAACCACGCTAATTCTTTTCACCTGCTCTTTATTTTTCCACCCATCCCGAGGGATCTGGAGATCGTGCCAGCTTCAGTAGACAGAGGCCGACCCTGCTTTGACCCAGAGGCATCCAGAGAAGGACCAACTCTAGCTGGATTCTTCTTCATTTTGGTTTGGATCTACACATGCTGCTCCTGAGCTCCCAGTGATCCAGACCCCCATCTGCCCTCTGCACCTGCTGACTCATCCCTGTGCTGAACTGGACTTTGTGTTAATTTAAATTAACTTCTGTTTATGGAACTTTCATCTGCATAACACACATGATGTTATACAATTTCTGTTATCTGTTATCACCCAGATGAGGATGGGTTCCCTGTTGAGTCTGGTTCCTCTCAAGGTTCCTTCCTATTGCCATCTCAGGGAGTTTTTCCTTGCCACTGTCGCCGTCACCCTCGGCTTGCTCATCAGGGACAATCTCATTATCTAGTCACATTTTTATTACACATATATACATTTCCATAAGTCTTCTTTTCATTTCTGTGAAGCTGCTTTGAGACAATGACCATTGTTAAAAGCGCTATAGAAATAAAATTTAATTGAATTGAATTGAATAGAAAACCTGAAAAGAGAACTTGAGCGTTTGGAAGAATTGAAAGGAATGAATGCAGCTAGAGCAAGGCTTAAGGTTTATGATGGAAATGAGCGTCTTTCTGTTCAACAGCATGCTCCACAGAGCTTTAAGCTACCTACAGTTGTGCAGACAGCTCAGATGAACACTGAGCACCAAGCCCCATATGCACCTAGTGAACCACAAGATGATAAGTTGGAGCTTGTTAAAGTTTTGGCTGAGGCTATGTCAGCAAACAGACTACCAATTCCTGAACCTACAATCTTTAGTGGGGATCCACTTAGGTTCAATCATTGGAAGACATCCTTTGAGGCATTAATTGAAAGGAAAAACATTCCAACCTCAGAGAAATTCTGCAGAAATATGTCGGAGGAGCTGCTAAAGAGGCTTTCTGATAGGTTCTGATTATTCATATGGTGCTGCATGGAACCTTCTGAATGAGCGATACGGTCAGCCTTTTGTAATCGCTAAAGACTTTCGTGACAAACTACATGTCGGGCCAAATATTCCAGGAAGAGAGAGTGCTGGTTTAAGGAAATATGTAGATTTCTTATGCAGTTGTGAATGTGCAATGGCTCACAATGAGTTTACATGTTCTTAATGATGCTATTGAGAATCAAAAGCTTACTGCCAAGTTACCTGACTGGTTAAGTACCAAGTGGAATCGAAAGGCCACACAATACCAAATAGAACATGGCAAGTTTCCAGACTTCAAATATTTTGTAACATTCCTGACAATGGAGGCTAACATTGCTTGCAATCCCATAACATCATACCACGCTTTGTTACAGTCTGAATCAGATAAAATAAGGACCAAATACCAAAATGCAGTGGTTCCTAAGAGCCAAACTGTAAGTGCTAAAATATGTACAACCAACAGACAAAGCTGTAGTCACATGTGTGTTTTATAAGAAACCAGGTCATGTCTTATACTACGCAGGGACTATGCAGTTCAGGAGCATTTGTGGAGAACTTCCGGGGTGAACGCTGGCGCTGTTAGCTGCCGCTACTCTCGGGAGCGATACGTTTATGCTTTTCGGGAGTGATATGTTTATGTTTTTCCGTAATTCTACCGTGTGTTGCTGCACCTGGGAAGTAGTCTAACTACAGCAGTGTTCAACCTGACCTATCTACTGACCGGAGTTACTGTTGGCCTGTGTAGTGTGTACTATACCTGCCCCTGGTTCCAAACTGGTCAGTTCCAGTTTGGCGGGCGTTCGGCGGATATTGCCGGCTCTCGCAGCATTTTCGGCTGTTCTGACTCACTGGCGGTACTGCGGCTACCAATGACCATTGGCGGCTGCTCTATCTACTGAGACCACTGGCGATTACTAGCGGCTGCTCCGACGACCACTGAGGGCTACCGGCAACAACTGGCTTTTGTCTGTGACTACCCGTCGGCTGTTTGCGCTATTGGTATATTCCAGGTGCAGACTAGCATCTGAGTTCACTTATTACTGTAGCTGCTTTCTGAGCTGAGTGCCACGCCATCTTTCTGTGACCTACTGCCCTGGGCCTCTAATTAACGGGAAATATGAGGCTTGACTTGCACATCCTGGCTATATTTGCTTGGATCATTCTTTCACTCATCTGTAATCCAGTAGCTTCAATACTACGCTATACGGCATCGGAACATCTTCAACTTCAGTCTTGCCACTCTCAGCCACCATCAGCACTGCTTCCACATAAGGACATTATTTACATACCTCGCCGTAAATATGTTCACCGGGGCTCTCATCGGAATTACAACTTCGACGACACGAGAGCAATACGCTCACTCTGGACTTCCAAACCTCGTCCACCTAGAAAAACTACACAACCTGTTGACCATAAAGTGTTGGTGCACCCCATCAGGTCTGCTGATACAGGTACTGTCTCTAGTGCTACTCTCTTTATTGGTCTATGGAACTTGCGATCACTCACAACTAAAGGTCCCGTGCTTCACGATTTACTATGTGAACATATGTTTGACTTCCTGTGTTTAACTGAGACTTGGCAGCATAAGGATAACTTTACAGAACTTAATCAGTCTACCCCAACAGGATATACTTATGCTTGTGTAAGGAAATTAGGTGACTGACAGCAGGATTTGCCTATCAGTGATCAGTATTCTTAGACTGACAGCTGGATTGGCCTATCCGCGATCAGTATCCTTAATATAAGTGCTGATTGGTTGTTTCTCCGGGTGCGCCACATTCGACTTTCCCCTTTTGCGCCCGTGTTTTCGGTGGCTACAGGTAAGCTTGCTGTGCTGCAACCAGTGGTAATTTTAAACTGGTTGTCTTATTATTAAGCAATTTGTTTTGTAAATTGATAGGCCGTTCATCTGGATGTCAGTGTGTTTTTGGCGCTGTTTTAGTGGATCTAATGACTGTTCGTCTCTCAGGTGTGCTTCCCTGTGCTCCATTGTGCTATCGGTGAGCTGGTCGATAGATCTGTGCCTGTACATTTTCTTTTATTCGGTGTGATACCCTGACGGATTCTCCCTCTCGTTTCATCTTAGTTTATTCTGTTTGGTATCATGTGTACTGCTGTTCTCCACTTTTGAGCTATTTGCGGTCTGCTCCGGGTCCTGCTGTCCTGTTGTGGATTCTGCCGTGCAGACGCCACCTTTGTTCTTAAACCAAAAGAGGGACTGCTTGTCTGATTCCTATGGTGTTTGGCTGTTTTACTTTGTGCACCTGTATGGAGAATACGACGATCTCCTTGCATTAAAAGAAGAATACCTGCTCTTTCTTTTCTTTTTTGACTGATTTAGTTTTTTTTGGTCACATCCTTTTATATTTACACCCAACTATTTGGGTATTCTTTCCTTTATTAATGTAACTTGCTTGGTATAATGTTTATTTGATTTTATGTACTTTGTAAAGTTTGGAATTCATTTGATCTTTTTTTTGTTTTATGTGGTAGTGACTGACAACTATACTTGCTTGGGGTTGTCTATCAGTAGTTTTTATCAATTATATTGTGTGTTAAGTTAATTGCTTATTTATTTTTTTGGTTTATTGCAGGAGTTTGGGGCCCCACGGGTGACTGGATCTTCCTCCTTGCAGGTGGTGGTTCTTCTTTATTGTGGGGTATGCACCATTTCGAGTGTGTGGTAGTGTGATCTGAGTGCACTTTGTGTGGATGAGTGTTTTTCCAAAACCAGAATCCATTTGTTTCCTGCCATTGGACGCCTCAGCCCTGCTGGGATTTATATTATTTATTTGTTTTTTTTTTATATTGAAAGTTGATTTTGTTGTTAGTGTCCATATTTCAGTTTTTGTAAGTATATTGTTTTCATTTAAAGTGTGGGTCTTCTGCGGTGCTTTTGACTCCGTACAGTCTATTTTAAAGGTTTTGTCATAGTTGTAATAAAACATTTGTGTTTTCATATTTCACCCACGTCTCCTGCTTTCTTACTTGAGAGAATCGAACCTGTGTGCTTAATTGTTCCCTAGAGTTAATTTCTAGGGTGGCGTAGTCGGATTATTTCATTGGTATACTGTTTCACAATTGTACTGCTCCCGCCACATTCTGGCATAGTCGGCAGGATCTCTCTATTTAGTGCAGAGACGTGGGTTTGGTTTGGTTGAGTAGCTGCCTTGTTTCTTTCTTTTTGTGTTTTGTTAGGAACCAGACAGCAGCAGCCTTTTTGTGGTGGACTGGTAAAAGTTACGTTCAGTTCACCTCTTCGTGGTAAGTGCATTTGCAGTTATGGAGGATGAAATACGTGAGTTAAGGGAGTTGATAGCTCAATTAAAGTCGGACAATGAACGACTGAGACAAGAGCAAGTGTTAGTTGCACAGCCGGGTCCATCTAATGTTCAGATTCCTGCAGTTGCGGATCCCCCACTCGTTGGTGCTGATGCATCGGCAGCGGAACGGTTTGTTTTTGTTCCTCGGGATCGTAAGTGTCCAAAGTTCAGTGGTCGGTTGGGCATTGGCATCGACGAGTGGGTGGAGGAGGCTCAAGCTTGTATACGGCTTCGCCGTCTGTCTACGGCTGATCAGGCATTTTTTCTGGTTGATCATCTGGAGGGAGAGGCGAGGGAAGAGATTCGGTATCGATCAGTAAACGAGAGGGAGGATCCGAAACAAATCATTCGGGTGTTGCGTGAATTATATGGTTGTACAAAGTCTTATGTTGCACTCCAAGAAGCGTTTTTTTCCAGAAGGCAACATGAAGGGGAAACTTTGGTAGAGTTTTCTTTGGCCCTGATGAGTCTTCTGGAAAAAGTAAAAAATCAGTCCCCTCATGGTATTCCCAATGGTGAAATGTTGCTAAGAGATCAGTTTGTCGAACACGTTAATGATTGTGCTCTTCGACGTGAACTTAAGCAGTTGGTGCGTCGTCAACCTACTGTTACTTTGTTTGACGTTCGCAGTGAAGCCCTTCGTTGGGAAAGGGAGGGTATGCCTGGGGGGGCGCGTGGTCGCAGTCAGTTGGTTCCAGCTGCTTATGGTATTCAATATGGGGTACAGGGACATCAGCACATTGGTAGTAGCAGCCGTGGTGGTTCAACAATGTCAGAAATGAGTGAACTTCGGGATATGCTGCGGAAGCAGCAGCAACAATTAAATCAGTTAACTCAAAGTATGGCTCAGATTCAAAATACTCAGTCGCATTCACGACCATCTCGGATTAATTTAGTTTGCAGACGGTGTCAGAAACCTGGCCATTTTGCTAGAGATTGCGATGGGGAGCGGGTGTCTGTCCGCCCACCGTCGGCTCATGTGAATTCGGCTTTAATGAGGGGTGAGCAGTCATCGTCCATGCAGTCGTCGGAAAACTAACCCCCACCGAGTTGCAGGGCCACAACTTGGTTGGGGAAAGGATAGGCTCAAATGTTACTGGGTTGGATTTTATGTCCCGGTTTATGTCAACTTGTCCACAGCTTGTTGTATCTATGGGTGGGGCTCAGGTGCCTTGCCTGGTTGATACTGGTTCCATGGTGTCCACTATTACTGAAAGTTGTTTTCTGACTAATTTTGGGTTGTGGGGTCAGGAGCGGCTTAGAGCGTGTAATTGGCTACAGCTTCGAGCTGCAAATGGCCTTGCGATACCGTATATTGGGTATCTGGAATTGGATGTGGAGCTTTGTGGGCGAGTAGTTGTAGGCTGTGGTGTGTTGGTAGTCAGAGATCCTCCTGGTAGTGTGTGTGCACAAGCTCCTGGGGTGTTGGGCATGAACATCCTTAGCCGCTGCTACCAGGAGCTCTTTGGCCAGCATGGTAAAGCACTTTTTGATTTACCAGTAGTGTTACAGGCCTCTAGTTGTGTGTTTCAGGCATTACAACATTGCCACCAGGTCGACGCCCAGCCAGCGGTGGCTCGTGAGGGGCGAGTTAAAGTGCGTGGACGTCGGGCGTGTCGCATCATGGGTGGCACCATGAAGTTTGTCGCTGCCACTTGTTCTGCTCAATACTCGAGTGGGACTGTACTGTATGAACCACCTACTTCGGGTTTGCTGGCAGGTTTGTTGGCCTCTCCTGCTCTATTAAGGGTGCACAGTGGTACTGTTTATGTGCCAGTGGTTAATGTTGGTACTATGGATGTAGTGCTATATGCGAGCACCATTATTGGCACAGTGAACCAGGTTGATGTGGTTAGTCTGCCCCCAGAAATTACAGAAGTGAATACCATTATAGCTAAGGTAAGTGCACAGGTGGTGCAGGAATCTCCTAGTGTGCAGGAACAGATCGACATGTTAGATCTTTCTGTGTTGTCAGAGGAGGAACAGAGTAAGGTTCGAGCATTGTTGGGGAAGTACTTACTTGTGTTCTCCACACACGATGGAGATCTGGGGTGCACAAACCTGATCTCCCATGATATCCCTCTGTTGGATGACATCCCTGTCAGGCAGCGGTTCCGACGCATTCCCCCATCGGAGTATGAGGTGGTAAAGGCACATATTAATCAGTTATTGGAAACCCAGGTAATAAGAGAGAGCTGTAGTCCTTATGCTTCGCCCATCGTGTTGGTCAAAAAGAAGGACAGTAGCCTGCGGATGTGTGTAGACTACCGTCGCTTAAATTTCAAAACTAGAAAGGATGCGTTCCCCCTACCACGTATTGAGGAGACTTTGGATTCGCTGGCAGGTGCCCGTTGGTTTTCTACCTGGCCAGTGGGTATAACCAAGTACCTGTAGCTGAAGGGGACAAATTCAAGACTGCTTTTTGCACCCCCTTCGGCCTGTTTGAGTGGAACAGAATGCCTTTCGGGTTATGCAATGCCCCAAGCACCTTCCAACGTTTGATGGAACGGTTGTTTGGGGATCAGCAGTGCCAGTCCCTCCTCTTGTATCTGGATGATATTATTGTCTTCTCCTCCTCTATAGATCAACATCTTGCTCGGATGGAGGTTGTCTTGAGCCGCTTGCAGAGAGAAGGCCTGAAGGCCAAATTGTCCAAGTGTGCTTTCTTTCAAAAGGAAGTACATTATTTGGGGCATGTCATCTCTTGAGGGTGTTTCTACTGACCCAGGCAAAGTGGAGGCAGTTGCACGCTGGCCTCGGCCTACTAGTGTTTCAGAGTTGCGCTCTTTTTTGGGGTTTGCTAGCTACTACCGGCGTTTTGTGGAGGGGTTTGCCAAGTTGGCTGCCCCTCTTCATAGGTTGGTGGCCCAGCTAGCAAACCCAAAACGTGTAAAGCACAGTGCTCAGGAGTTTGCTGAAGCCTGGTCTGTGGAATGTCAGTGTGGCTTCGAGGGGTTGAAGTGCAAGTTGACTACAGCTCCAGTGCTTGCTTATGCCGATTTTTCACTCCCGTTTATTTTAGAGGTAGATGCTAGTCATGGTGGACTAGGGGCTGTTCTTTCACAGGAGCAGCAAGGTAAGGTGCGCCCCATAGCGTATGGCAGTCGTAGTCTTAGGCCCACTGAGCGCAATACATCTAACTACAGTTCTATGAAACTGGAGTTTTTGGCACTCAAGTGGGCCATGACTGAAAAATTTAGGGAGTACCTGCTGGGGCAGAAATGTGTGGTATTTACTGATAATAACCCCCTTAGCTACCTGGCTTCCGCAAAGTTGGGTGCCATGGAGCAGCGTTGGGCTGCTCAAGTGGCAGCGTTCGACTTTGAAATCAAATATAGGTCAGGTAAAAGCAATCGGAACGCTGATGCCTTGTCACGACAAAACTTTTTGGGTACGGGAGATGTGCAAGAGTTGTGCCCAGGTGTGGTTGTTCCTGGGGCATTACAGCAAGCTGCCAGAATTGAACCAGTAGCCCAGGTAAATTGGGTTACCTCCTTTCCTTGTTCCTCCATCAGCGATATGAGTGCTCAGCAGGTAACAGACCCGGCCATAGGAGCGTTGTTGGTTTTCTGGAGGCGCAAGCTGCCTCCAACGTCCGAAGAGCGTAAGAAACTCTCAAAGTCTGCCGTTATTCTGCTTCGGCAGTGGGACCGCCTGGTTGAGACTGATGGTGTGCTCTATCGGCGGGTGTTTTGCCCAGATGGTGGTGAGGAGGTCTTTCAGGTGTTGTTACCAGCAGTCATGAAACATGAAGTCTTGACCCAGCTTCACCAACAGCATGGGCATCAGGGGGTGGAGCGTACATCCCAGCTCGTGCGGCAGCGGTGCTACTGGCCTGGAATGTCTGCAGATATTGCCCGCTGGTGCCAGGAGTGTGAGCGGTGCCAGTGTGCTAAAGGCATCCCTCCGGCCCCTGGTAGTTTTATGGGACACTTGTTGGCTGCCTGTCCAAATGAAATTGTGGCTTTGGACTTTACTGTCCTTGAGCCCTCAAGGTCTGGGCTTGAGAATGTGTTGGTCATGACTGATATTTTTACAAAATATACCTTGGCCGTACCTACGAGAGATCAACGGGCAGAGACCGTAGCTCAGGTTCTGGTGGTAGAGTGGTTTTGTAAATTCGGTGTACCAGGTCGTATCCACTCTGACCAAGGCCGTAATTTTGAATCCACTCTCATCCAGCAACTTTGTAGTTTGTATGGAGTCAAGAAGTCGCGGACCACTCCATATCACCCGGCTGGAAATGGTCAATGTGAACGCTTCAATAGGACCTTGCATGACTTGTTGCGTACCTTGCCACTTGCTAAAAAGGGTGATTGGCCGCTCTGTCTCCCCCAGGTACTCTTCGCTTATAACACTACCCTGCATCAGTCAACAGGGGAATCTCCGCATTTTTTAATGTTTGGGCAGGAGCCTAGACTTCCTGTTGATTTCCTGTTGGGCAGGGTTCAAGAGCCATTGGCTGGCAGTGTTCATAGGTGGATTCTGGAGCAGCAGGGTCGGTTGCAAGTTGCTTTTGAGGGTGCCCGTGAACGGTTGGGTGCTGCAGCTGATAGGCGAAAGGCCCGGCACGACCTGCAGGTAAGGGAAGTACCACTGAAGGAGGGTTAGCTGGTATACCTCCGCGATTATAGCGTGAGGGGTAGACACAAAATCCAGGACCTGTGGAGCTCAGTGGCCTACCAGGTCCTGAGAGTGCCTAAAGAGGGTGGGTCAGTTTATACCATTGCTCCCACCACAGATTTGGGTAAGGTAAGGCATGTGCACCGATCTCTGCTAAAGACTTTGATCGGCCAGGATCCACCTTTTGAGTCGCCTGACCCTTTGATCATTGAACCTCTGCAACTTTTGGAGGCGGAGCATGATGATGATGATGAGGATTTGTTTGTCGTGGTGCCAGAGACATCACAAGATCAAGGTAGGTTGCAGCCACAGGATGCTGTCGTCCTTTCTGTCCCTTCGACATCTGATGGTGTGCTATCTGCAGAAGCTTGCAGAGTAACGGATGGTCCTGAGATTGAGGTGGGTTTGCAGCCAGTTCCATTGCTTCCAAATTCATTGGAGGTTGTTGAGAGTGTAGTGAGAAGAACTGGGCGGAGAAATGCAGGTCATCACTCTAACCTGCACCACCTCCCTCGAGCAGTAGGTGCTGGTTCAGTGTCCAGTATAGCTGGTACGACAGTTGGTACCCTGTTTCGGCCTTGGAACTGAGTTTTGGGTGGACTTTAGATCACCGTCGGGGCGACGTTGCAGAAACTGGGGGTGGAATGTAAGGAAATTAGGTGACTGACAGCAGGATTTGCCTATCAGTGATCAGTATTCTTAGACTGACAGCTGGATTGGCCTATCCGCGATCAGTATCCTTAATATAAGTGCTGATTGGTTGTTTCTCCGGGTGCGCCACATTCGACTTTCCCCTTTTGCGCCCGTGTTTTCGGTGGCTACAGGTAAGCTTGCTGTGCTGCAACCAGTGGTAATTTTAAACTGGTTGTCTTATTATTAAGCAATTTGTTTTGTAAATTGATAGGCCGTTCATCTGGATGTCAGTGTGTTTTTGGCGCTGTTTTAGTGGATCTAATGACTGTTCGTCTCTCAGGTATGTGCATAGGCATTTGTATACATTCCTATTGTGCTAGCATTGTTGTGTTGCTAACACTGTTGCATGCTGACTAGGTGTGCTTCCCTGTGCTCCATTGTGCTATCGGTGAGCTGGTCGATAGATCTGTGCCTGTACATTTTCTTTTATTCGGTGTGATACCCTGACGGTAAGAGTTCTCCCCTGTAATTATAATTCGTAAATGAAACGTATTATGATTAGTAACATTTCTCTGTGTTTGTTATAGGATTCTCCCTCTCGTTTCATCTTAGTTTATTCTGTTTGGTATCGTGTGTACTGCTGTTCTCCACTTTTGAGCTATTTGCGGTCTGCTCCGGGTCCTGCTGTCCTGTTGTGGATTCTGCCGTGCAGACGCCACCTTTGTTCTTAAACCAAAAGAGGGACTGCTTGTCTGATTCCTATGGTGTTTGGCTGTTTTACTTTGTGCACCTGTATGGAGAATACGACGATCTCCTTGCATTAAAAGAAGAATACCTGCTCTTTCTTTTCTTTTTTTTTGACTGATTTAGTTTTTTTTTTGGTCACATCCTTTTATATTTACACCCAACTATTTGGGTATTCTTTCCTTTATTAATGTAATTTGCTTGGTATAATGTTTATTTGATTTTATGTACTTTGTAAAGTTTGGAATTCATTTGATCTTTTTTTTGTTTTATGTGGTAGTGACTGACAACTATACTTGCTTGGGGTTGTCTATCAGTAGTTTTTATCAATTATATTGTGTGTTAAGTTAATTGCTTATTTATTTTTTTGGTTTATTGCAGGAGTTTGGGGCCCCACGGGTGACTGGATCTTCCTCCTTGCAGGTGGTGGTTCTTCTTTATTGTGGGGTATGCACCATTTCGAGTGTGTGGTAGTGTGATCTGAGTGCACTTTGTGTGGATGAGTGTTTTTCCAAAACCAGAATCCATTTGTTTCCTGCCATTGGACGCCTCAGCCCTGCTGGGATTTATATTATTTATTTGTTTTTTTTATATTGAAAGTTGATTTTGTTGTTAGTGTCCATATTTCAGTTTTTGTAAGTATATTGTTTTCATTTAAAGTGTGGGTCTTCTGCGGTGCTTTTGACTCCGTACAGTCTATTTTAAAGGTTTTGTCATAGTTGTAATAAAACATTTGTATTTTCATATTTCACCCACGTCTCCTGCTTTCTTACTTGAGAGAATCGAACCTGTGTGCTTAATTGTTCCCTAGAGTTAATTTCTAGGGTGGCGTAGTCGGATTATTTCATTGGTATACTGTTTCACAATTGTACTGCTCCCGCCACACTTGCAAACCACGAACAACTGGTCGCAGTGGAGGTTTAGCAGTGATATATCGTGAGAAATGGAAAGTGTCGCATGTTTCTGTACCTGAGTTTACCTCTTTCGAGTCTATGGTTTTACAAATTAATGGTCCAGTACCGACCATTCTGGTTAATGTATACCGTCCTCCTAAGCTTAATAGTGACTTTTTAAATGATCTCTCAATGTTTTTAACTTATATCAGTTCTCTGTCTCCGAAAGTGATTCTGGTTGGTGATTTTAACATACATGTTGATAATGAATCTAGTGCATCTCATCTTGACAGTTTTGACATACAGCAATATACAAATTTTCCAACTCACCTGAAAGGTCACTCACTGGACCTTGTTTGCTGTTCTGGTATTACTCCTGTTGGTCTTACCACCTCTGATTTAACACTTTCAGATAATTTTCTGGTTTTCTTTAAAGCCTGTTTAATTTTAGCAAAGCCCAATAACCGTCGTACCATCACATTTCGGAATATTAAGAACATTGATATAATGAAATTCACATCTGACCTTAATACTCTCCTTACTAAAGACTACTTGGCAACTCCGGATGGACTGGTATCTCATTACAATGAAGCGCTGCAGTCAACACTCAATATACATGCGCCTATAATATATACATTCAATATACATTCTGCCCCCTGGTTTACATCTGATCTCCGTAAGCTAAAAGCTCAAGGTCTAGAACGTTTGTGTATCAAAACTGGACTTTTCGTTCATAAAGAAATGTATTCTGACCATATGAAACAATATAAAACCGCTATTAACACAGCGAAAACCGAGTACTATTCAAATCTGATCACATCTAATGAAGGTAATACAAGAACTCTCTTTACTGTTGTTAAAAACATTTCAAGGCCTCCAGATTCTCTGCCTTTACAGTTACATACAGTTGAATTATGTAACACTCTTCTCACTTATTTTTCTGAAAAAAACGGAGAATATACATAAATCTCTGTTTGTCTCTGATCCTCCTCAAGCTCCTTTTTCCTTCACTCTTTCACACGTACTCAACTTTCCTCTTTCTACTTTTAAACTACCTTCAACCGACGAGATCGCTTCTGTTATTCAGAAATCGAAATCAACTACTTGTCAGTTAGACCCCCTTCCAACGCAATTAGTCAAAGTTTGTCTTCCGGTTCTCTTACCATTCATCACTGAGATCATCCACTCTTCACTGACTAGCATCGTCCCCAATCTTTTTAAAACTGCATTAATAACTCCTATACTCAAGAAACCAGGTGCTGATCTAAACAACTTTGATAATTTTTGTCCAATTTCAAATCTCCCATTTCTTTCAAAAATTCTAGAGAAGGTTGTTTCAGCACAGGTACATAACCACCTGTCAGTTAATAACTTATATGAGCAATTTCAATCAGGTTTCCATCCTCAGCATAGCACAGAGACTGCCTGTTATCCCTGACACTGCCCTTCCTAAAATATCGAATGATCTTTTGGTAGCAGCTGATTCAGGACTCCTGTCTATTTTAATTCTTCTCGATTTAACCTCAGCATTTGACACCATCTCCCACAATATTCTATTAGAAAGACTGAAGTCCATTGGAGTTGTAGATACTTCTCTGGCTTGGTTTTCTTCATATCTCTCTCACCGCACTCAATTTGTTCAGCTTGGCCAGACCAAATCTAGATCTTCATCCATCACTGCCAGAGTCCCTCAGGGGTCAGTTTTGGGGCCTTTACTATGCATCATCTACTTGCTGCCCCTGGGGTATATTTTCCGGAAATATGGTTTCCTATTTCACTGCTATGCTGATGACACCCAGCTCTATATTTCTTCCAAGCCTACTTCTGAACTTCCTCCATCTTCTCTTTCAAACTATTTAGCTGAAATTAAGTTATGGTTCTCAAATAATCTTCTCAAACAGTAGTAAAACTGAAATACTCCTCGTGGGCACTAAAAATACTCTATCGAAGACCAGTAGTTTTTCGTTAAGTATTGATGGTTCCACAATCTCCGCTTCAATACAAGTTAAAAGCCTGGGTGTTATCCTTGATAGCACTCTATCCTTTGAAGCACACATTAACAATATCACCAGGACAGCGTACTACCACATCCGAAACATTAATCGTCTCCGCCCGGCCCTCTCAATGAGGAGCGCTGCTATTTTGGTACACACTCTCGTCACCACATGCATAGATTATTGCAATGCTCTTTTTTTTGGTCTTCCCCTCAAACTCCTACACAAGCTGTAGTTAGTACAGAACTCAGCCGCTAGAATACTAACTACAACTCCTACAATGACCACATAACTCCTGTTCTTCAACAACTACACTGGCTTCCCGTCCAACAGCGCATACATTATAAAATTCTGCTTCTCACTTATAAAGCATTACATAACAAATCTTCTCTTAACCTATACTCCTTCTAGAAATCTGAGATCATTATCATCATTAAACCTGGTTCTTCCTCGTATGCGTTTGGCAACCACGGGATCTCGAGCTTTTAGCTATGCTGCCCCCTACCTGTGGAACCTACTACCTTCCGATATCCGTAACAGTAACTCTATCACTGTTTTTAAATCCCGTTTGAAAACACATCTATTCAGGCAGACATATCTTTAACACAACTGTGTGCATATTGATTTTTTTATTTTATTTATTCATTTTTTCCATGTTTGCATGTTGTTTTTTATGGTATGTACGGTGTCCTTGAGTGTCATGAAAGGCGCCTACAAAAAATTTTTATTATTATTATTATTATTATTATTATTATTATTATTATTATTATTATACAAGTGCCATCAATTACTTGGAAACTCAGTTACTGATAGAGTCAAATTTATCCAGAATGAGAAATTGTGCTTCGGATGTTTGAGTCCTGGCCATCAATCCAAGAGCTGTAGCAACCGGATGGTCTGTGACTTCTGCTCTAAACGCCACCCCACATGTTTACATGAAGACCGTTCAAATCAGGAAGTTAAAGGAGAACAGTCTAGGGAAACAAAGTGCAACAAGGAAAGGATACTGCAATCAGCACAACAAAACATCGCCAAGGAAACTACATCTAACAGAGTTGTACAAGATGGTAACAACACCCAAACTTCAGCAATCGTTCCTGTCTATGTATCAACTCCAACTTCACAGGAAATTCTTGTCTATGCTCTTCTAGACACACAAAGTGATGCTTCATTCATTCTTGAAGAAGTGGCAGATGCTCTAGATATAGAAACAGAAAGGGTGAAGTTGAAACTCTCTACGATGTCATCAAAGGGGACAATTGTACCCTGTAAGAAACTTAAGAGCTTACAGATATGAGGGTTGTACTCATCCAAAAAGATTACTGTGCCAACAGTTTATACAAGAGAATTCATCCCTGCAAATAGAACACACATCCCAACTCCAGAGACTGCCAAAGCATGGCCTCATTTGGAGCATCTTGTAGAACATGTAGCTCCACAAATGGAATGCGAAATTGGGCTGCTGATTGAATATAACTGTCCACAGGCTCTGATGCCTAGAGAAGTTGTTTGTGGAGAAGAAAGTCAGCCATTTGCACAGAAAACTAACGTGGGCGGAGCATTGTGAGCTACATTGACCAGTATGAACACTATGGTGATGCCATTAGGGTAAGTCATCACATCATCGTAAAACAAGTGACATCTGAACCAAAGACAAAGGCTCAGTTTAAGGGAGAGGTGCGCTATGTAATCAAAACCCAGATTAAGGAAGTGGCTACCCCGGAAGATGTTCATAAGATGCTGGAGTCTGACTTCAGTGAAAGAACTGGAGAGGAAACCAACCTTTCTCAGGAAGATCTTCACTTCTTGACAAAGCTAAAGGATGAGATTAAGCATAAGGAGGATGGTCATTATGAAATGCCCCTGCCTTTTAACCAGGAAAAAATCAAATCTACCACAGATCCCAAGCAGTGGCACTTTGTGCGCTCTGAAGACAATCCTGCTGATCATGCCTCCAGGGGTTTAACAGCTGATCAACTTGTTGCTTCAAATTGGTTCACAGGCCCAGACTTTCTATGGGAAAGGGAATTACCTGTGCAAGAAGGAAATTCAGTGCAGGTGGGAGAGATAAGTGACAATGACCCTGAACTTAAGAAAATCCAGGTGTTTCACTCTAGTACAAAAGAAGAACATTGATAGACCGCCTATCAAAGTTTTCTGACTGGAAAAGAGCAGTTAAAGACATTTGCTTGTCTCAAATGTTATGCTAAACAAATAAAGGGTCTTAAAGCTAAACGAAATGAAGCTACAACTGTTGAGGAAAGACAAGAAGCAGAGTTGTTCATAATCAAATTGGTTCAAAGAGAAGCGTTTAGCAGTGAAATAAAAAATATAGATAAATACAAAGAAGTGAAATGTAAAGACAAGGTATACCAGTTGAGTCCATTTATAGATGAATGTGGTGTGCTGAGAGCCGGAGGACAGTTAACAAGATCTGGCCTTCATACTTACGTTAAACATCCTGCCATTCTGCCAAAGACAAGTCATGTGTCCACTTTACTCATAAAACATAATCATGAGAAAGTGCATCATCAAGGAAGAGGTATGACTGTAAATGAGCTGCGGTCCAATGGAATATGGATCGTAGGATGCAGCAATGCAGTTGCCTCTCACATCTACAAGTGTACAAGGTGCAGAAAGTACAGAAGGAACACACAAGATCCAAAGATGGCAGATTTGCCAGAAGAGAGAATGGAAATGACACCTCCGTTTACGTATTGTGGCATAGATTGCTTCGGACCATCCTATGTAAAGGAGGCAAGAAAGGAACTAAAGAAGTATGGTCTTCTTTTCACTTGCATGTGTTCAAGAGCCATACATATTGAAATGTTTGATGATCTTACGTCAGATGCATTCATCAATGCATTGCGTGCATTCATCGCAATACGGGAAATGTAAGACAGTTAAGATGTGACCAAGGTACTAACTTTGTAGGTGCTAAAAGAGAGTTCATGGATGCAATGAAGGATCTAAATCATGAACAACTGAAAGAGTTCATAATGAACGTCCCATCATCAAGCCATATGGGAGGCATATGGGAGAGACAAATCAAGACAATCAGAAGTGTTCTGACAGCAAAACTTGATCAGTCTGCTAAAAGACTTGACAGTGCCTCACTAAGAACCTTTTTGTATGAAATCATGGCTATTATAAATAGCAGGCCTCTAACAATAGAGCATTTGAATGACCCAACAAGTCTCAAACCTCTTATGCCAAATCACATTCTTCTGATGAAGTTTATTGTGATCTCACCTCCTCCTGGTCAATTTGTAAATCATGATCTGTACCTTCGTAAGAGATGGTGTCGGGTGCAGTTCTTGGCAAACGAATTCTGGACAAGGTGGAAAAGAGAGTATTTACTTAACCTTCAGAAAAGACAAATTTGGCAAAGGGGTAGGAGAAATACAACGGTTGATGATATTGTCATTCTGAAGGAGGATGGTGCCTCTAGAAATCAATGGAGACTGGCAAGAGTTACAGAAGTTTACCCTAGTGCTGATGGAAGGGTCAGAAAAGTAAAGCTGTTGATTAGTGATTCAACTTTAGATAAAAAGGGAAAATGCACTTCTAAGCCAGTTTATCTTGATAGATCATGATTTGGTGGGAGTTTAGCTGCCATAAACATTATTTATGTCATTATTTGAGACATTTAATTTATTTCCTGGAGGGAGTGATAGCAGTTTTATTTTTTTTGTTTTTGACTTGGAGAATGGCAAGCACTTATGTTTGCTGTATTTGTTGCACTAACAGCTCAACTGAGAAAAAGGAAGAAAACCAGTTCCTATTTGTTTTTGCTGTTTTATCAGCTATTGTTATATTAAAACCCCATGCGGCTAGTCCTGACGAATGCAAAGAAGTAAAAAAAAAAGTTGCATGAATTCCATTCTAACTGTGCTCATTCAAGTCTCATGACTGCATATCGGATGTGGATCTGTTCTAGGCCCACATACAAACGTGACTCATTCTAACCTGAAAAACATTACATTTGTGCATTCAGACAGCCCTAAAAATAAAATCAGCCCCTGATTAACTGATCATCAGCAGGTGTGCAGACCTTATGTTATGGCAGTTTGCTGGTTTGAAACATTCAGGTAAGTGTCAACACAATACCAAGAGAGAAAGACATAAGCAATGGTCCTAGAGACGCAGTTGTTGCTGCACATTAATCTGGAAAGTGTTATAAAACAGTTCCAAAATTCAAGCATTCAGGACAGTTGCCAATTTTCCCAGCAGTGAACGTTCCAGAACATTCTCCCCAAGATCAGATCAGATGCAATGTTCAGAGAAATACAAAAAAATAAAAATAAAAAGCTACATCTCAGACCCTGCAGGCCTCACTGAGCAGGATGAGTGTTAAAGTCCATGACAGCACAATTAGAAGAAGACTAAAGGGGAGGGCATTAACTTTTACACTTGACTATAAAGTTGCTAACAATTCTGACATTCATTTGATTAATGTCATAATCAACAAATCATGGCATCAATTAACAATTTATTTTTAGTATCTGAAAAGCCACAACTCCCTTCAAATAAAACTACAACTACTGCGGTTACGTGCACTATTGTAACATGGTCTCTTCATCACCCATAAAAGTCACCAATGCTCAAAGTTTATTCAACATTCAACTTGATTTTTTTTATTTATTCAGTCTGGGTCTCCAAAGGTTTCAAGAACACAGTGTTACCTGTTGTCTCAACAAATACCACTGTAAAAAGTTGGGCCAACAATACAATATTAATCCATTCAACATTTATCTAGTTGGATTTTTTACAGCGTACAGCCAATCTTGTCTGTGAGCTCACCCAAGTGGAAGGAGCGGATAGCACCAAGTGTGTTACACTGCCGAGTGTGTTACGGAAACACGTGATAGTCTTTGGCCCTCCCTGACTGATAGTGGAACCTTAATGTACAGTAGTAGACAATTGAATTGGAAAAAAAATGGGGGGGGGGGAATTTTAAGAAAAAACTGCATTATGTATTTACTCTGGGTATCTTTGTTTATATTAAAATTAGTTTGATTATTCGTTGGTAATCATTTAAGGATGATAAATACTGTATGCATATACACCCACTCACAAAAGTGAGTACACCCTAGAGTAAGTGAACATCATGTTCATGTGTTTGTCAGTGGCCGAGTGTGTCTCCAGACCTGAACCCGATTGAGCACCTGTGGGGCGTCCTCAAGGTGAAGGTGGCAAAGCGCCATGTGTCTAACGTCCTGCAGCTCTGTGATATCATTATGGAGGAGTGGAAGAGAATCCCAGAAACAACATGTGCTGCTCTGGTGAAGTCCAAAATATTGACACTTTTGAAACAGTTTTGACATGTTTATCATTTTTGTTGCCAGTTATTTAAACAATAAAATCTGCATATTGAGTTATTGTTAGAGGACATAAATCTGTACTGCTATACAAGCTGCAGATTGACTACTCTAAAGTATAACCAAGTTTCATTTCTATATTTTCATCCTTTGAGAACATATAATAAAATGGTTGCTGAAATGTGAGGGGTGTACTCACTTTTGCGAGATACTGTATATATACAGATTATATTATAAAAGATATTTAATAGCAATTAAATGAAAAACTAATAAAACTGGCTTGTGTTTGAGTCTATGTGTGTATGGATGTGGCTATGCTGTGACCATTCATCATAATACAAATGCTGCAGCATTGAAATTTATTCACTCAGCACTAAAATACCAAGTGATATTACACCTTCAGCAGCTTCATCGGGGTGAACCAGGGTAGCGGGTGAACCACGTAGCTCAGTGGTTAAGTTGTTGGACGTATCAGAATGTGCTAGGTTCAAAAGCTCTGTTGAGACCTGAGCAAGGCCTTTAACCCACAAATGCTAAGATGTACTGTGCAATTACTGTAGATCAAATGTTGCTCTGGATAAGGACATCTGTCTAATGCCATAAATGTAAATGTAACCACTGACAATCTTGACTTCTGTCATGCACTGCATGGTCAAAATAATTTGCACACTTTAATATTTTATTCAGTGCCCATTTCTGTGGAATAGGGTTAATTTGGACTCATCAGACAACGCTCATCTGTTCAATCCCTGCTATCTGATATCACCTAAATGAAGATGGGTTCCCTGTTGAGTCTGGTTCCTCTCAAGGTTTCTGCCTCTTGCCATCCTGTTTTTCCTTGTTACTGTCACCCTGCTTGCATATCGTCGACAATCTGATCGCTTTGATTCAAACACATTTTCTCACATTTCCATAATTTTTATTTGACTCTGTAAAGCTGCTTTGTGACAATGACCATTGTTAAAAGCATTATAAAATAACATTTCATTTCATTTCATTTCATTTAATTGTGTGTATGCATGTGTGTGTTTTTTATATATATGCATGTCCATGTTATGGCTATTGCAATGTAAACACCTACTTGCAAGCATTTAATTTTTTTTTACTCAGCACACATGTGGTTTTACACCTTCAGCAGCTTCTTTTGTGTGAATCCACTGGAGAACTTTTCTTCTGTTGTTCTTCTCGTGCATCTTTTACTCAGATTATTACCTATTATATTACTCTAACTAGTCCCCTCCTAAAAGAACTTGAACATTAAAATTAAATTATATGTACAGGGCAGATGAAATCTACACTTTGTTGTTTTGTTTTACAATTTTCTTTTTCTCTGGAGGAAGGCAAGCAGTTAGTCTGCTGTATTTGTTGCCAACCAGAAGAGGAAGAAAGATGCTTTATCATCTATTGCTAGAGCTCCTATAAAATCCCCACACTGCAGGTGTCACATGATTCATATCAGTGAGCACTATGAACATGTGCAGAGGCAAAAAAAAGAATCAATTCTGTTCTGCCTGTTCTCATTCAAGTCACATGACCACGTATTGGATATGTATTCGATCTAGGACTACATGAGAAAGTGATACAATACAATGTAGTACAATCCTCGAAAAACAGAATAAAAGCCATATTGTGGAAGGCCTGATTTCTAGGGAAGGTAGGGGGGTATACAGATGTGTGCAGGCCAGTTTTCTAGTTTCGCCGTCGCACCTCACGGCGACGGTATGCAGTTGCTGGCTTTGACCACTGAGTGGCGCTATATAACTATAGACCGACGCGTCAGACCTTATTTCATTCTCTCAAGGATTAATGAGCCGCAGCTCCTTTAGAGCTGCACGTAGTAGCGGATAAAATCAAGTGTAACATTGTACTTAAATGAATTCATAATAACAATACTAAAATTACAGTACAAATGTAGAATTAAATTTTATTAGTATCGAATTTAAGCAAAGTAAATGTTAACACAGTGAGCCTTTAGATTTTATCATGTGTAATTAAAAAGCCTACGCGTGTACACTGTAAACCCTAATGCTCAAAGTAATTAAACACATTGAATACTGTTTACCTAAATAATTGTTTGAGTACATAAGTAACAATAACTTAAGTAAAACTTCCACTAGTGTAACCTCTATAGAGCTTTCGTGGTGTAGTGGTTAAGTGGCTTGCGTTCCATGCGGAAGACTCCTGGTTCGATTCCCGCGCAGGGTTGCTATATATATAATAAAGAATAAACCAATTGTTGGGTCAAAATAACCCAACCAGGTGTTAATTTGTAAATGACTCACTACATCTCATTTGACCCAACATGAGCAACCCAACAATGTGTTTACAAAAACAACACGGCATTTTTAGAGTATTTTTTGACTGCTACACTGTAAACCCGATTTAAGTTGGCAAAACTCCAAATAGTTGAGATAATCAGTTACATTGTGAGTAAACAGCGAGATGCTTTTTAAAGTCCAGTTTCCCCCAACAGACCCCGAGAAACACTCCCGCTGTGTTTGATAGCCCGGAGAGAAGCTCGGGATCATTAGCGCTGATAGCTCACCAGTTGTGCCTAGTTAGGCGGCCCCGCTTATTCGCATACCTGCAGTGTGCACCTAGGCCGAGCCTAGTGAGCTTCAGAATGAGTGAGGAGCGATATTGATTTGGGCGCACGCCCATCACAGGCGCGCGCCTGGAAAAGTATACATTTACTTTGCTTAAATTTGATGCAAATAAGAAACGGCTATATGTACTACTATACTTTTAGTTCTGTGATTGTATTTTATAAGGTTTTGCCAGCGGTGGTACAGCGCAATGGGGGTCATTATTTATTAAAGAAAATTATGATCATAACATCGTACTGCATTTCATTCCCATACTACCGCAAAAACACAAGCAGGGCTTTTTTTTTGTCGCGGCGGTGAGTGCAACGGTAATAGACATTCTCCCCTTCACACATCTGTAAATCCCACTTTAAAAAGTTCCTACAAAAGTTATTCTCAGTGTCTCAAGTTTAAGCAACTTTTATTTATAACATCTATGTACTGGCCTAAGTTTGTGCTTCATATTCCTGCAATATTTAAAGGTGATTTTAATTTTAAAAAAATTATTGCACACATGTACTTCTTGTGGAGTTTATTTGTATGGCATATAAGGTTTATTTGTTTGAAAGAGTGGTGTTGTCTTCTGGGCTGTGATGAAGGGGTGTCAGCTCAAAGCGGGACTTTTGATAGCGCAGAATAACAGACAACAGTTATGAGAGTAAAAACTCCCTTTATTTCTTGGTCCCTACTACACTAATGCACTTATCCCAAAGTTTCACTAGTGCTTGGATAATATTAAGGGAGAAAGTTTTCTACTGGAAATGTCTTGGAGCACGGTCAGGACTGTACAGGAAAAGTGGCAAATAACGTCCAGATGAGTTCCTGTAATGTGCAAGTGGTTTGTTTCTGGTAAATGATTTTGTGTGGTGACAAGTTATCTGCCGATTTTCATAAATTAGGTTCCACTCATTGAATGTTCACAGGAACAACTGCTGTGAGCCACCTTGGTTGGGATCGTCATTTACTGACATACGGCCTTCTTCAAAATGTCTGCACCATTCAGATGTTTTACTGAGGCTAAGAGGCTCATCGCTGTACTGTGCCTAAAGTCTTCTGTAAATGTCAATCACTTTTACGCCATCATTCACTGTAACATCACTGCAAGATTGAAGAACAACTAAGAATATTAGAATAACTTGGAATATAATTTTTTCCCCTAGTCATTTGTCTTCCTCACAATTTATCATACCCAGTTAGTACAAGTCTTGCTAAACATAAAGCACTTCTGGGGCACAGACTTCTCAACACTCAATTCACAATTTTTTTAAATTTAATTTTTTTTCTTTTCTGATGCATGTATAAGGTGCTAATGTGCAATACAGACTTGCCTTGCTTAGCCACTGCCATACCGCTGCTGCTGAAGACACTATATATTTTTCTGCATCCAACAATAATAAAAATAAATAAAAAGAACAAACTATTGTTTTATACTATAATTTCAAACTATAATTAATTCAGAAGTTTATGACAAAGTATATAATCATTCATTCAGACATTTGAATTAGTGTTTCTATTCTCTATAAACCAGCCTGCAAAGATAAAATATAATATGAGCAATCATTCAAGCTTTTACATTTACCAGGCCTTGTTGTTATTAACAATATCATTATTATATTTTGCAATAACTGCTAGCTGATGCTAGTTACTGCATTGTTCTTTCTTCATCGTGGGGTTGTGCAAGTACTTTTTCTGCATCTGTGTGGTTAACACTGTTTGCACTTGTCAGTCAGAATGGAAAAGTCACACATGACAGTCATATAAACCATCAGTCTATGTGTAACTTCTATAATTAGGTGAAGATAACAAACATGAGTCAGTGTTCTATACAGCAGTAATTGTGTGTAAATCTAGAGCTTACTGTTGATGAGATACAAGATCTAAACATATTAATCCTTATTTCGTTAAACCATACTGTTTAATGTAACTATACAGCAAGGTTTAAATGTTACTGTGCAAAATATTTGAAATGGATCATTATCGATTGCTGCAAAACAAAATAACATTGCATCGGTGTGCAAATTTATGACCATGAAAAAGAATAACAAGCAGATAAGATTAGACTCGCTAAAAGTGTAAAAGGAGCTCGTAAACCTGACACCGTAAAAACAATTGTACATAACAAAAAAAAACATTTTTCCAATGAAGTATTCGTCTCATATTTCAATCAAAACAAATTGTTTGCTACAGGCTGTTCTTAAAGGTGTTTTTTTTTTTAATTGATAATCTTGTATATTTTTTCATAAACAATAGGTTTAAAGCAGAGGTAACAAGCAGGATCCTGAAAGGGTAAGATTGGGCTCCCTTATAGGGGAGAGGGGAGAGTGCCCGTGCACAGTGATGTCAAACCAGGTGTGTATTTCAGAAAGCAGGTTTATTGAAAACTTTGAGTTAATGGAGCCTGAACTCAAGAACCAAACTCCAGGTTTTTGGTTTCTAAAAACCAGTTCAGGTAAACCAACAGTCAGTAACTATGTCAACATCATCTGTAAAACTAACCTGATCACTAGCATGTTACTTAGGGCGTTTTCACACTGGGGTCCCGGATCCGTTTCCGAAACTTACGCTGAGTTTCTCCTCGCCTTCATCTGAAACCTGCAACCAGGAGCGAGTGTCAGGGCATCTGCTTTTCTTACAGATACAAATACTAAAAGTTGAAATCTTTGTTTCCCAACCAGTGTTTTCTATAAAACATTGGTGATGCAGGGCAGGTTTCCACAGACTCCTGAAAGAACAAAATTCCACAAAATTGCTGGCATCAGTTTAAGTTATAATTAATGTATTTTGTTCAAAAGTGAATATGACATTGTAATGACATGTGATTTACTACAACGTTGCCACAATGACCTACCCTTCCCAACCATTGACCTACCCTGATACTGATCCTGAAGATCCTGCTGATGCAAGAGACAGAAGAGAAGTCAGAGACACTGTATGCTCCCATCATTTCTGATTGAGCATCACCTCGCCAGTGTCAAATAAAGACAACAAAGATTTTTAATGAAGTCTGCTTTATTTTCTAAAAGTGCAGATTAAATACTATTTTTATGTTCCTACAACAAATAAAATAATTACCCTATGAATATTGTACTGTATTTCTTCTCTGCTGAACAGTATATTACAGAGGTCAGTTGTATTGTGGAGATAGATGGAGCCTCTTCCTCACACTAATTTCCTGCATTGCTCATTTAGAGAAAAAGAACTTGAAGGTTTTATTTCAGGCTTTTTTCTCTCCTCATGCACATGACTTACAGTTGATTGGTATCACCTGTTCTGAAACCAAATCTGTATCTGTATGCTCTCTTTCAAACTGTTGTACAAGAACCAAATGCTTGCACAGATACAGTATGTATAAGACAACTGAATATGGAAGTTCAATAGAAAATCTCTTCTGGCTTTGTCTTGTGACTCAGAGTACACAGTTGTGCCATCCATTGGTTTGAAATTAATTACTGAAGGCAGGAGTTGGGGCATTAGTGGCTCAGTAGTAGACATCTCACCTGAATGTCCCAAACCCATTCAGTGAATCCAGGGCATTCTTACAGTGGTGCTTCCTGGTAAATCTCCCAGGGTTGCCATTATGGTGAGAATGACCCGTTCAATAAGCGTGACAAACCCAGTGTAATGTCATACCTCAGAAAAGTGTTACACTACATAGCATATACTTTGTCTAAACACCAAAATTAGGTGTGATGAGGTTCAGAAATGTAAAACAGACCTGCACTCTTAACAGAGAACAAATCTAGAAATCAAAGAGCAGAGAAATGGTTTTGAGATGCTTTATCGGTTTTAATGAAGATGGCAAATATGGTTTTTTAAAGTCCACACAAATTAAACATTTAAGTTTTTTTTTTTTGCATTATTATTATATGAAATATCACCATATACCAATAAACAGTGGTGTGTTTTTTGTACACTGATCACACCATTTTACAAATGACCTGATCATCTGTGGCATATATGAAGCTGTTCTTTTCTTTGCATGTGACACCGCTATTGATTTTCCTCTCTTTGATCTCCCTGGTACCTCTATTCTCAGGCATGTTCAAGTAAATATGCTTGTTTCTGAATGCTCTCCAGTTCTTCAGCAAGTTTTGCTGACACTACCAGTATTGATTTCTATGTCTTCGATAGTGCTGGTATATTTATTCTCAGGCATGTTCAGGTAAGTATACTTCTTTTAAAATGGCCCCTTAAGAACCGAAATTTTGCAAGAAATTTGCCTCAGCATACAAAGTATTTTCGGCACACGGGACTCCAGCCTGCGCCTAAATTGCACGCTTTTCCGGGAGCCATTCCAAACGTGTGTCCATGGAAAGTCAAGCGAAGCGACTTGACCTATTTTTGTGGGATGTTTTTTTTTTCTTTTCGTTTTTTTTTTTTTTTGGTTTAATAAAATCATCAAGCAGTAGCACGCAGCGGCCACTCCGGAGCCAAAATGGTGCTACATTGTTTATGTCGTGTCGTAACGCTTTTATTTTGCAAAGTTTATGGACACTGGCACAAATGGTGCTCATACTTACCACCGCCAGACACTTTTGCAACTCAATAAACCGGCATATTTCATTCAAGATGAGCTGCGGGGGAAGCTACGCGACCTCGGCTTGCTTCGGGAACCAGGCCTCCAGTCCTCGGCGTTGCCTGATGCCGGTGGCCGGTGGAGGGGACATCGTAAGCGGTGCACGAGGAAGCGGAAGCGCGGCAAGCGGGCGGGAGTCTGTGCTAGGCTAAAAACAAACCCTAGCCAGCCGGCTCTTCCGTCCATCATCTTATCTAACGTGCTCCCTGGAAAATAAACTGGACTACATCCGACTTCAGCAGGCTACACAGCGTGAGGTTAGGGACTGCTGTGTGTTTGTTTTCACGGAGACATGGCTCAGCGACAGAGTTCCAGACACCGGCATTCAGCTAGACGGACTAGCCTCGTTTCACGCCGACAGAAACGCAGCTCTGTGCGGTAAGACTCGCGGCGGCGGCTTGTATGTCTACATCAACATGAAATGGTGTCAGAACTCTGTGCTAGTTTCTAGCTTTTGCTCATCGCTGGTGGAGAATGTGACTGTTATATGTAGACCTTTTTATTTACCGCGGGAATTCACCACCATTTTTCATAATCGGAGTGTACATTCCACCTAGCGCTAATGCTAAGGAAGCGCTATGGGAACTGTATGCAAAGATCAGTAATCTGCAGAACACACACCCGGACGGACTGCTTATTGTTGCTGGAGATTTCAACCATGCAAATCTCAAGTCAGTGCTTCCTAAATTCCATCAGTATGTGGACTTTGCAACGAGAGGGGAAAACACTCTGGATCTTGTTTACACAAACATCCCCGGTTCATATCGGGCAGAGCCCCGTCCCCACCTCGGCTACTCAGACCACATCTCTGTTATGCTAATTCCAGCATACAGACCACTCGTCTGGAACATGTTTAGGGAGGCTGCAACTTACGGCGACTACACAGACTTGAAGGAGTACACGTCATCAGTGACCAGCTACATCAACAAGTGCACAGATGACGTCACTGTCTCCAAGAACATCATCTCATGACCCAACCAGAAACCGTGGATTACTGCGGAGGTGCGTGCACTTCTGAGAACCAGAGACTCTGCCTTCAGAGCGGGGGACAAGGCGGCCCTAAGAACAGCAAGGGCCAAACTGTCCCGGGCCATCAGAGAGGCGAAGCGTGCACACGCCCAGTGAATCCACAATCACTTCAGGGACAGCGGTGACACACGGCGCATGTGGCAGGGTATACAAGCCATCACCAACTACAGGACTTCATCACCTACCTGTGACAGTGATGGCTCCCTTACAGATGCACTGAATAACTTCTACGCACGGTTCGACATGCAGAACGACGTGACGCCGAGGAAGACTATCCCTCCGCCGAATGACCAGGTGCTGTGTCTCACCACGGCTGACGTGAGGAAAACTCTACGCAGAGTCAACCCACGTAAAGCTGCTGGACCAGACAACATCACAGGCAGAGTGCTTAGAGAATGTGCAGAACAGCTGGCAGGTGTTCTCACTGACATATTCAACATCTCTCAGAGCAATGCCGTCGTTCCCACATGCTTTAAATCTACCACCATCGTCCCCGTGCCGAAGAAGTCTTCTGTGTCCTGTCTCAATGACTACCGCCCTGTTGCACTCACACCCATCATCATGAAGTGCTTCGAGCGGCTTGTCATGAGACATATCAAGACCCTGCTGCCCCCCTCACTAGACCCCCTGCAGTTCACGTATCGTCCAAACCGTTCAACGGACGACGCCATCTCCACCACACTCCACCTGGCACTGTCACATCTTGAAAACAAAGACACTTATGCCAGAATGCTGTACATAGACTTCAGTTCAGCATTCAACACAATCATCTCCCAACACCTGATCGGGAAGCTGAGCTTGTTGGGCCTGAACACCTCCCTCTGTAACTGGATCCTGCACTTTCTGACTGAAAGACCTCAAGCAGTGCGGATCGGGAGCTACACCTCCAGCACCACCACACTGAGTACTGGGGCCCCCCAGGGCTGCGTGCTCAGTCCCCTGCTGTTCACACTGCTGACTCATGATTGTGTAGCGACACACAGCTCCAATCATATCATCAAGTTCGCTGATGACACGACCGTGGTGGGTCTCATCAGCAAGAACGACAAGTCGGCGTACAGAGAGGAAGTGCACAGGCTGGTGTAACGGACTGGTGTAAAAACAACAACCTGTCTCTGAACGTCGAAAAGACAAAAGAGATGGTTGTTGACTTCAGGAGGACTCGGAGCGAACACTCTCCGCTCAGCATCGATGGCTCTTCTGTGGAGATCGTCAAGAGCACAAAATTCCTGGGCGTCCACCTGGAGGAGAACCTCTCCTGGTCCCTCAACACCAGCTCTCTGCATAAGAAAGCCCAACAACGTCTTTTCTTCCTAAGAAGGCTGAGAAAGACACAGCTTCCACCACCGATCCTCACCACCTTCTATAGAGGGACTATTGAGAGCATCCTAAGCAGCTGCATCGCTGTCTGGTTCGGGAATTGTACCATGTCAGACCGCAAGACCCTACAGCGGATAGTGAGTACAGCTGAGAAGATCATCGGGGTCTCTCTCCCCTCTATCAAAGACATTTACACCACACGCTGCATCCGCAAAGCCACCAGCATTCCGTCTCCTAAACACAAAGGGACTGGACTGATACACACACACACACATACACACAGACACACACACACACACACACACACACACAAATCACTCAGACGAACTAGATAACATCTGGACTGAACTGATAAACACACATGCACAATCACACTGATGTACTCAATCTGCTCATACCTACCTACCTGTGCTGCTCGTCGCAATTTTTTGCACAATATTTATTGCTATTTATTGCTATTTGCACACAAATACTCTTGTCAAAATGTAAACTGTCTACTGCTACCCACTACCTCAATTCATCCTTTGTCAAAAAGTACTGTTATGTGTTACATTGTTGTGTCTGTCATGTACCTCTTTGTTTGCACATTTGCACGTGCACTTTGTCTATTGTGTATTTTTGTATAGATATTGATAGTTCTTCTTTTAGAGTAACTTAAAAAATGTTAAATGTATGTTGTAAATTTATGTTGTTGCATGTACAGATGTAGCAACTCAAAACAGCCAGGGTCGGGCAACTGGCGTGTGAATGGCTTATGGCTGTCGTGATGGCTGACGTGTGGCACCCCCTCCTTCTTCTGCCAGAAGGCGTGTCCAGATTTCACAGTAAACACGCCCATTGAAGCCATATTTATTCATTTACCGTCCGCCACCACTAGATGGCGCTTTGTTCTCAAGAAGACATTAACAGAAGCCAGCAATTTAGCTGCTGAGTAGCAATCACGTGATTTTAACCCTCCTCCCCCCCGCGGGACTGACTCTCATAACCATGTTTGTCTTATTATGGCGTTATATTCCTGTCACAATTCTGAGCGCGTTGTTTGACATTTTGAGAGCAGACAAAGCACTCTATGCGCATGCAGTGCCTCCACTGCGCGTTCAACAGCTCAATTCTGCACGTGCAGTGTCTCCCTTGCTCGCTCAACATGTTCTCAGCACACGCGCGACTACTCGATTCTGCGTGCGCTCACCTCTGCCTGTGCGCTTTCGTCAAAGTGGGACGAAACCGCGGGACCCGATTGAGGCGCCCTGGGCGGACCAAATATCTGCGCGTCCCAACGGACAGCGCAGAGATGATCTGGTTTATTTGTGCAGCCCAGTGGATCGCGCAGCGCGAACCAGTTTCAGTCGCGCAGCGTGGGCCAACTTGAGCAGCGCTGCTCGAATCAAAATCCTGCGCGACCCACTGGACTCTGATAGAAATAGACCCCGTCCGCCATAACTTTACATTTACCCACAATTTCCCGCTGCAATGCCTGGTTTGTATTTGCGGATCCCAACGGGGAATTGTGGGTAAATGTAAAATTATGGTGGATGGGGTCTATTTCTATCAAAGTCGCACGTATTTGTGATGCATCAAGAATCTCTGTGTTTTTGAGGGATCTTTCAACTCGCCGGCGCACAAATGCGTTTGTGTTAAAGCCAACTGATAAATCCAGGAGCACACACACACACACACACACACACACATACACATACACACACCTCTCCATTAACAAACATAGCTACAGTGTACAGTACAAACGTAGTGTGTGGGGATTGAAAGATTTCCCACTGTGCCTCCTCATTGTTTTTCACTATCATTCTTAGTATGTTATGAAGTCCGGTTATTAAAGTGGTGTGTGTGTGTGTGTGTGTGTGTGTGTGTATGTAACCCCCCAGCCTACACGAAGAATACCTCATTTACAAGACAAAAGACGGTCAGAGGTGTGAATGCACGTCTCTGCTTTCCTCTGCAGTGTGTGTGTGTGTTCGTGCTTTAGGTTGTTTGGGGTGCAACAACCTAAAGTGAAACTCAGGATCACTCTGGTCACTCTGATTCATGCTTATTTCCTCACACATTTCATTCTCATTTATTTCATTGCCTTTTAATTCTGTAAAGCTGCTTTGCGATAGTAACCGCTGTTAAAAGCGATATATAAATAAATCCGATATTACTAAACAAATCCTATTACTAAACGGAGCCTGTGTGCGGTGTGTGTGTGTGTGTGTGTGTGTGTGTGTGTGTGTGTGTGTGTGTGTGTGTGAGAGAGAGAGAGAGAGAGAGAGATCTCCTCTACGACGTGTGCATTATGTGATTAATACAACTGATCAGTTTCTGTAACATGCGGTGCAAGAGCATTGAGCGTTACAGTATATTAATAAAACTGAGCTATATTTGTTTTATATATATATATTTACATGTTCAAACACAACGTGATTTTCAGAGTATATAATTTGTTGTATCATCTGATTACAGCACTGGCTAATTTTGTGATTGAGACCCATTAGTAGTAGTAAGCCAGGCTTTAGTAACCTAGGACAAATCACGATATAAGCCCTCTCTCCCTCACGCACACAACAAGGACATGAAATCGCATAAAACCAAATGAAACTAGGGCAAATAATAAGTGTACTGTAGACATTGGCTGATTTAGTGATGGTTAAGACCCATGGGTTTAATTTACATTACAACTATTATTATTATTATTAGTAGTAGTAGTAGTAGTAGTAGTAGTAAGAAACTGCGTAAAACCAAATTAAACGGGATCGCCTTGCAATCCAGCGGCTTCAAGCATTTCACCACATGAGAAGTTGTGGGGTTCGCTGACTGTGAATGTGCGCCTCTTTGTCCACAGGTGTGAAGTTGCATCGTGTTACTATGCGTCGCTGTACATTGTAACACACTATGTTCAAGAAAGAAAAAAAAAACACTCTTAATTATTTATGACCTCTTGTAAGAATGAAATGAATATAGCCCATACTTAGCTGAGTTATTTATTTATGTGAAACATACTGGTGCGGCATTAAAATACATTTCGGCTGACATTCTAATGTTTTTATATTATTATTTTGAAAGTATATGAGAGTGGCAGTGGCCAGATGTCTTACGCATGAAAGGTCTGAGCATTAAAGCATCGTTAAGCACCAGTACTCTGTACTGTATACTGTATATCTCCAAAATGACACGCTTGATTTAATCATAAAAATGTGTGGACAATGCAAGCGCTGCAGTTAACTGAATCAGTCACTGCACCACCTGGCGGAATTATACAGCATTGCAACCATCTTATTAGAACAACGCAAAGGGGCGTTTTTGGGGCGTGGCTTTGTTCACTGCGTCATCGCAGGGGATCACGTTCCATTCACGGACACTACAAGGAATCCTAACGGACAGTTAAAGGTCCCTTCACGGACCAGCCGGCTGTTTGAAACTGCTTCATCTGTATGTAGCACCCTGGTCCTGGAGGAACGTTGTTTCATTTCACTGTGTACTAACTGTATATGGTTGGAATGACAATAAAAGCCTACTTGACTTGAGTTAACTTGACTTGGTCCCAAAAATGTTATCAATTCTGCTAGCAAGAAGAAACAGAGCTATCAGTGTCATTTTTAAAGCAGGTGGTGCCAAGAGGACTCTTAAATTAAGGTTACGTGGGGTGTAATATCTACTTATTTCATATTTTACTTAATGTCTGTTTTGATTGGTTTTATATGCAAAAATATGATTATGTTGAAAATTGGCAATATTGGTAATATTTTGGAGGGCTGGAATGGATTATCTGCATTTTAACATATGTTACATGATTGCCTATGGGAAAATGAGCTCGCAGTATAAAATTTCACCTTAAGAACTCAACTCTGAAACAGAAAAAAATTGTATACCAAGGTGACACTGTATGTATGAATATATGCAGACACATTCATATTAATTGTGCTACTTACCATCTAAGGATCTATTTGCTACAGGGAATCTGTCCACTAGATGTCAGTACAATGAGCTCTTAAATGAATCTTGATGAAATTAGCCTTTTTGGTGAAACTATTGGCTGGGAAGCCTCAATACCTAAATAAGGCAACATCCCAACATCATTACCTTTTTCAGGGCTTTTATATTAACAATGCTATTTAACTAAAAAGAGCCAGAAAGCAAACACAAACACCAGTGAACTAAGCAGGATAACAACCACAGTTACGGAAACCACAATGTTAAAACGCAAAGCAGGACCATATTAAAACACTTTAAACAAACAAACTAATCAGATGATGACATGTTGCAGGTGAATACAATTAACATCATGTGCCTTTGATGAGTTGCAAAACGTAAAAGTAACTAGTAACTGGAGTCCAGGACAACATAAAAATCCTGCTGAAGGCAAATACAAGAACACTCAGAGAAAACTATAAAACTAAGTATTTTAATTAATGACAGAAAAAACAAAGACACCAGGCAATATAGGTAGTATTATACATTAATATAATGTATAGAGGCCTTTGACGCCCATCATATCTACATGGATGACTTCCATTCCTTGTGTAGGTGACCACACTGAAAGGCAGGTTGCTTTCATGAAGTTTCCCACCCACACGATGGCCAGCTCTCCCACGGGAGGAGAGGGGGGGGGTCAGGAGAGGAGGAACAAGATGGGAAGAAAACACAGGTTTAACCCTAGAGACATGAAATACTGGGTGTACCCGACCAAGCGTGGGAGGAAGCTTGAGCCGGATCGCCACTGGGTTCAAGACCTTTGTGATCTGATATGGACCAATGAACTTGGGAGCCAACTTGCGTGAGGCTACCATGAGAGGCAAGTCCCTGGTAGAGAGCCATACTCTTTGACCACAAACATAGTGTGGGGCAGGAGTCCGGTGGTGATCAGCTGCGGCTTTGGTCCGTCTGCTAGCCCCGACCAAGGCTTCCCTAGCTTTTCTCCAGATGCGCCGGCAACATTGAACAAAAGCCAAGGCAGATGGGATCCGCTTCGGGTTACTGTAAAGGGAACAGAGGGGGTTGATAGCCAACTGAACACTGAAATGGTGAAATACCTGTTGAAGAAGCCGGTAAAGTATTATGGGCATACTCTACCCAGGTCAATTGTTGACTCCAAGAGTTAGGATTATGTGATGCCAGGCAGCGGAGAGCACGTTCCAAATCCTGGTTAGCCCGCTCAGACTGGCCATTGGTCTGGGGATGGAATCCAGATGACAGACTCGTTGAGCCCCCGATGTGTCTGCAAAATTCCTTCCAAAACCGAGAGAAACTGTGGACCCCTGTCAGAGACCACATCAACCGGAAGACCATGAATCCGGAATACTTGGTCAACCACCACCTGAGCTGTCTCCTTGGCAGAGGGGAGCTTGGGTAGAGGAATGAAGTGAGCCGCTTTGGAGAAGCGATCCACCACCATGAGGATGACGGTGTTGCCCTTAGATTTGGGGAGGCCAGTGACAAAATCAATGGCTAGATGTGACCACAGGCGGGCAGGGATGGGTAATGGGCGGAGCAGACCAACAGGAGGCGAAGATGAACCCTTGTTCTGGGCACACACTGAGCAAGCTGCCACGAACTGCCTGACATGCCTGGTCATAGAAGGCCACCAAAATCCCTGGCAGATGGAGGCCAGCGACCTCCGAACTCCTGGGTGACACACTAGTCTGGATGAGTGACCCCACTGGATGACTTTAGGACGCAGCATCACAGGAACAAACAACTTGCCCACTGGAACCCCTCTGGGTAAGTGGTAATTATGCTGGACCTCCTGGACCTCCTTCTCGACATTCCATAAGAGGGAGGCCATCACTACGCCTTTGGGCAGGATGATGTCAATTGGAACCTCCCTCTCAGGGGTCTCAAACAGATGGGAGAGGGAGTCTGGCTTTGGTTCTTGGACCCAGGTCTGTAAGAGAGGGAAAAATTAAAACAGCTAAAGAAAAGGGACCAGCGGGCCTGTCTAGAATTAAGTCTCTTGGCTGAATTGATGTATTCTAGATTATTGTGGTCGGTCCAGACGACGAACTGTTGGACTGCGCCCTCCAGCCAGTGACGCCACTCACCCAAGGCCAGTCTGACTGCCAACAACTCCCGATTACCTATGTCATAGTTCCGCTCCGTGGGGCTTAGGCGGTGGGAGAAGAAGGCACAAGGATGTACTTTCCCGTCCCAGAGAGAGCATGGTGACAGGACTGCACCTACTCTGACATCAGAAGCGTCCACCTCAACAATAAACTGCCGTTCAGGATCTGGAGTAGACAAAACAGGAGCAGAGATAAACCAGGACTTTAATTTATCAAAGGCCTCCTGGGCCTCCTTACCCCACTTAAACAGTACTTTAGGAGAGGTGAGCGCTGTTAAGGGTGCAGCAATCTGACCGAAGTTCCGGATGAAGCACCAATAAAAGTTGGCGAACCCTAGGAATCGCTGCAGAGCCTTCCGAGAGTCAGGAGTTGGCCACTCAGCTATAGCCCTTATTTTAGCAAGATCAGCTCCGATCTCACCCGCCGAAATAACAAACCCCAAGAACGAAATTGACCTTGCATGGAAGACGCACTTCTCCGCTTTCACAAATAGCTGATTCTCCAGTAGTTGTTGCAGCACCTGGCGGACATGCTGAGTGTGTACCTGCAAAGAGGGAGAAAATATCAAGATACCATCCAGGTACACAAAGACAAATTGGTCTACCATATCTCTCAGCACATCATTGACCAGGGCCTGGAAGACAGCGGGGGCATTGGTCAGACCAAACGGAAGGACCCGGTATTCAAAGTGCCCCGTGGGTGTGTTGAAAGCTGTCTTCCACTCATCTCCCTCCCGAATGCAGATAAGGTGGTAGGTGTTGCGCAGGTCAAGCTTGGTGAAGACCTTGGCTCCCTGCAAGAGTTTGAAAGCTGAAGACATAAGCGGCAGGGGGTACCTGTTCTTAACAGTGATGTCGTTCAGTCCACGATAATCAATGCAGGGATGCAAGTAGCCGTCCCTCTTCTTGACGAAGAAGATCCCCGCACCCGCAGGAGAGGAGGAGGGACGGATGAGGCCAGCTTTGAGGGATTCCTTAATATACTTGTCCATGGCCTCTCTCTCTGGACCTGAAAGGAAATATAAATGACCCTTCCGCAGAGAAGTGCCTGGGAGGAGCTCTATAGCACAATCATAAGGATGATGCGGAGGCAAGGACATGGCCCGGGAATTGCTGAACACCAGATGCAGGTCATGGTACTCCGCCGGCACCCCAGACACAGGACAAACAGAACCAGAAAAGGGAGCAGGACCAAGACATGAAGCAAGACAGTTTTGGCTCCAGGATAACACAGTATTTCCAGACCAATCTACGTGAGGACCATGCTGTACCAACCAGGGGTGGCCCAAAACTATGGGAGCGCACTGATAGTCCAGAAGGTACAGCGTGGCGACCTCACGGTGATTGCCTGAGACTACCAGGCTGACTTTAGGGGTTTGAAAAAAAACAGTAGTAATCAAAGTCCCATCTAGTGATCGGGCAGGGATGGGTTCAGGCAGTGGGATAGCTGGAATACCCCACCAGGCGACTATTGAACTGTCCATGAAGTTCTCTTCAGCCCCTGAATCGACCAACGCCAACCAGGACTCTAAAGTTCCCCCATATTGGACCAGCACAGATAAAAGGGTTTGAGAGGAGGGGGATTGTGAAAAAGATATTGTGCTCACCAGGATCACCGGTGAGCCTTGACTTTTGCCGGACAGATGCCGCAAAATGGCCTGGTTTTCCACAGTAGAGACATAAGCCCCTGGTTAGACACTGTTGTCTCTCTTGGGGTGTTAGGCGAAGGTGTCCCAACTGCATGGGCTCAGGATCTGGTAGGTCGGAAGTCGCCGAATGTGAGTGGAGACCCTCCACCCCGCCGGAGAGGCGAATCAATTGGCGCTGGTGCCGACGCCGGAGACAAACCTCGATGCGCAGGGCCAGGTTAATGAGATCTTTGAAGTCATGAGGTAAGTCATGAGTGGCCAGTTCATCCTGAATGTCTTCCTCCAGCCCGGCCGGGAACATGGCCCGACAGGCTCCCTCATTCCAGTCACAGGAGGCTGCTAGGGTTTTAACTGTATGGCAAACTCTGTGACTGAACGGCCTCTCTGACAAAGCCGTACAAGCCGTACAAGCTTGTCCTCTGGCAGACCAGTCAAAGAGCCTCATAATTTCCTGCCGAAGCTCGTCAAATGAGAGACAGCATGGGGCTCCGGATTCCCAGACTGAAGTTCCCCACTCGTGAGCCTTGCCCATTAGGAGTGTCATCACAAATGCCACCTTCGTCTCCTCTACTGCAAATGTGCGTGGCTGGAGGGCAAATACAACTGAGTTGGGGTCCCCATCATAGGGAGGTGGATTGTTGCAGCAGGGTTCCTGCTCAGGACGGGAGGAAGGATGGGCCGAACCTCCATGTGCGCCCTCTCGCTAGAGTTCTTGGATGCGCGCAGTGAGGTCTGCCACTTGGTTGGCATTCGACCTCCCTCGCGGTGCTGGTTAGCCGGCTCTCATGTTGGCCCACAAGCACCCCCTGTTGGGCCACGGCCGACCTGACGGGGTCTGGACCTGCTGTGTCCATCTTGGTTAGAGCGTTCTGTCAGGGTAATCAGAACGGACACAGGTGCAGGTCAAAAATAAGCACAACAAAACAATATTGTTCATAGAAGGAAAAACACAGGAGCGCCTTAGTCCCAAGAAACAAAACGAAAACAAAAACTACTCCGAAGAGGAAATAAATGACTTTGGCTTTTGACGCGCAGTTGCAGTTCCTTCCACGGCCAATAGAGGGGAGCCGTTACCCGCTGCACTGCTTGGCCGTGAGGAAGAGCGCGAGCTGACCGGCCATGGGACGGGACGTCGCTGGATAACACGAACTAAAACAAAGCCGGATCAGCCTGGAAGCAAAAGGGAGATTAAAACAACGAGGGGAAAAAGGGGGGGGAAAGTGAGGGAGGAAAATAAACGAAAAGCATTAACCAGGATTTACATGAACTGGACTAGACCGAGTAGGAAGCGAGCAAACGGCTGCTGACATGGAAACAACGATCTAACACTGGGCAAATGACAAGAGGGAATAAATTGAGCAAACAATTACAAAGAAAACGAGTGGAACAGGTGAGTGAAATCATCTTACTAGACTAGAGAGGAAGTGGGAGGGATGATCGTGACATCACATGCACAGACAGGTGGCGAGCGAACAAAACAATCACCACCCGTTCGAACAGCCATGTAAACATAGTGCCGGTCCCAAGCTCGGATAAAATGTGAGGGTTGCGTCAGGAAGGGCATTCGGCAAAAAAACCTGTGCCAAGCCATTATGTTTGGCCCGGATGCTCCGCTGTAGTGGCCCCTTACAGGCAAAAAATCAACAACTTACATGGATCTTAGCTACACAAATAGGTTCATAAACTGTTTTCTAACAATCTGAATTGTTAATATTTATGTTAGTACACATGAAGACAAAGCATGTCAGGCCCACCAAACTCATATCATTTACATTGCAGACTTTAAAAAGGATGTGAACCTTTGTGTTAAACATTTCCCAAACCTAATTGGAGATGAACTGAGGAGACAAGAGTGGGCAAGTGTGGGTTGTACAGGTTCTTTGCCCTTTACCAAATTTGCACAAAGTTAGGTTAAGCGTTGTCAACTACCCTGCCTGTCCTGGAACTCCAATGACCCTGCTCTCGTGCTTTTTCTGAATGCAGAAAAGGCATTTGACCAGGTTGAGTGGTTGTATCTATTCTACACATTAGAAAAATTTGACTTGGGCAATAACTTTGTTAATTGGGGGAGAGTCCTTTATAATACTCCAACTGCAGCTGTACTCACTAATGGTATGAGATCTAGCAACTTTCCCTTCACCGTGGGAATCGGCAGGATGACCCCCTCAGTCCATTGCTTTTTGATACTGCGATAGAACCATTAGTTCAGGCAATAAGTCAGAGAACTCTGATGTGTGGTATTTCTGTTAGAGAAAAGGAACACATAATAGAGATATAGAGGGGGGAAAACGTCAAACTAATTTTGACAGCTAAAGGTCAAAGGTCATCATAAAATCATAATTATATTGACCTCTCAAGGTCAAAGGTGACATATGGATGGTGTCATTAAGTCATGAAGTTTGGTGTCTTCTTTCCCATGAAAGTAAATGTTTTTTACTTCTTTCCCCTGGGATATTCAAAATGTCAAACTAATTTTGACAGCTCAAGGTCAAAGGGTCATTAAGGGTAGTTGTCTCTTAATTGTTTCTACAGTTGTCTAAGTCATTAAGGAAGTTTAGTGTCTCCTTTCCTGTGAAAGTAAATGTTTTTAATTTCTTTCCACGTGTACCAAACATCAAAATAATTTTGACGGCTCAAGTCAACATATGGAAGGGTCATTAAGGGTGTTTACAACCACCCCTGTATTGAAGGTGGATGTTTACAACCACCCCTGCCTTCTAAAAGTCTTCTTGACCAATCAGATTAAAGTAACTGATACCACGTAACACCTTCAAATATGGCAGCTCTGGGTAAGGAATAATGTTGATTTTTAAGTGTTCAACTATGGCTGCTTGTCCAGATGCACCAAAAAAGTCGAAGTCTACTTTGACAAGAATTTAAACATTTTCAGAGCATGAAAAGATTCAATATTGGGGATTGACGAATGGAAGTACCGCCGGCTTCATTTTCAACAAAGAAAAAGAAGGTGTTACGCTGTTTACGTTATCGGAACCAGGACACATACACTGGAGTAAAGCTACAGAGAGAATAATTTTTGATCAGATTCATTGGAAAAACTTCCGTAAATGGTGTAAGGACCTTGAATATTACATAGTACTGGATGTGTTTTCACCAGAGGCTTTCAAATGTGAATGGACAAGCAAGTCATCTCCACAGGACATGTATCACATCAGACTAAAAAATTTTGCTAAGAATGAGGTTTCACTGCACTGCTACATTGTCATTTTTGGTGATGACTGGTTAGAAGTGAACAAGCACAGCGGTTGTGTGAGGTATGAACGAACTAGCTGGGAAGAGCTTCGATGCTGCTTTAAACAAATTGATGACTTCTTTCTGCAGCTGGAAAGAAACAAAGAAACATCTGAAATAAAACTAAGACTGACTGATCTCTTCTGATCACCTCTCCTTCCGAGCGGAACAACGCGCCCCTTATCCCCCACCCCCTTTCCCCAAAACACACATACACACCCTGTGGACTCCTCCCCTTTGCTGTATAAGAAGAAGAAGACTTACCATCTTGTTGAAGAGCATCAGCTTTTGAGCACCAGCAAAACAGTATGGCTTGTGAATACAGCCCCATTTTTTACAACTCTCTCGCTACCGAGGCAGCCTGCTCAGGATTTGAAGAAGGTGAAAGCACCGGCGAAAGACTAGGAAAAAGAAATCTCACCTATCTGCCAACCAATGATGATGATGAACATGACAGCTGTCTATCCACCACCACTGTAGCCATCATCCGTGCTGTGACAGGGGAGCTGTTGGACAGAGTTATTGATCAGGATCTGAAAGACAACTGCCACGGATGTGCGATTGATCACCCGAGTCAACTCCAGCACGCGTGTTTGTTCGATCCTGACAATCTGCACATGAACGCCATCAGATTGCTGAAAAAAATGTTTAAGTCGTGGATGAAATACACTTTAGCAAGAGCTCTGAAATTGTGTGGAATCAACCACATGCCATCCCTGGAAAAAAGTTAAGGCATCACTGAAGCTGCTGTGTACGATTGGCGAGATGAGGCTAACATCAGATCTGTTGTGAACGAGGTGAAAGACAAAGTAAAAGAAATCTGTGGTGAACAAGTCTTTGAAGATGTGATAGATTTTTGGACCTTTCACTCATCCCTTGAGCCAGCTGACAAACCACACACATGGGAAACCTCAAAACGTGCTACGTCAATGCTGACTGCAAGAAAAGCCTGAAGACTAAACTAACCACCGTGCTTCAAAAAATGCTTTGGTCATCCTTTTGACTGCAAAACTAGTTATATATTATGTATCTTATTTGGTTCATGCCTACAATAACAGCCACCATTCCAGCATTAAAATGAAACCTACGGAGGTAAACGAAACCAATTCTTTTAGCGTATTTAAAACCCTCTGTGGACTATCAAAACCGAAACTAAAGAAACTAAAATTTAAGTTCAAAGTTGGTGATACCGTTAGAATTTCTCGTTTAAAAAGGCAGTTTGAAAAAGGCTATGAACTTTACTGATGAATATTTTACAATTTGTGAGCAGATTCCGAGAGATCCTCCGGTATATAAACTGCGTGATTACGATAATCAAGAAATTGAGGGCGCGTTTTATAAACCCGAGTCACAAAAGATTATCATTGGAAAAGACAAAGCGTTCAAAATAGAGAAAAGCTTATCCGTCAAGATCCAAAACCAAAAAAAAGTTTGTCTGATGAAGTGGGTGGGGTGGCCTGATAAATTCAATTCCTGGGTTCCTGCCAAAGACGTGGTTAACATATCAGCTGAGCTTAAAAAAGACCGTCACGAGCAAAATAGAAATCTAAATTGAAAAAAAAAAATCGACTTCGATGTTCCGTTTACTTATCAAAATGGTTGTAAATTTATATGTACTTTTCTACTTTTAACTAATAGTTAAATTCGTATGTTTTTATTACAGAGTAAGATCACTCGTAGGATATTGTTACTAATAATAATAATAATTTTTATTTATATAGTGCCTTTCCAGAGCTCAAGGACACTTTACAATTTTACTAATGTAAACATAGTACAAAACAGACATTAAAGTACAGACAACGAGGAGGAGGGGGGGTGCGGAAATACAAAACAAGACATAAAAGACAGACATGTAGAGGATTGAACCAAAAGAGTTCATTCCAATGAGTCAGACATAACATTCAGAAAACAAGTGAGTTTTGAGAAGAGATTTAAATACTGATAGACTGTTAACAGAACAGAGAGAATGTGGTAGTGAATTCCAAAGTTTTGGTGCAATAACACTAAATTATCTACCCCCCATTGAAAAGAGGTGGTACCGAGGGACAGCAATAAGGCCAGAATCAAAAGAACGAAGTGAGCGAGTCGGGATGTAGGGAACAAGCAGATTGAAAAGATAAGAGGGAACCAAGCCATTTAAGGATTTAAAAACAAGGAGAAGAATTTTGAATTTAATACGGTAGGCTACTGGGAGCCAATGGAGATTATACAAGATTGGGGTTATATGAGCAGAGCGTTTTGTATGAGTCAGTATTCTAGCCGCAGAGTTTTGAATATATTGCAATCTGGAGATGGAGCTGGCAGGTAGACCAATGAAGAGGGCATTACAGAAAGCAATGCATGATGAGACTAATGCATGGATGATAGTTTCAGCATCTTTGTTATTGATGAAGGGACGCAGTTGGGCAATGCGACGCAAGTGATAGAATGCAGATTTAGTGACAGATTTAATGTGAGAATGAAAGGAGAGTGTTGAGTCGAAGATAATTCCTAATTTTTTTACAGAAGAGGATGTTTTGATGTGGAAACCAGCTATCTCACAAGTGAAATTGGTGGAAATATTGCTGGTGATTGATGGGGTACCAATGAAAATCATCTCTGTTTTATCCATATTAAGTTTTAGAAAATTTAAGTTAAGCCAATCTCTAATGTCCTTCACGCAGGCAGAAATTTTGTCAATTTGGGCAGATGGAGTAGGTGTGCAGATAGAATAAAGCTGAATGTCATCGGCATAAAAGTGATAGTTAAGACCGTGACCTTGAAGGATCAGACCAAGTGGGATTATGTAAATTGCGAATAATAGTGGGCTAAGAACAGATCCCTGAGGAACGCCTCTCTTCAGGGGGACAGTAGGTGATCGTAAATCCTTAACAGAAATATAAAATTGTCTATCTGAGAGATAGGAAGAAAACCAAGAGAGATCAGTACCAGAAATGCCCAGAGAAGAGAGACGAGAAATAAGTAAATCGTGGGAGACAGTATCGAAGGCAGAGCTGAGATCAAGTAGCAGAAGTATAGACAAGGAGCCAGAATCACCAGTAAGCAGTAGATCATTCACTACATTTACAAGTGTAGTTTCAGTACTATGGAGGGGGCGAAAAATCTGACTGAAAAGGGTCGAAAAGATTATTATCAACTAGAAAGGACTGGAGTAGGGCAGCAACAGTACTTTCCAGTAGTTTAGATATGAAAGGTAAATTGGAAATGGGACAATAGTTAGATAGAACTGAGGGGTCGAGGTTGAGTTTCTTGAGCACAGGTGTAACCACAGCAGTTTTTAGAGGCAACGGAAATGAAGCAGAGGGAAGAGATGCGTTGATGAAATGAGAAATAGGTGCAGAAATAACAGAGTGGCAAAGTTTCAGGAGAGAAGTAGGAGCAGGATCAAGGTGACAGGATGAAGAGTTGGATTTCCGAATTAGCTTAGAGACGGAGTCTGGGGTCGTCAGAGAAAAACAAGATAAAGATGATAGATTGACTGAGATGATAGATTTGTTGGATGACTGAGCTCTGTATCAATATGGAGACATTGGTGGACAGCATTAGTTTTCTCAAGCAAATAATCAAAAAAAGAGCAGCAAAACTCATTAGATACTAGAGCATCCTGAGGTGGGCGATTAGTAAGTTTATTTATTGAATTGAATAATGCTTTTGGCTGGTTACTCGATTTATTAATTGTCGTAGAGACAAACTTTGAACGAGCTGAGAAAAGAGTGGATTTATAACATTTAAGATGATCAAGAAAAGCCAGATAATGAACAATCAGACCAGTTTTCCTGTAAAGACGTTCAAGCCGTCTGCCAGTAGCCTTAAGAATACGGAGCTCAGGGGTATACCAGGGAGAAGAGTGAGAGGCGGGGATGTTTCTGGTCTTGATAGGAGCATACTGCTGTAGAATATCAGAAATTATAGAGTGGTAGTTAGATAGTATCATAGATGGAGAAGAAATATCAATGACATCAGAGAGATTAGAAGAGGCTAAAGACAAGAAGTTTATGGTCAGAAATACCGGTGACAGAGGCAGAAATAGAAGTGATATCCCCCTTTGAAGTACATATTAGATTAAGGATGACCTTGATCTATGACCACGAGTATGACCACGAGTATGGGTAGGAATGTGAGCATGCTGTGTCAGATTAAAACATTCAAATACAGACAATAATTGGGTAGTGTTGGGGCAAACTGTATCAACATGAATATTGAAGTCACCAAGCAGAATGACAATAAGCAGGCAAGAGTTAACAGTTTACTGGGTTCAGAAAAAAAGTTAGACAGGGCTTTGGGAGGGCGATAGAGCAGGATAATTGTGAAATAGTCAGCTTTCAATACCGGGTATTGAAAATGAATTAGTGTTGTGAAGATTGTCCCGGTAAATGACAGCAAGACCACCCCCTTTGTCATGCAGTCAAGATTGGGCGAGATATTTATATCCATCAGGTGCAAGAAGATTTAACTGAAGAAAATCATCTGGAGCTTGCCAGGTTTAAGTGAGAAGAAAAATATCAAGCTTATTGTCAGTGATAATTTCATTGATATAAGGGGTGGTCCGATATTGAGCGGCAGTTCAGAAGTGCAAAGTGACGATGTACAGAATTCAGATTTGCAGTATGATGCCGGAAACCAGTGAGATAAATTAGAGAGCGATGAACAGTACGGCCAGCAGGCAGTTGTTTGGAAGCAGTCAGTATTTGATTAGTCCAGATGCGTGGAAGGGCTTCGAGCATAGACCAAAAAGTACTCCTGAACACACGCCGTGAGCGGTGGATTTACCGTGGACGCCCTATACCGGCAGTGATTGTATGTCATGGAGTCAAGACGCGGATGGCAGTTCAAGGCCTTTAGCTGTGATGGTAAATATCTAATTACGGAAGTGAGATATAAAATGAGACAAAAATGTAGAGAGAAAAATAGAAAAACTTTAGCCCAGGTCATTATAGAACTGAGCAAGTGAGAGCCAGACACAGGCAAAAGCTGCCTGACACGGGCAAAAAACTACACTAGCCAGACCCTGAAGCGCCACTTCACCAAAAACAGCAGACTAAATAGGAGACAGCACTCCCAAATAGCGAGCAGTAAACAAACAGTGCAACCGACTGAGAGAGCGATGACTCACCCATCAGAAGAGCCGAGCGTGGAGGAGACGCTAACAGGGCAGAGGTCCCGCAGCGACCCGGTGGCAAACTCACGGACAGCAAAAATTCGATAGTTATAGTCCAGTTTAAATTAAGCCTGGGCAATATGAAATGGAATAATCCAAAAAGTCCAGAATGGCGGGAAAAACATGCAACAGGAACGACCAAACAAACAAACAATCCAGGTATGAAGCGGCAGCACTGATGCGTACAGCGTTCTCGTCCCGGAACCGGAATCTGGAGATTGTGCCAGCTTCAGTAGAAAGAGGCCGACCCTGTGAGGTTCCTAAGGCATCCAGAGAAGGACCTGCTCCAGCTGGATTCTGCTTCATGTTAGTTTGGATCTACACATGCTGCTCCTGAGCTCCCAGTGATCCAGACCCCCATCTGCCCTCTGCACCTGCTGACTCATCCCTGTGCTGAACTGGACTTTGTGTTAATTTAAATTAACTTCTGTTATACTGAACTTTCAGCTGCATAACACATATGAAGTTATACAATTTCTGTTATCTGTTATCACCCAAATAAGGACAGGTTCCCTGTTGAGTCTGGTTCCTCTCAAGGTTTCTTCCTGTTGCCATCTCAGGGAGTTTTTCCTTGCCACTGTCGCCATCACCCTTGGCTTGCTCATCAGGGACAATCTCATTATCTATATACATTTTTCTTACACATATATACATTTCCATAAGTCTTCTTTTTATTTTATTTTCATTTCTGTGAAGCTGCTTTGAGACAATGACCATTGTTAAAAGCGCTATAGAAATAAAATTGAATTGAATTGAATTGAATACTAGTCAAGTTCTTTTAAGAGTGAACTAGTTGGAGAATTCATATTCTGATGTACATGCACAAGCAGAGTAAAAGCTGAAGTGTGGAAAAAAATTTAGAAGAAAAGTTCACACTGAACACACTGGCATTATTATTATTTTATTTATTCACTGATTGCTTAGTAATGTTTAGCTCCTTTTCATCTTGAATCCAACTCTTCAATCTTTTTCTGGTGGTAAGGTTACTTGTCTTTTTCTTACTGTCACACATTTAATAACAGGAAATGTTAAATATAGCAATAAGATATAGATAAGGTATAGATAAATAGACAAGTTAAAAGTGGTTGTTTTGCTAGATATACTGGAACACAGCCATCTCACCCCCACCCCACTGAAATCACATTTTTTCTTGAAAATCTGTTGCATGTATAAGTTGTTCTAATGTGCAGTACAAACTTGAATCAGCAATTAAAATTAAGTGCACACTTGCTCACTCAAACTCTAGAGACTGCTGTCAGTGAAAAGCCCAGGAGATCAACAGTTTTTGAAATACTCAAACTAGTCCATCTGACACCAACAACCACAACATGGCCATTAGACTTTACTCCATTCTGATGTATGATACTGTATGTACATTAGCTCAAGATCTTGACCTGTATCTGTGTGATTTATTTTTTCTTTTGTGCTGCTGCCACATTATTGACTGATTGGGTAACTGCAAAAATGAGGTGTTTGTTTTCCTAGAGTTCAATATAAAGTATATAATAAAAAAAAAAACACACATCATGTCAAAAGATATTAGATTTTTTTGTTGTTGTTTTGATGAGAAATAGAACAAATTGACTTTTGATTAAATGAAGAGGGGTGTGAATAAAAATGCACAAAACAAATTATCCTGTTATTTAACTGTACTGTAAGGGCTGTGTAGTTGTTCGTTAAACAGTAAATTTTTAACCAAATTATCCTAGCAGTTAAACATCACATTCTTTGATTAAGATCAAATACAGAAAATGCAATTATTTTATACATTTGAATTCAATTCATAATTTCATTCTCATAACCTGTTGCACATCTGAGCAAAAGGATGTGTAATAATGTATACAACATATAGGATAGTTTATTATTCACATATAAATGATCTTCCAAACTTTAGCCAAACCATCACAGAAATTCAAAAAAGAAAAAATCAGATCAATTAACATGTTTTAGGAGGATTGAACTTCAGTTATGATACAGATTCATTGATACTGTTAAGAATTTAAATTATGTCGCCTACATAATGCTCAGGGAACTCATCCTTGTTACATGCCACTATAATGTGTCGAAAGCTCTTGTGGCCTCTATATTTACAACGTGGTTGTCTTTCTCCACTTAGCAGTTTGCAAGTGACCAAAGTGAAACGATGGAGGCTTACGTAATTCCTCCCATCGGGCCTGCCACCATTCTGACACACAGCTCGGACTTGATTACTTGTGGCCTTTATGAAGGTGTTCTCCTCTTTACACTCATTGCTGTCATATTCTGCAGTGATTCCCCTTTTAGCAATCTCACTGGTACAATGAGCGTTATCCATTTTGCCACTGATATGCTTATTCTTGAATGACTGCCAGTCCTGAGCCCCAACAAGCAGTGCGTAGCACATTAACAGCATAGCCAGGCCAAGCCCACACATCCTCATGATGATGCCTGTAGAGAGAGAGAGAGAGAGAGAGAACATGATTTTTTGTGGGTCAGTTCAAAGATTGGTGCATAATAAACAAGGCCATATTTCACAAAATTGAATAAAAAATCTGCAAAATTTTCTTTAATTGGAAACCATTTGTTTTATTACAGCTAGTTTTTGGGGGGGTTTCTTCCACTATTTTCTCCCTAATTTTTTCGTATCCAATTCCCATCCATCACTAGGGGGCTCCCACTTTAAGGCCACTCCTACCAGTCAGGGAGGGCCAAAGATTATCACGTGTTTCCTCCAAACCACGTGACGCCAGCTGACCGCATCTTTTCAAACTGCTCACTCACGCACCGTTGGGGGCGGCGTGACACACTCGGAGGACAGCGCTATATTTCCTTCCACTTGCTTGAGCTCAGAGATGCCCATGATTGGCTGTAGAGCCATGATTTATGTGAGAGCACTAAGTGCCTCCCATGCCTCCCCTCAGTATTTCATCTGTATTTTATATCAGTATAAGTACATGTCTAAAATGTAAATCTGATTGAATTACTGATAAACAGTATTTTAAAGTAGTTTATGGACAAATGAATTTCATGCTGTTGAGAACATGAATGTGCAAGTCTAGTAAAGTCCTATTTCTTATAACGTTTTGCTTAAATTATTCAACAATTCCTCCTATTAAATGTCTGAGTCAAGTAGTAAAAGATAATTAACCTTACCAGCAGGAGAGAATGGAATACTCAAAGTCAAGAAGATGAGGAGACGATTGTTCACAATCAGTCAGACAATAACTGAAAGGCAAAACCACCGTGCATGTGTTTATAAGCACATGTCCACGCTATGACCAAAATGCATAATGCACACTGCAGCTTTGGCTTTGTTCACTCTGAGCTAAACCACAGTGTTGTGTCACACCTTCAGAAGCTTTGTTCCTGTCAACAATTGGAGACCTTTTTTCTGTCTTTTTAGTACTTAAGCTGTTGTTGTTGTTATGGATCTTGTACTCAGTATCTGAATTACTTCAATTAGTCCTGTCATGAATGGTACAGCTTCAGGAAAAACATGTTGAAGATGAAATCTATAAAGGATATTCAGGTTCTGCTGTTTTTTTTAAGTGTTCGTTTAAAAACACTAGGGGGCAAACAAAATTTTAATTAAACTTTTAATACTGCCCTGTAAATAGGCATTTATCAGATAAGTGCGCATCATTACTACTAGCATAAAATAAAGACATGACTCACTTCACATCCAGTCAGCAGCTCTGCTTGCCATAAGAAGTGCTGGAAGACTCGTTGAGAATCACATGAGCCCAAATATTAAAAAAAAAAAATTGATTCGCTAAGAACAATGTGGCAAGGTTCAGGGCGCACACTGCTATGCCCGAAAGATGATTTGCAAAGATCCAATCAGAGCTCAGCCTCAGGTCACATGCTTTTCAAAGATTTGCGTGCCTACATAGACACTCGTTTGTCCGGCGCCCCGCGTACACCAACACAAATGAACGTAATGCAGTTTAGATTTTTTTTTATTGTAAATAAATAATATTAAGAAATACAGTAATATTGTGACTAAATGACTTTATTTCAATAGTAAAATTAGTAATTATTATGTTAAATAATTACATGTTAAAGTAGCATTCTTCTCTGCCTAACTTTAAGGGGGGCGGCGCCCCTGCGCCCCGTATTGACCGGCCGCCACTGGTGAAAACCCCAGGAGAGTTTTACTGTATACTCTAGAAACAAGCCTACAAAGATGAAACATAATCTGATTGACTATAGCTTTTGCAAATTTGTTTAATCATTCACCAGATGACTGATCAAGTTCACCAGACCTGCAAGCAAGTTAGGTTAGCTAGCTAGCTGCCCTAGCCACTCAACATCTGTTAACGCATTTTGAACTTCAAAAACATTCAAATAACAGTTCAATTTTTTTATTTGTAATTCAATTTTATTTCTATAGCGCTTTTAACAATGGTCATTGTCTCAAAGCAGCTTCACAAAAATGAAAAGAAAATGAAAAGAAGACTTATGGAAATGTATATATGTGTAAGAAAAATGTGACTAGATAATGAGTTTGTCCCTGATGAGCAAGCCGAGGGTGACGGCGACAGTGGCAAGGAAAAACTCCCTGAGATGGCAACAGGAAGAAACCTTGAGAGGAACCAGACTCAACAGGGAACCCATCCTCATCTGGGTGATAACAGATAACAGAAATTGTAGAACATCATGTGTGTTATGCAGATGAAAGTTCGATATAACAGAAGTTATTTAAATTAACACAAAGTCCAGTTCAGCTCAGGGATGAGTCAGCAGGTGCAGAGGGCAGATGGGGGTCTGGATCACAAGGAGCTCAGGAGCAGCATGTGTAGATCCAAACCAACATGAAGAAGAATCCAGTTGGAGCAGGTCCTTCTCTGGATGCCTCAGGAACCTCCCAGGGTTGGCCTCTGTCTACTGAAGCTGGCACAATCTCCAGATGCCTCGGGATGGGTGGAAAAATAAAGAATTAGCGTGGTTGCCATTCAGGATAGATGTACTGGAGTATGAGATAAAGAAATTAATTATGCGCATGCCAGATTAAAGAGATGCGCCTTGAGTCTACTTTTAAATTGGGAAACTGTTCCAAAGTTTTGGAGCTAAATATGAAAATGCACTACCTCCTTTTGTAGATTTTGATATTCTGGGAACTACCAGTAGTCCGGAGTTTTCTGATCTTAAGGAGCGTGGTGGATTGTAATGTATCAGAAGACTGGTTAGGTATGTGGGAGCTAGACCGTTTAGAGCCTTGTAAGTAAGTAATGCTATTTTGTAATTAATTCTAAACTGAACAGGTAGCCAGTGCAGGGATGATAATATTGGGGTTATACGATCATATTTTCTGGATCTAGTGAGAACCCTGGAGGCTGCATTTTTGGACTAACTGTAGCTTGTTAATTGAGGATGCAGGACAGCCACCCAGTAATGCATTACAGTAGTCCAGTCTGGAGGTCATGAATGCATGAACCAGCTTTTCTGCATCAGATACGGATAAAATGTTCCTAAGCTTGGCAATATTTCTAAGGTGGAAAAAGGATGTTTTTGTGACGTTGGAGATATGATTTTCAAAGGATAAGTTACTGTCTAATATTACACCCAGGTCTTTCACTGTCGAGCTGGTGGTAACAGTACATCCTTCTAAATGCAGGCTGAATTGTGAGAGCTGGTATGTACTGGTTTTTGGGCCAATAAGTAATATCTCTGTCTTATCTGAATTTAGTAAAAGAAAATTATCGGTCATCCAATCTTTTATATCTTGAATACACTCAGTTAGTCGAGACAATTTGGGTATTTCATCTGGTTTTGTGGAAATGTATAACTGAGTATCATCAACATAACAATGGAAACTAATCCCATGTCTTCTAATGATGTTACCCAAGAGAAGCATGTATATTGAGAACAGCAGAGGTCCTAAAACTGACCCTTGTGGCACCCCATATTTCACTGGCATTACACCAGACTGTTCTCTATTCAGATCTACAAAATGGAATCGATCAGACAGGTAGGATCTAAACCATTTTAACGCCTGTCTCTGAATAACAATGTGATTTTGTAAGCGATCTATGAGAATATCATGATCTATAGTGTCGAATGCAGCACTAAGATCAAGTAAGACAAGAATTGAGATGCAGCCTTGGTCTGAAGCTAAAAACAAGTCATTTGCAATTTTAACTAGTGCAGTTTCTGTACTATGATGGGGCCTGAAACCTGACTGAAATTCCGCGAGGATATCGTTTTCCTGCAAGAATGTGCATATTTGTACTGATACTATCTTTTCTAATATCTTTGACATAAACATAAGGTTTGAAATTGGTCTGTAATTTATTTATCATTTGGGTCTAAATTAGATTTTTTAAGAAGAGGCTTAATAACTGCCAACTTGAAAGGTTTAGGGACATGACCTAGACATAATGAAGAGTTGATAATATTTAGAAGTGGCGCTCCAGTTATATTTATCACTTCTTTTAAAAGTCTAGTTGGGATTGGATCCAGCAAGCATGTTGTTGATTTAGCCGAGGTAATAAGTTTATACAGCTCTTCCTGCCCTACACCTGTAAAGCAATGAAAATCTAATTGTGAAGCTTTAGACTGAACTGGATCATGAGATGTTGTTAGAGGTTGAATTTCCATTATTTTCTTCCTGATACTATCAATCTTTTCTTTGAAGAAGTTCATGAAGTTTTCACTTCTAAGCTATGATGGGATACTCTCTGCAGGCATCTTAGGATTTGTTAGGCTAGCCACTGTACTAAATAGGAACCTGGGATTGTTTTGGTTTCTTGCTATGAGTTGGCTCAGATGCTCGGCCCGAACCGCTTTTAGAGCCCATCTATAGCTGCACATACTACCTTCACACGCGATTCTAAAAACTTCTAATTTAGTTTTTCTCCATTTTCGTTCGAGGTTACGAGTTGCTCTCTTTAGGGCGCGAGTATGACTATTGTACCACGGTGCAAGTGTTTTATCTCTGACTTTTTTTTTATCTGATGGCAGCAACAGTGTCTAATGTACTGGTAAAAATAGTGCCCATGCTGCTAGTCACTTCATCTAGATCGTCTGCACTTAGAGGTCTGATAAGAAATTGGGACAGATCCGGCAGATTATTTGTGAATTTGTCTTTAGTAGTCGGATTAATATTTCTACTGAATTGATAACGTGGGGAGGCACAGCTACACTGTTCTACAGGTAGAGTATATACTAAGAGATGATGATCTGTGATATCATCACTTTGAGGTAGAATGTCTATATTAGAGACATCTATACCATGGGATATAATTAAATCTAGCGTATGATTAAAGCGGTGAGTTGGTCTATTTTGTTTAACCCCAAAGGAATTTAGCAAATCTATAAATGTGAGTGCTGAAGCGTTGTTAGCATTGTCTACATGAATGTTAAAGTCTCCTACTATCAGCACTTTGTCAGATTTAACCAATAGGTCTGATAGCAGATGTCCAAACTCTTTAAGAAAATCGACATATGGCCCCGGGGGTCTGTACACGGTGGCTAGAACAAAATGTAGCAAGGGTTTATTATGTATTTCGCTAAGTGCAACATTAATGAGAAGCACTTCAAACGAGTTGAACTTGGGCCTTGTTTTCTGAGTAACAGTGAGAACATCACTGTAGATAGTTGCGACACCACCACCATGACCAGTTTGATGGGGTTCGTGCTTATAGAAATACCCTGACGGAGTAGACTCATTTAAACCAATATATTCATTTGGTCTGAGCCAGGTTTCAGTGAGGCAGAGTGCGTCAAGACAGCAGTCTGAGATCATTTCATTAACAATCAGTGTTTAGGCGCAAGGGATCTGATGTTGAGAAGCCCAAACTTTAGAAGTATATTTTGATTACTTATTTGGCCTTTTTCTGGTTTTATAGTTATTAGATTGTTTCGAGGGATTTTATCAAATTTATTATTTTTTCTCACTATTCGGGGATCAGACACAGTTTCTATAGGACAAGCTATGTGTGCGCATCTATCAGTATGGTGAGTTGCAATGTGGCGATTATGTTTGGAATTTAAGACACAACTTACCGCCAGTCAGATGGTTCGTAGTGTCCTGGAGATGTTGTCTGAGAGGACTGCTGCTCCAGCTCTGCTAGGGTGCAGTCCATCGGTGTGGTAGAGCCTAGGACGCTCCCAGAAAACATTCCAATTATCAACAAAGGGTAATCTCTGGTGTTGACACCAAGATTGTAACCATTCATTAAAAGCAAGCAATCTACTGAACCTCTCGACTCCTCGCTGGAATGTGGGAAGGGGTCCGGATACGATGATTCTTGTCATGGGTGATGTGCTGCGGACCTTCTCAACCAGGCTCCTGAAGTCCTTCTTCAGGATCTCCGTCTGCCTCAGCCTGGTGTCGTTTGTTCCAGCATGAAGGACCACAGCTCCAAAGCTCTCCCTCAGGGCCGCAGGCACCTGTGCAGCAACATCAAGAGCACGAGCACCAGGTAAACAGCTAGTGCGCACCTTACCTTTAGCCGTGGTAGCACGGACGTGCTGGACGATGGAGTGCGTTGTGTACCGTCTCGCGAAGAGGAGCGAAGCGGTTTCGGGTCGGGATCTCGAAGACGGGCGGAGGGGGAGAGGTCCTCGCCTGGGGCCTAGCGCGCGTCTTCCGCTGCTGCTGTATCCAGGCTTCGTGGTATCTCAGCGCCGGGGTAAAGGAAACCTGGGCGGGCTGCGTTCATGGTGCATTGGACCTGGACAGAGAAACACGTGAAGTAGAGGTTGTGGAAGGATGTGTGTCATGCCGAGAATTTACCTGGGACAGGTGAGCGTCGGTCCGTGACGATTCCAGCACGGCTTTCCGCTGTCGTAGCTGCGCCAGCTTCACCTGTAGGTCACGGATCTGCTTCTCCAAGGCCTCCATCTCCAAATCCGCCGAGTGAAGCTCCAGTGTGTCCTCACCTGCACTCAGAGGCAGACACACAACCGACATGGTGTCAAAAAACAGAGATAATCGGTGTGGAAAACGCGTAGGCAAACTTGTGATAGCTGGGCTAACGGGCTAGCGATGCTAATGGGATAGCCGGCTAGACGCGGGTGCATGGCAAAATTTCGAGTTTCGAGTGAAAATATTATAAATACTTATCTGTTATATGTTCGCTCTTCGTAAGAAGACAAAAAGTTAGAACGTCAATCTGGATTAAGCTGGAAAATTGGTCAGTCTGTCAGAGCTCGGAAAAAAGCAGTCTCACTCAACCCTCGGAAAAAAGCAGCAGTACTGTACTATCAGCAGTCAGACAGAAGATCAGTAATGGGCAGTCTCATTATGTAAGCCATCTAAATATAACTTTTATAACAAAGTGATGACCACAAACATGTCAATGTTCTATACAGCAGTAATTAGTGCAAAACAGGAGCTTACTGTTGACCAGATCCAAACATATAAATCCTGATTTCATTAAAACTGTTTATACACACACACACACACTCAAAATTAAGATTAGAATTAAACTAATTTTATTATTAACCAAAGATAACCAAAAGTACTAAAATAAATCATACTAAAGTAAATCACTTAAATAGAAAGTAACTGATGTGAAGTAGACTTCAAAAAGCAACACATCATGCCACGATATAAAGAAATTCAAGAATATATGAAAAACAAAGTATTTGACAGGTATCAGTCAGGAAAGAAATACAAAGCCATTTCTTGGAGACTTTGGGACTCCGTCTGTCATGCACACTCGTAACACGACCAGCACTAGGACCCGGAAGTAATACGGTCGGGTTTTCAGGAAGCATAAAAGGAGACAAAATGGCGCTTCACATTGCTCAGTCATTGAGTTCGCCCATGCCTTACCTGATGCTTCGCCGACTATTCTGTGAGTACTCACCTATTTGGGTTGCTTCTTTGATTGAGTGTGTGTTGCTAGAACGTGGATTTATTTGTGTAGATCCTAGCTCTTCATGTAAGAGAGTTCTTAGATAAATTGCGTGGTTATCCTGCCTACTCGCGTTGCTTCCACGTTTGGGTTTACCATCCATGCTACACGGGCTAACTGCTAAGGCTTCTGTGCTTACTCTACGATAGCTCGTGACAGAATGACTGAGCCAAAAGCAGTAAACCCAGCGGAGTTTGCTCGCCTCTGTGATGTGGTTGACCAGCATGCCGAGCTGATCAATAAGCTCCGTGGAGAAGTCGTGTCTCTCCAAAAGGACCTCCAAGACATCGCGGCTTTGCGCCGCGAGGTGGCGGAGCTACGGCAGGAGAACGCGACCCTCCGTGGGGCGGCTGCTCACTCGGTTGTTGCCACGCCCATCGCAGTGGCTACGGCACCACCACCCCACCCCCCTTCTGATGTTTTCATAGCTCTACCAGATAAGTGGGATGGCACAGATGGGAAGTGCAGTGTCTTTCTAACTGCATTGGATCTTGTGTTTGAGTTTAATTCCACCAAATACTCCACAGACCGACTGCGTGTTGCGCTTCTCGTTTCGTTGCTATCCGGGCAGGCAGCTGAGTGGGCCACGGCGGTCCTCAGATCAGATTCAGACACGGCCTACTCATACGGAGAGTTCACCCATCAACTGAAACTAACATTTGAACATCCTGCTGCTGAGGTGGAGACCGACACCAAATTATATCATCTGCGGCAGGGAGGGTCGTCCATGAGTCGCTACACAGCGGACTTTCGTACTCTAGCCGTGCAGACCACCTGGGGAGACGCCGCCCTCCGGACAGCCAACTACGAGGGACTGGCCTCACGGATTAAAGATGAACTTGCCGGGCGAGAGATTCCCGCCACGCTGGAAGGACTGATTCAGCTCGCCCTTTGCATTGACCAGCGCCTATTCTCTCGTCCGAGGCCAGCCCCCCGGACCTTGCCACCCACTACATCACCTTCATACTCTCACGCCCCGGTTCCTGAGATTCGTCCCTCCTTCACCACCACCGCCATGGCACCCGTCGGACCTCCACCTCCCGCCGTGGTTAACACCGGAGCTGGGGAACCCATGCAACTAGGACGCGCTCCTTGACCGCTGCAGAACGGGAACGACGCTTCAGAAAAGGGCTTTGCGCCTACTGTGGGTCAGCGGCGCACCACAGGGCCCTCTGTCCACTTCGCCCGGGAAACGCTCAGGCCCGGTGAGCAAACGGGGCGGTTTACCGGGCCCCCTCCACCTCTCGGTCACGACACCCAATAATTCCCGTCTCACGGTCCAAGTACACCTCTGGTTTGGCCACAAACGGGTCGGAAGTACTGCGTTCATCGATTCCGGTGCCGCAGGTAACTTTATTGACTCTTCGTTTGCCAAAGAACTAGGAGTGGAACTTGAGGCGTTATCCCAGCCCGTTCGTATCACCTCTGTTGACGGTCGGCCCCTTTCCTCCAGCCCCATCACCACTCAGACTCAGCCGCTCACCCTTGCCATCGGCCAACATCACGAACGGATCCAGTTCCACCTCACCTCCATTTCATCGCCACCCATCATCCTCGGACACCCCTGGCTGCTCCAACATGACCCCCTCATCTCCTGGACGCAGAACCGGATCCTGCAGTGGGGGCCGACCTGCACCGAACTCTGCCTGCGGGGCCCGGCTGGGACGTGTTCTAGGGAGTCCGAGGCACCCGATGTCGACACCAATGCCATCCCCGTCATCTACCGAGACCTGGCTGAAGTATTCTGCAAGAGACGAGCCACACACCTTCCTCCTCATCGCCCCTATGACGGGCTCGGTCCCCCCCCCCCGCGGCCATCTTTACTCCCTCTCCTCCGATGACACGCAGGCGATGGAGAGATATGTTTCTGACGCCCTTCGCCACGGCACCATCCAGCCCTCCTCCTCGCCTGCCGCCGCGGGGTTCTTCTTTGTAAAGAAGAAAGGGGGTGACTTACGTCCATGTGTCGATTATTGGGGGCTTAATAACATCACTATTAAGAACAGACACCCTTTGCCACTTACCAACTCAGCCCTGGACGCCCTCTCTGGTGCCACCATTTTCACAAAGTTGGACCTCCGGAGCGCCTACAACTTGGTGCGCATCAGAGAGGGCGATGAGTGGAAGACGGCTTTCATCACCCCTACTCGACACTACGAGAGCTTGGTCATCCCATTCGGACTCTGCAACGCACCCACCGCCTTCCAACAGTTCATTAATGATGTCCTTAGGGACATGCTAGGGCGGTGGGTGTTTGTTTACCTAGACGACATACTTATTTATTCACGCACCGCCGAGGAACACACCCAGCATGTCAGAGCAGTCCTTAAGAGATTACTCGCCCACCAACTGTACTGTAAGTTGGAAAAATGCGCCTTTCACGAGCGCTCCACCACGTTCCTGGGTTTTGTCATCTCGCCCCAGGGTGTGGCCATGGACCCGCAGAAACTGGAAGTTGTGCGTCACTGGCCCCTACCCAAGACCCTCAAGCAACTTCAACGGTTTCTTGGGTTTGCGAACTTCTATCGTCGCTTTATCCGGGACTACAGTACGGTTGCCGCCCCTTTAACCGCGCTGACTCGACCCTCTTCTCATCATTTCAGCCTCAACCCTACCACCATCACCGCCTTTCATGACCTATGCCACCGGTTCACCAACGCCCCAATTCTACTGCACCCAGACGCAAGTAAACCATTCGTTGTGGAGGTGGACGCTTCGGGTGTGGGCGCCGGGGCTGTTCTCTCACAACGAGGTCCAGACCAGAAGCTACATCCCTGTAGTTTCTTTTCCAAAAAATTTGACCCCACTCAGCAGCGATACGGGGTAGGGGACCGCGAGCTGCTGGCCATAAAGTGGGCTTTGGAAGAATGGCGACACTGGCTCCAGGGCGCCAGAGAGCCGTTCATCGTCTGGACCGACCATCAGAACCTGATCACTATCCGCAACTTAAAACAGCTCAACCCGAGACAGGCGCGGTGGGCACTATTTTTTGAACATTACAACTTCCACCTATCCTACCGATCCAAGAACACCAAAGCTGACACCCTCTCCCGACAACACGAAGAGGACGTTCCCCGGGCGGACCCCGCACCTGTCATCACACCCACCAAAATCATTGGACCACTTCACTGGGAACTGGAAACGAGGGTTCCCGCACCGGAAACGAGGGAGACCGCACCGGCAGGTGTGCCGCCTGGGCGACTCTACGTGCCGAACACTGTAAGGACCGAGGTGTTGCGATGGGGTCATTCCTCGCCATTATCCGGACACCCCGGCGCCAAGCGCACCCTCCAATTCATCAGACGTGCCTTCTGGTGGCCATCTATGGCGAGTGATGTCAAAGAGTACGTCCAGGCATGCCCAGTGTGCGCCAGGTCCAAGAATACCAACCAACCGACACCGGGGGAACTCCAACCACTCCCCGTTCCCCATCGGCCCTGGACGCACATTGCCGTCGACTTCATCACGGGCCTGCCGGCCTCCGAAGAGAAAAACACCATCTTAACCATCGTCGACCGGTTCTCCAAAGCCGTGCACCTGGTGGCCCTCACCGGACTCCCGTCAGCCAAAAAAACAGCAGAGCTGATTTTAGAACACGTAGTCCGACTGCATGGGTTCCCAAAAGACATCGTCTCAGACAGGGGGCCCCAGTTCACCGCCCGGTTCTGGAAGGCCTTCTGCCGTCTGATCAATTCCACCTGTAGTCTATCCTCTGGTTATCATCCCCAGACTAACGGTCAGATGGAGCGGACCAACCAACAACTGGAGCGCTACCTGAGATGCTTTGTTGCCGATCGCCAGCGCTCCTGGGCCCGCTACCTCCTATGGGCTGAGTTATCTCACAATCTCTATGTCTCTTCAGCCACCAATCTCAGTTCATTTGAGGTATGCCATGGTTTCCAACCTTCGATGTTCGATCATCAGGAACCGGAGGTTGAGGTGCCGTCAGCCCAACAGTTGGTTCGCCGGTGTCGACGGCTGTGGAACCAAGCAAACGCCGCCATCCAACAGGCCAACAACCGCTACGCCATTCAACATCGCCGTCGACACCCGCCGGGACGATTGTACAATGTAGGTGACAAAGTATGGCTTTCAACCAGAAACCTTCACTTTCACACGGAATCTAAAAAGCTATCACCCAGGTTCATCGGTCCATACCGCATCACCCTCCGTATCAATCCTGTCACCTACCGGCTCCAGCTGCCTGCGGCGCTCCAGATCCATCCGGTATTTCACACCTCCCAGCTCAAACCAGTCATCACTTCACCAATGGTTCGGCCCACCCACCCTGCTCCTCCTCCCCGTATCATTGAGGGTGGTCCCGCCTACACCGTTCGCCGGATCCTTGACTCACGTCCTCGGGGCAGAGGGCTCCAGTACCTGGTGGATTGGGAAGGTTACGGTCCCGAGGAGCGATCTTGGATTCCGGCTCGGTTTGTCCTAGACCCCGAACTCATCCGGGACTACCGTCGTCGGGTATCCTCCACCCCAGGACCGTCGAGAGTCGGTCCTGGACAGGGGGGTACTGTCATGCACACTCGTAACACGACCAGCACTAGGACCCGGAAGTAATACGGTCGGGTTTTCAGGAAGCATAAAAGGAGACAAAATGGCGCTTCACATTGCTCAGTCATTGAGTTCGCCCATGCCTTGTCTGACGCTTCGCCGACTATTCTGTGAGTACTCACCTATTTGGGTTGCTTCTTTGATTGAGTGTGTGTTGCTAGAACGTGGATTTATTTGTGTAGATCCTAGCTCTTTGTGTAAGAGAGTTCTTAGATAAATTGCGTGGTTATCCTGCCTACTCGCGTTGCTTCCGCGTTTGGGTTTACCATCCACGCTACACGGGCTAACTGCTAAGGCTTCTGTGCTTACTCTACGATAGCTCGTGACACCGTCAAAGTGAGAACCATTATCCACAGATGGAGAAAACTTGGAACAGTGGTGAACCTCCCTAGGAGAGCACAACGACGACTCATCCCAGAGCTCACACTGTAAAAGAAACCAGAACAATATCTAAAGACCTGCAAGCCTAACTCGCCTCAGTTAAGGTTAATTTGTGTGAATTAACAATAAGAAAGAGAGACTGGGAGTAAAAATGGGATCCATTGGAGAGTTCCAAGGTGAAAGCCACTTCTGACCAAAAAGTCATCAGATAAAAATTAAATCATCATATAAAAAATGCATATTGTGGCCATCAAGTGGAGAAGTGATAAAGTGATCTTCCTAGTGAAGATCACTAGTTTGATTCCTGGATGATGTTGTAGTCTCCCACAGCATGGGACCTAGAGAGAGCTGATTGGCTGAACTCTCCGTGGGGTGGGAGGCACTTAGTGTTCTCACATCAATCTTGTCTGTGAGCTCACACATGCGGAAGGAGAGGATAGCACTCTCCACCAAGTGTGTTACACTGCTGAGTGTGTTACAGAAACACATGATAGTCTTCGGCCCTCCCTGACTGATAGTAGAACCTGACTGATAGTAGAAGTGACAGCTAACATCACAGACAAGACCGCCCCTCCCCCAACGTTCACCGGTGTATTCAGTGGCTGTGTCAGCTTTGTGTCTTGTTTTTGGTCTTCCTCCTCACACATTTAAGAGGAAATGTAAACGTTAAATATAAGGTCTGTATACATACTTTCACTCACCTATGACTGAATTTGTTCACTGTATGTAACATTTATTACTGTTACCGTGTTAATGTTACACTCAAACTTTCAGCCTGGTCTGTGCTATAGCATGCTAGTTTATCTGACAATGGCTGTTAGCTAGCCAAACCAAAGAACCCCACCTGTGTATGAAAGAAACTGCAAAAATGTCTTTGTAGAATGCCTGCAGGGTGTATGAAGATGGTGAAGTGATGAATGAAAGCTAAACTGTTAACTGATGATGATGCTAGCATTTACCTAGTTGCTAGCATTAGCAAAAACATATAAAATAGCTGAGGTGTTACAAAACACTAATCTTCTTACAAATATGCAGACTAGACAACCCTCCCGAATTTTTCCATAAACTTTTACTTTCTTTAATTTCTTTCTTTCTAAGGTTGGAACCAACACTGTGGAATATCTCCAGCAGGCTGAAGTGTCGGGGGCCGAATCTTCTCAAAGTACAATACTACAGAAATGAAACTTGGATATACAGTATTTTAGAGTAGTCAATGTGCAGCTTGTATAAAAGTATAGATTTACTGTCCCCTGAAAATAACGCAACATGCAGACTTTATTGTCTAAATAGCTGGTGTCATGCACACTCGTAACACGACCGACACTAGGACCCGGAAGTAGGACGGTCGTGAACCAGGAAGCATAAAAGGAGACAAAATGGCGCTTCACATTGCTCAGTCATTGAGTTCGCCCATGCCTTTGCTGACGCTTCGCCAACTATTCTGAGAGTACTCACCAATTCGGGTTGCTTCTTTGATTGAGTGTGTGTTGCTAGAACGCGGGTTTATTTGTGTAGATCCTTGCTCTTTGCGTAAGAGAGTTCTTAGACTAAACGCGTGGTTATCCTGCCTACTCGCGCTACTTCCGTGTTTGGGTTTAACATCCACGCTACACGGGCTAACTGCTAAGGCTGTTGTGTCTATCCTCCGGTTGCTCGTGACAGAATGACTGAGCCGAAAGCAGTAAACCCAGCGGAGTTTGCTTGCCTCTGCGATGTGGTTGACCAGCATGCCAAGCTGATCAATAAGCTCTGTGGTGAAGTCGCGTCTCTCCAAAAGGACGTCCAAGACGTCGCGAGTTTGCGCCGCGAGGTGGCAGGAGAACGCGACCCTCCGCAGGCCAGCTGCTCAGTCGGCTGTTGCCACGCTCGTCGCAGCGGCTGCGGCGCCGTTCCCCCCCCCCTCTTTCTCTGATGTTTTCATAGCCCTGCCGGATAAATGGGATGGTACTGATGGGAAGTGCAGTGTCTTTCTAACTGCGTTGGATCTTGTGTTTGAGTCCAATTCCACCAGGTACTCCACAGACCGACTGCGCGTTGCGCTTCTCGTCTCGTTGCTATCCGGGCAGGCAGCTGAGTGGGCCACGGCGGTTCTCAGATCAGATTCGGACACGGCCTACTCATATGGAGAGTTCACCCACCAACTAAAATTGACTTTCGAACATCCTGCTGCTGAGGTGGAGACCGACAGCAAACTGTACCATCTGCGGCAGGGTGGGTCGTTCGTGAGCCGCTACACCGCGGATTTTCGTACCCTCGCTGTGCAGACCACCTGGGGGGACGGCGCCCTCCGAATGGCCTATTACGAGGGACTGGCTTCACGCATCAAGGACGAGCTCGCCGGACGAGAGCTTCCGACCACGCTGGAGTGATTGATTCAACTCGCCCTCCGGATTGACCAGCGCCTGCTCTCTCGTTCGAGGCCAGCCCCCCGCACCCTGCCACCCATCACGCCATCCTTCTCACACTCCACGCCTCGACCACCAGCTTTCACGACCACCGCTATGACACCCACCGGATCTCCACCTCCCGCCGTGGTTGACACAGGAGCCGGGGAACCCATGCAATAAGGACGCGCCTCCTTGAACCCCGCAGAGCGAGAACAACGTTTCAGGGAGGGACTCTGCGCCTATTGTGGGTCGGCGGCGCACCATAGAGCCATCTGCCCTCTACACCCCGGGAAACGCCCAGGCCCGGTGAACCAGGGGTGCAGTTCACCGGGTCCCCTTCATCTCGCCGCCACCACGCCCAGTGTCTCGCTTCTCTTGGTTCAGGTACATCTCCAATTTGGCCACAAACGAGTCCAAAGTTCCGCGTTCATTGATTCCGGTGCCGCCGGAAACTTTATTGACTCCTCCTATGCCATGAAGTTGGGGGTGGAAACTGACGCGTTATCCCAGCCTGTTCAAGTAACATCCGTCGACGGCCGGCCCCTTTCCTCCAGCCCTATCACCACCCAGACTCGACCCATCACCCTCACCATTGATCAACACCAAGAATTAATCCGCTTCCACCTCACCTCCATCTCATCACCACCCATCATCCTCAGATATCCCTGGCTACTTCAACATGACCCTCTCATCTCCTGGTCTCAAAACCGGATCCTACAATGGGGGCCGACCTGCCTCGAACTCTGCCTACAGGCGCCGGCTGGGACGTGCTCTAGGGAGTCCGAGGCCTCTGATGTCGACACCAACGCCATCCCCACTGCATATTGGGACCTGGCTGAAGTCTTTTGTAAGAAACGTGCCAACCACCTTCCTCCTCATCACCCCTACGACCTGGCTATTGAACTCCAGCCAGGCTCCATTCCACCCCGCAGCCGTCTATATTCTCTCTCCACCACCGAGACGTGGGCGATGGAGGAGTATGTGTCATCCGCTCTCTGCCAAGGTACCATTCGACCCTCCTCCTCGCCCGCCGCCATGGGATTTTTCTTTGTAAAGCAAAATTCGGGCAACTTACGCCCTTGTGTCGACTATCGGGGGCTTAACAACATCACCATAAAAAACCGACACCCGCTGCCTCTTACCAACTCAGCCCTGGACGCCCTCTCTGGTGCCACCATTTTCACAAAGTTGGACCTCCGGAGCGCCTACAACTTGGTGCGTATCAGAGAGGGTGATGAGTGGAAGACAGCCTTTATCACCCCGACTGGACATTACAAAAGCCTGGTCATCCCTTTTGGACTCTGTAATGCTCCAGCGGCTTTCCAGCACTTCATTAACGACGTTCTCAGGGACATGTTGGGCCAATGGGTATTCGTCTACCTAGACGATATCCTGATTTACTCCCGCACCTCCGAAGAACACACCCAACACGTCAGGGCGGTCCTCAAGAGATTGTTCTTTTTACAAGCGCTCCACCACGTTCCTGGGCTTTGTCCCACAGACCTATGGACCCACAGAAACTGAAGGTTGTATGTCATTGGCCCCTACCCAAGACTCTCAAACAACTTCAACGGTTTCTTGGGTTTGCAAACTTCTATCGTCGCTTTATCCGGGACTACAGTACAGTCGCAGCACCTTTAACCGCACTGACATCTCATCACTTTCAACTCAACTCCACTGCCATCACCGCATTCCACGAACTTTGCCATCGATTCACCACCGCTCCAATTCTCCTCCATCCAGATCCTAACCAACAGTTCATTGTGGAGGTGGATGCCTCAGATGTGCGCTGGGGCCGTTCTCTCACAACGGGGTCCAGACCAGAAACTACACCCTTGTAGTTTCTTCTCCAAAAAATTTGACCCCACTCAGCAGCGATACGGGGTAGGGGACCGCGAGCTGCTGGCCATAAAGTGGGCATTGGAAGAATGGCGACACTGGCTCCAGGGCGCCAGAGAACCATTTATCGTCTGGACCAACCACCAAAACCTCATCACCATCAGGAATTTGAAACAACTTAACCTAAGGCAGGCATCCTGGCATCTTCCAAGATCATTGCCTCGCTCCGTTGGGAACTGGAGACGAGGGTTCGCCAGGCACAAGCCACGCAAACCAAACCGGCAGGTGTGCCGCCTGGACGACTCTACGTACCCGGGAACATCAAGGCCGACGTCATCCAGTGGGGCCACTCCTCGCCACTGTCGGGGTACCCAGGCACGCAGCGCACACTTAAATACATTCAGTGCGCTTTCTGGTGGCTCTCAATGGCCAAGGACATCGAGGAGTTCGTCCAGGCGTGCCCAGTGTGCGCCAGGGCCAAGACCTCCAACCAACCAACACCAGGGGAACTCCAGCCACTTCCAGTTCCCCGTTGACCCTGGACGCACATTGCCATTGATTTCATCAGAGGCCTGCCGGGAAAGAACGTCATCATGACCATAGTGGATCGGTTTTCCAAAGCTGTGCACCTGGTGGCCCTCACCAGACTCCTGTCAGCTAAAAGGACAGCCGAGCTGATATTAGATGACGTAGTCCATCTGCATGGGTTCCCAAAGGACATCGTCACGGACAGGGGGCCCCAGTTCACTGTACAGTTTTGGAAGGCCTTCTGCCGTCTGATCAATTCTACCTGCAGTCTCTCCTCGGGCTACCATCCCCAAACTAATGGTCAGAAAGAACGGGCCAACCAACAACTGAAGCGCTACCTGAGATGTTTAATTGCCGACCGCCATCGCTCCTGGGCCCGCTACCTCATTTGGGCGGAACTATCACACAACCTCCACGTCTCCTCCGCCACGAAGTTGAGCCCATTTGAGGTATGCCAGGGTTTCCAACCTCCGATGTTCGAACATCAAGAACCGGAGGTATCCTCAGCCCAACAGTTGGTCCGAAGGTGTCGACGGTCCTGGATTCAAGCCAAGGAGGCCATCCAGCGCGCCAACATCCGCTACACCTTACAACATCACCGTCGACACCCTCCGGGACGATTGTACCATGGAGGTGACAAGGTATGGCTGTCCACACAAAACCTACACCTCCACCCAGTATTCCACATCTCACAACTCAAACCCTTCACGACGTCACCCATGGTTACACCCACCCACCCGTCCTGCCTACACCGTTCGCCGGATCCTTGATTCATGTCCTCGGGAGCAATCTTGGATTCCGGCTCGGTTCGTCCTAGACCCGGAACTCATCCGGGACTACCGTCGTCGGGTATCCTCCACCCCAGGACCGTCGAGAGTCGGTCCTGAACAGGGGGGTACTGTCATGCACACTCATAACACGACCGGCACTAGGACCCGGAAGTAGGACGGTCGTGAACCAGGAAGCATAAAAGGAGACAAAATGGCGCTTCACATTGCTCAGTCGTTGAGTTCGCCCATGCCTTTGCTGACGCTTCGCCAACTATTCTGTGAGTACTCACCGATTCGGGTTGCTTCTTTGATTGAGTGTGTGTTGCAAGAATGCGGGTTTATTTGTGTAGATCCTTGCTCTTTGCGTAAGAGAGTTCTTAGACTAAACGCGTGGTTATCCTGCCTATTCGCGCTACTTCCGTGTTTGGGTTTACCATCCACGCTACATGGGCTAACTGCTAAGGCTGTTGTGTCTATCCTCCGGTTGCTCGTGACAGCTGGCAACAAAAGTGAGTACACCCTACGGTAAGTGATAACAGATGTACATCTTTAACCATGCAAAGGCACACATCCTGTTTATGTTCATGGTCAGTGGCCAGTATCAGTATGTCTCCAGACCTGAACCCTATTGAGCACCTGTATGGTGTCCTCAAGCGGAAGGTGGCGAAGTGCCAGGTGTCTAAAATCCTGCAGCTTTGTGATATCATTACGGAGGAGTGGAAGAGGAGCCCAGCAACAAAATGTGCAGCTCTGGTAAATTCCAAGTGTGTGTGTGTTTATATGGATGTGGCTATGCTGTGACCATTAAGCATAATGCAAATACTGCAGCATTGAAATTTATTCACTCAGCACTAAAATACCAATTGGTTTTACATCTTCAGTAGCTTCATTGGGGTGACCCAGAGTAACAGGTGAACCAGGTAGCTCAGTGGTTAAGTTGTTGGACGTATCAGAATGTTCTAGTTTCAAGGCCTTGAAACTGTTGAGCCCTTGAGCAAGGCCCTTAACCCTCAAATGCTTAGATGTACAATTAGATGAAATGTTGCTCTGGATAAGCATTTATCTGCCTGATGCCATAAATGTAAATGTAACCACTGACTATCTTTTCTTCTTTTTCCACACTTAAACTGTTGTTCTTCTTGGGCATGCCTTACTTATTCATTAACGATTATTGGCACATTTTTGAAAAAACACCTTTTTTATGTTATGCATTTCCTGTCCAAAATAATTTGCACACTCTTTTTATTGATTTTAATCGGGTTAATTTGGACTCATCAGACCACACCCATCAGTTCAATCCCTAATAAAGCTGCTTTGCGACAATGACCATTGTTAAGTGTTATTGAATTGAATTGTGTGTATGAATGTCTTTGCGTTTTTTATACGCATGCCCATGCTATGGCCATTGCAATGCAAACACTTTTTCAGCATTTAATGTTTATCCTCAGCACTCGACCATGTGGTTTTGCTCCTTCAGCAGCTTCTTTTGTGTGAACACACTGAAGAACTTTTCTTCTGTTGTTCTTCTTGTGTATCTTTTACTCAGACTATTAATTCCTCTAACTAGTCCCCTCCTAAAAGAACTTGAATATTAAAGATATATGATATGTATAGGGCAGATGAAGTCTTCATTCTGTTGTTGTTGTTGTTGTTGTTGTTGTTGTTGTTGTTTTGTTCACTTTTTCTTTTTTCTCCTCTGGAGGAAGACAAGCAGTTTTTTGCCATCCAGAAGAGGAAAAAAGCCAGACATCTCAATATGATGTTTTATCATCTATTCCTAGTGCTCCTAGAAAATTCCCACACTGCAGATGCTGATTGATGTCAGTGAAGCAAAAAATGTTCCTTGTTCTGATGGATTCATGGAGCTGTCCTCTTCAGTGTTTAGTTAGGCTGTGTCTCCTCCTGTGTAAGTACTGTTCTTTGTCTCCCCAGTGTCAGCCTTCTGGTTTAATCCTTTGTGTGTAGCTTCCCTTGTATGTGTAGCCACATGAGGGCTTAGCCGCTAGCAGGGTTAGCTGCTAGTAGGCCTTGACTGCTAGTAGGGTTAGCCCCTAGTAGGGTTAGCGTCCAGTAGGCTAGCCTCTAGTGGGATTGACTGCTAATGGTTCTGGTCGCTAATAGGTTAGCCGCTAGTTTGGTATAGCCTCATGTGTGCCTTTCCTTTTGTGTTCCATTTCCAGTCCCCTAGTTCAGTACTAACCCAGTTAGCCACTAACCCCATTAGCCACTAACCCAGTTAGGTCAGCATCCAGTGTCCCCAGTATTCCATGTAGCTACTAACCTCACTAACCACTAACACATCTGGTCTCTGTTGCCCCTGGTCCTGTCTCTCCTGTCTAGCCCTGTCTCGTCTCTAGTTCCCCTATGTGTCCTTAGTTAGCTCCAGCTCCATGTTCCCTGTGTCAGCGCCTGGATCCCTGTGTCAGCGCCTAGGTCCCATGTTAGCTCCCGGTTCCCTGTGTTCAGATCCTTTCCTGTTGTGTTTTTCCTGAGCCCTAGTTTTAGTTTACGTTTGTTGTTTTGGTTCCTTTGTTTGTTTGTCTATTTGAGTTTGTTGAAATAAAGACTCTTTCTGTTCTAAACCCCTCTGCGTGCATGCCTACCATTTATGCCCACGGCTACTACATTAGCCGGTCTAGCCAGCTACCACCAGCTAGACCCATGACACAGGGCAGTTGCCTAAGCATTTCACTGCATATCGTACTGTGTATGAATGTGTATGTGACAAATAAAATTTGAATTTAATAAGAGGGGGAGCTGTAGAAACCACACTTTAAAAGTCTTCTACCAAAATCATTCTCAGTGTCTCAGGTTAAAGCAACTTTTATTTATAACATCTATGTACTAGCCTAAGTTTGTGCATCATATTCCTGTGATTTTAATTGTATAATATATTGAACACAATGTGCTTCTTATGGAGTTTATTTGTATGGCATATATGGTTTATTTGTTTGAAAGAGTGGTGTTGTCTTCTGGGTTGTGATCAGAATATTTATATTTACAAGGGGTGTCAAGTCAAAGCCGGACTTTTGAATAACAAACAATTATAAGAGTACTACACTAATGCACTTACCCCTTAATAGTATCCTACTGCTTGGATACAATTAAGGCAGAGTTTTCTCCAATAACATCCAGATGAGTTCCTGTAATGTGCAAGTGGTTTGCTTCTGGTAAATGATTGTGTGTGGTGACAAGTTATCTGCCGATTCTCATAAATTAGATGTTCCACTCTTTGAATGTTCACAGGAATAGTTGCTGTGAGCCACCTTGGTTGGACCATCATTTACTGACATACGACCTTCTTCAAAATGTCTGCACCATTCAGATGTTTTACTGAGGCTAAGAGGCTCATCACTGTACTGTGCCTAAAGTCTTCTGTAAATGTCAATTACTTTTACGCCATTATTCACTGTAACATTACTGTTAGATTGATCTTTTAGAATATATATATTTTTTTCCCCTAGTCATTTGTCTTCCTCACAATTTATCATACCCATTTTTTAAAGGGTCTTGCTAGACATAAAGCAATTCTGGAGCACAGACTCCATCACTCAATTCATATATATTTTTTATTGAATCTCTGATGCATGTATAAGGTGCTAATGTGCAATACAGACTTGCCTTGCTTAGCCACTGCCATACCGCTGCTGCTGAAGACACTATATATTTTTCTGCATCCAACAATAATAAAAAATATAAAGAATATGAAAAGAACATATTATAATTTTATTCATTAATTCAGCAGTTTATAACAAAGTATATAATCATTCATTCAAACATTTAAAAGTATACTCTATAAACCAGCCTGCAAAGATAAAATATAATATGAGCAATCATTCAAGCTTTTACATTTACCAGGCCTTGTTATTATTAATAATATTATTATTATATTTGCAATAACTGCTAGCTGATGCTAGTTACTGCATTGTTCTTTCTTTATCGTGGGGTTGTGCAAGTACTTTTTCTGCATCTGTGTGGTTAACACTGTTTGCGCTTGTTTAAGCACAGTCAAAATGGAAAAGTCACACATGACAGTCATATAAACCATCAGTCTATGTGTAACTTCTATAATTAGGTGAAGACAACAAACATGAGTCAATGTTCTATACAACAGTAATTTTGTGTAAAACTAGAGCTTACTGTTGACGAGATACAAGATCTAAACATATTAATCCTTTTTTCGTTAAACCATACTATTTAATGTAACTACACAGCAAGGTTTAAATGTTACTGTACAAAATATTTGAAATGGACCACTATCGATTGCTGCAAAAGAAAATAACATTGCATCGGCATGCACATTTATGACCATTAAGACAGTAATAAGCAGATAAGATTAGACTAGCTAAGAGTGTAAAAGGAGCTCGTAAACTTGACACCGTAAAAAACAATTGTGATGTCAAACCAGGTGGGTATTTCAGAAAGCAGGTTTATTGAAAACTGAGTTAATGGAGCCTGAACTCAAGGAAACTCCAGGTTTTTGGTTTCTAAAAGCCAGTTCAGTTAAACCGACAGTCAGTTACTATGTCAACATAGTCTGTGAAATTAACCTGCTCACTAGCATGTTGTAAGGGACTACCCCTAGAGGTCACTGTGTGCACATGTTTGTTTTTGTTTTGTAGTTTTTGTTAGTCGACTCAGTTTCCCAGAAGTCACCTCGGTCAGGTGATGTGGGTGCTCACCTGAACCGAGGTAACTCGTTATTAGGGTTATAAATAGCTGATTGTTCTGGGAAACTGGGTCGAGCATTAATACTGTCAGTGAGCATGTGTTTTGGTTCTGTTTTGTTTTGATTATGTTTTATTTTGACTTATGTTTGTTTATTTGGGCTCTGATGTGTTTTGTGGTCAAGTGTGTTGTGTAAGTGTACTTTTTAGTTTATTTTGTCTGTGATATGATTACTGTGCTGTGTGTTTCTTGTGTTTCTCTAGTGTCTTGTGTGTTCCCCTAGCCTCTAGTGTGTTCCCCTAGCCTCTAGTGTGTTCCCCTAGCCTCTAGTGTGTTCCCATTAGCCTCTAGTGTGTGTCCCTCTCGCCTCTGGTATCTTGAGGTTGCCCTGCCTCGAGCCCCGTTCCTGTCATGGATGTCGTGTCAGTCCTGAGCCTTCGTGTCAGTCCTACAGGGACTGAAATGCTTAAAAGGTCTGAAATGCTTAAAGGGTCTTTCTATGCCAAAGATGTCTGTATATTTCTAAGGAGACTAAATAAGCTTCAATAGACTGTGTGTGTGTGTGTGTGTGTGTGTGTGTGTGTGTGTGTGTGTGTGTGTGTGTGTTCTAGAGCCCATGTGTGTATTTGTTTGTTCCTTTTTGTTAATTAAAGTATTTGTTAATACTTGCAAACGGGAGCAAGTATCAGAGCGTCTGCTTTTCTTAAAGTTACAAATACTAGAAGTAGAAATCTCAGTCAGGGGGGATGAGTTATTTATCTGCAAAAAAAAATATATATATATATATATATATATATATATATATATATATATATATATATATATATATATATTGTCAGGGATAACCCCTAGAGGGTGCCCATAGACTTTTCCGTTTGTAGTTTTCTTAAGTTTCGTTTTGTTACTTAATTTCCCAGTTTACATCTCGGTCCGGTGACGTGGGCGCTCACCTGAACCGAGTTGGTTATTAGTTTCATTATAAATAGCTTGTGTTTGTTCTGTTCCGTTGTCTAGCGACTGTCGATTTAACCCAGTATATGTCCGTAGAGTTTAGTTCGTGTTTCCGGTTGCCTTTATACGTGTTTTGGTTTGTTTTACTTAAAGTATTCTGTTTTGTTTGATTTCCCTGGCTTTTCGTTAAAATAAACATCATTCTTTGAAACACCTGGACCTCTGCATTTATGCCTCGCACCCCATATCGTGACATATATATATTTTTCATATCACTCACATTACAGGTTGCGGAGTTCAGAATTAATTCGATTTGTGTTGCACTTTGTTTCTCAACCAGTGTTTTCTATAAAACATTGGTGATGCAGGGCAGGTCTCCACAGACTCCTGAAAGAACAGAATTTCACAAAGTTGCTGGCATCAGTTTAAGTTATAATTAATGTATTTTGTATGAAAGTGGATATGACATTGTAATGACGTGTGATCTCATTCACAACCAGTGACCTACCCTGATACTGATCCTGGCCATCCTGCTGATGCAAGAGACAGAAGAGAAGTCAGGGACACTGTATGCTCCCATCATTTCTGATTGAGCATCACCTCGACAGTGTCAAATAAAGACAACAAGGATTTTTAATAAAGTCTGCTTTATTTTCTGAAAGTTCAGAAGAAATACTATTTTATGTTCCTGAGACAAATAAAACAATTACCCTGTAGCTATTGTGCTGTATTTCTACTCTGCTAAACAGTATTTCTACTCCTACTTTTCTCTCCTCATGCACATGACTTACAGTTGATTGGTATCAACTGTTCTGAAACCAAAACTTCTTGGTTTCACAGTTCAGAGTGAACAAATTAGTGAGAAAACAAGCTTCCTGAAATACCTTCATGACCACTTGTTTATAAATAACAAGTGCAAAAATGCTGATGACTGTCACGAATTAACGCTAACAGCGGTTAGCCTGTTGAATGGCGTCGTTTGCTTGTCTCCATAGCCGTCGACACCGGCGAGCCAACTGTTGGGCCGACGGTACTTCCACCTCCGGTTCTTGATGGTCGAACATCGGCGGTTGAAAGCCGTAGCATACCTCAAATGGGCTTAGGTTGGTGGCAGAAGACATGTGGAGGTTGTGAGACAGCTCAGCCCAAATGAGGTAGCGGGCCCAGGAGCACTGGCGATCAGCAATGAAGCATCTCAGGTAGCGCTCCAGTTGTTGGTTGGTTCGCTCCGTCTGACCATTAGTCTGTGGATGGTAACCAGAGGACAGACTGCAGGTGGAATTGATCAGACGGCAGAAGGCCTTCCAGAACCGGGACGTGAACTGGGGCCCCCTGTCCGAGATGATGTCCTTTGGGAACCCATGCAGGCGGAGTACGTGCTCTAATATCAGCTCGGCTGTCCTTTTAGCTGACGGGAGACCGGAGAGGGCCACCAGGTGAACAGCTTTGGAGAACCGGTCGACGATGACAGCTAAACTTTTATTATTATTGTAGCTGAACAGTATCTGTATGCTCTCTTTCTAACAGATACAGTATGTATAAGACAACTGAATATGGAAATTCACAGTACAAAGATAGGTCCCCGCGACCCTGAATACGGGATAAAGCGGTATAAAAGATGAGTGAGTGAATTTAGGTTGTGAATGAGTGTGTGTGTGTGTGTGTGTTTGTGTGTGTGTGTGTGTGTGTGTGTGTGTGTGTATGTGTGCGCCCTGCGAGGCATTGCCACTACATCCTCCATTGTGTATCCTGCTTTATGCCTTACGTTTAAGTAGTAATACAGGTTTAAGTGTTATAGATGATGAGATGAGATAAATAATCGCCAGTAAATAAACACTTATGTATTCTCCTGAGGAGGCCAAAACTCACTTTTTGTTTGTTACATATTCACCTTTGAGGTTTATTTACGTTTTGACTGCCTGTTCCTCTCAAAGTGTTTCTCATGTCACACGCCTCCAGCTTGTTCGGTACAGACAAACTGATGAAGCTGAACATGTGCACATTTTTTAGTTCATGTAAAGATTTTTTATTTGTGTAAAGCTGCGTCGTGTTAAATTCAGTTTTAAGAAATGACTGAAATAACAAACACACCAGGCAAAATTTAAAATACAGAAAAACTTTTTTTTTAAATGATTAAAGAAAGAAATGCCAAATTAAACAAGGAAAGGAATATGGATTAAAAGCATAGAAATTGTGTATTTAACTACATCTCAAGAACTGTGGTGTATTTGTTACACATTTGTTTAGCTGCAGAAGTACTTTTGCATTTTACATTTCCACCTCTTTTAACAACAACTCTGTTTTCAAATTAAAGTTGATTTAAACCTCCTGCACCCCCTAGTGGTGCACCTCAGTTTATAGCTCATAGGTTCATAATGAACTGGGACACAAAATTCCAAATTAAAATTTTATTTGTCACATACACAGTCATACACAGTACGATATGCAGTGAAATGCTTATACGACCGCTCCGTGACCTTAAATATTTTTACAAATGAAACCTATAAAACAGATTCCAACAAAGTTACAAAAAAAAAATATATATATATATATAAAATCTGAAGTATAATGTAATGTAATATATTACGACTATAGTCTGTGAAAAACTTGAGGTAGTATTTTAATGAGATGAGGGGGGTGTGAAAAGAAGTCCTTGAAGTGTGCAAATGTGCATATGTGCATTGACATAATTGTCCGTTCTGTGTGTGCAAGAAAATGCAGAGGTGTTTAGTCCAGTGTATTGGTTTGATTGAGAGACCGTATCGCCTGCGGGAAGAAGCTCCTTCTCAGTCTCTCTGTATTGGCCTTGAGGGAGCGGAAGCGCTTCCCAGACCGCAACAGAAAGAACAGTCCATTGCTGGGGTGGCTGAGGTCCTTCATGATCTTCCTGGCCTTGGTCCAGCACCGCTTGCTGTAGACAGAGTGCAGGTCAGGGAGCTCAGTTCGGATGATGCGCTCAGCTGATCGCACCACCCTCTGTAGGGCTCGTCTGTCCTGCATGGTGCTGTTCCCGAACCAGGTTGCGATGTTTCCCATCAGGATGCTCTCTACGGTGCAGGAGTAAAAGTTCCTGAGCACCTTAGAGGGCAGTCTAAAGTCTCTCAGGCGTCTGAAGTGGTAGAGACGCTGTCGGGCCTTTTTGAATTTTCTGTTGCTTATATAAAAATTCTTTCTGTCACGCAGATGGTGATGGCGGCACTCAACACCAACAGCAAAACCAGACTGAGCACACGGATCTCCATGACTCTGTCTGTGGAGGGAGACACAAACCGATTACATGATGAAACTATGATTGCTATAGATTTAATGTTTAAATAAATATTATATTAAATATTTTAGGCGGTACGGTGGTTTATTGGTTAGCGCGGTCGCCTTGCCCCTCCAGGATAAAGTGGTTTAGACATTAAGTAAACGATGAGTGATTAAATATTTCCCAAAGTCCTTACCTTCAGTGATAATCTTCTTATTTATTTCATTAAATTCTAAATATCATGTTTATCTGGGATATTTTTCCTATTTGAACAATTACACATTTTCACATAGTCTGTACGTGACAGAAATGATAAAGTGAATGTAAACCTGTGAACTGCAACTGACCACCTGTCAGAAGTTTTATTATTATTTTTTTTTTTTTTTTTTATTATTTTTTTTTTTTTTTATTATTATTATAATTTTTTTTTTTTTTTTTTTTTTTATTTATTTATTTATTTTTTTTTTGCTTACTAATTACAGTTCAACAGCACTGTGGTATAAATTTCCATAATTATTGTTGATAATATCTAGAGCTGGGATGACTATAAGATGTAACCTGATAGATATAATAATGCTTAAAAGAGAAAGAGAATGTTAATCCGTAAACACAGGATTAAATCATCATATTTATCTTTTTTTTAAAAGTCCCCTGTCCACAAATGTTTACTGCGGAGTTAATGCCGTTCTTTTAGTGTTATATTTGTAAAAAAAATCTTAAGAGTTAAAAAAAAAAAGTCTCATCTTTCCTCACATTATATATACCTTTAAAATATGGGTATGTAAAAATGTATTGCTAAAAAAATAGATGGTCCATAAAGGTTGAAAACAGGGTTTGAATTAGCAAGGACACCTTTATTTATTACAGTATTATATTCATGAGAGAACTTAATGATAACTCTGAATGAATATACTGAGTGAAAATATATATATATATATTGAATGAATTCTGAATATATGGATTGAAAACTGATATACTGTATTGAATGAAAAGTCTGAATATATTGAATGAAACATCTTCCCCCCATCTTTAGAAAGGATGAGTGAGTCGGCGAGAAACTTGGTTGCTGCAATTGTGAGAAATGACGAGATGGTGAACACATTGATGAGTGCGTGTCCGGCCCAAAGTGGTGGCACAAGCCGCACTCAGTATCAGAAGACGGATGAAGACATTTATTCGCTATTTCACCGCGGAAGACCGGTGTTATGTGCTAAAATGCTCCCCTGCCACAGATTGCCCCCCTACATAATCTCTATCAAATATTATATTACAACATAAATTCATAGGTTTATTGTTATCAAATATGATATAACTATTATAATTAACCCTTGGCACGTGACAGGTGTCGAGACCATGAATACAAATTCTCATAGAATGTTTATTTTGTGGCACATTTATTTTACAGGGATTTGTCATGTAATACAAAAATGCTTGCACTAAATAAATATTTATGATGAAAAATTTTACGAAATGATTTTTATTATTAAATAAGCAATATCAAAAATACATCTTGTATATAAAAAATAATCATTTATATTTTTTCCCTATACAACATGTAATTTTTTTATAATGCTTATTTTATAATCAAATCCATTTGGTCTAATTTGTAATTTCTAAATCATAAACCTAGAAATTTCTGTTCTAATATAATATTCGACGGAGATTATATAGGGGGGGCAATCTGTGGCAGGGGGGCATTTTAGCGCATAACAATGACAAACAATTCTTGTGCTAATAAAACAGATAATTTGTTAAATGAGAGTCAGGGTCTTTTTTTTTACTATTTAAATAATAATAATAATTGTAAAGGTATGTATGAAAATGAACGCACTTTGGTACAGACTGAGTTGCAAAAAATGACAAATCAACAAAAAAATTACATTTTTGCTATTAAGATTTCACATGTAAAACCAACTCTATCAATAAATCACCCACTCTATCATTGCTAACAAATACAACCATTCTCTTTGCAATATTCAGTTTAATAGTTTTATTGGTTCCTCTCAAGGTTTCTTCCTATTACCATCTCAGGGAGTTTTTCCTTGCCACCGTCGCCCTCGGCTTGCTCATCAGGGACAATCTTATCATTTTGATTCATACACATTGCATAAAAACTTATTTCTTTTTATTGTGTAAAGCTGCTTTGCGACAATGTCAATTGTTAAAAGCGCTATATAAATAAAATTGAATTGAATTGAAATTGAATTGGGTTTACAATCAATATAGTCAGAATCCGTTCAATATTCTCACGGTTCATTCAATATATTCGGAATACATTAAATATATTCAGACTTTTCATTCAATATATATATAGACTTTCAATCAATATATTCGGAATCCATTTAATATTCTCACTGTTCACTCAATATATTCAGAATCCATTCAATATATATAGACTTTCAATCAATATATTCAGAGTTTTCATTAAGTTCTCTCATGAATATTTTCCTAAACGGCATGCCATAATATATATATATATATATATATATATATATATATATATATATATATATATATATAGATGTTTGCTTGAAATGAATAAACATTCCCTTCTACTTAATGTGTGAAGAAAAAAAGACAATCGGTGAACGAATAAGAAAACCAGACTGTGTGTGTGTTTATACAGTATATGTGTCCATGCTATGACCATCAGGCACAGCGCAAACGCAGCAGCACTGAATTTTTTTTCCACTCAGACGTAATCCACCATGTGGTGTTACACCTTCAGCAATTTCTTTTGCATGAACAGCTGGAAATTTTTTCTTCATCTTTTTTCACACTTCACCTGTTGTCATTCTTGTGCATGATTTACTCAGTAACCATGCACAAGAACAATTTGCAAATTCATGCAAAACTGCCTTGATTCCTGTTATCTTTCCATGAGGTAAAAAAAAATCAAATTCTATCTGATGACACATTGACCACATGAACAGTCTCCATTTCAGAAGCGTCAGTTTATTGGGCTGCATCATGACTAAGGCCATTTAAAATGACTGAAACTAGGTTAAGGACCCTTCAACACATTGTCACACCCAGAAAGGACTATGCTGAACAGTCAACTCTGTGGACGAAATGTGGTAAATAAAAAGAAATGCGAGAAAAAAAAATTACAGACATCACTTAAACACTTGGTGAAGTTGAATGGTAAAAAAAATTACAGTAATATTGAACAGTGTTTAACCCTTAGGGGTCTGCGGGTGTGAGGCCCTAACGAAGTTCTGACATGTCCTGACATTTATGTATTTTTCAGTTACTCATAAACATAATAACTCACTCTTACACAGTCATACATCTTTGTGCCACTTTCAAAAAGCAGGTCCTGTCTAACTGAAGACATAAGTGTACATTACATTACATACCTGGCGTTTCCATGGTGTGTTTTGCTTCTTACCGTACGCTGCTTTACACTGCACACAGACCCTGTTACTAGCTGGAGCAACACTACTGTAACCCGAGGTCAGTTCATGTGCTGGTTGTACACAGTCACAGGTATAGACAGATACAGTACTTGAGTGAGTGTCCATCCAGTTTAAAATGACAAGAGATCCATCCCGAATCCAGACCCCTCAAACAGGTGGCTGATCATATTTTCACTGTCACAACTGTTTATTAAAAAAAGAAAAAAATACAACATGAGCATGATAACACAATAAAATAAACGACTGTATATCATCATCATCAATCACTAATGATCATACATAACGACAACACAAGCTTTTGTAATGTCATGCAACAACAAAATAGCGGAGGGGCTTTTTATCCTTATATCTGAATATGAATAAGCTACCTGAGGCGGGAATTTTGCCATCGGGAGCTAAAGTGTTTGTGCTAAATAACATTATCGATAACAGTGTCATAAGCTAACCAAAACTGAATCAAATAGCTACTGTAAGCTAAAGCTATCCAAAACAGGGTGAAATATATTGGAATATTTACACCACAGCTGATACTGACAACCATCTGTAATCTACATAAGGCATTAGCTTCAGCTAACATGTTTGTGCTAAGCTACATAAGGCAGTATGGTAGCATGAATAGCAGTGTTTTTTACAGTACATGCTACCCTAAACTGTGCAAGTGATATTGAAAGACAATGTTACATATAAGCTGGCCAAAGCCCAAATGAGGAGAAATAAAATGATACGAGATTTATATTGTCAGAATAAGGATTATATGAGACGTAATAACTCACCCATGGTAACAGCTAGCTCGATTCTCCTCCTCCGGTGGAGCAAATAACTCACCCATTCTCTGTCGGAGTTTCAGTGTTGTTCTGAAGTTATGGCGATATATTTCTGACACAATTCTGAGCGCGTGGTTTGACATTTTGTGAGCAGACAAAGCACTCTATGTGCGTGCAGTGTCTCCCCATGCAACATTTATTTTCTGTGCGCGCTCACCTACAAACCAACACCTACCACGGAATCCAAGAAACTCTCACCCAGATTCATCGGCCCCTATCGCATCACCCTCCGTGTCAACCTACCGGCCCAAGCTGCCTGCGGCGCTCCGGATCCATCCGGTATTCCACACCTCACAACTCAAACCCTTCACGACATCACCCATGGTTCCACCCACCCAGCCTGCTCCTCCTCCCCGTATCATTGAGGGTGGTCCCGCCAACACTATTGGCGGATCCTTGATTCACATCCTCGGGCCTCCAGTACCTGGTCGATTGGGAGGGTTGCGGTCCCGAGGAGCGATCTTGGATTCCGGCTCGGTTCATCCTCGACCCCGAACTCATCCGGGACTACTGTCGTTGGGTATCCTCCACCCCTGGACCGTATGACGTATGACCAAAATGGCGCTTCACATCGCTCAGTCATTGAGTTCACCCATGCCTTTTCCGACTCTTCGCCAACTTTTCAGTGAGTATTCACCGATTCGCGTTGCTTCTTTGATTGAGTGTGTGTTGCTAGAACACGGATTTATTTGTGTAGATCCTAGCTCTTCATGTAAGAGAGTTCTTAGACTAAACGCGTGGTTATCCTGCCTACTCGCGCTGCTTCCGCGTTTGGACATGGGCTAATTGCTAAGGCTTCTGTGTTTACCCTCCGGTTGCTCGTGACAGTAGGTGAATCATTTCATTGGGAGCACCTTTGGTATAAAACAGGATTAAGTCGTCACTGCTGTTCGGACGCTATGCCCAATTCCCAAGTTTTGCTACGTAATATTGTGGCACTTCCGTAGGGTCCCTCAAACCCTAGGTCATGTTTTATTTTATCCGATTACGCCACCCTGGTGGGGCACCAGGGAAATACTCTCAATGAGGATACAGATATGTTTTACCAACACGAGGCAAGGGAAACAAAGTGTAGTGAGACATGAGCAACCATACAAAAATATGCTTTATTAAGATAACATTCATAAAATGGTCCACCCTCTAAGACAGACACAGAATTATAAAAGTAATCTTACCTGAGACCAAACTTGGAGAGAACGGGGCAGGCCAGCCCAAACTCGAGCGGTCGTCTAACTTAAGTTAAATCCACACTCGACTATTACACTTGCTAAAAAAAAAAATTCACGCCAATACACACAGTATCCTGTGAAACACGCACCTTCAAAGGAAGGAGTCCCCACCCAAGTCCCCAGCGGCTCTCGATAAAACAAAAAACAGAAAGAAAAAAAAAAAGAAAGAAACACAATAACCCCCAAAACTTATAAAGCAATTTACAACAAATAAAGAAAAATAAACAAATCAAACTAATGGTACAAACACTGAATGGACTAACTCCAGTACTCAGGCTTCCCACAAAAAAAAAGAAAAGACAATGCAACAAGGGCAGATAGCCATGCCCATAGGTAAAACGAAAAAATAATACAAACAAAATTATCAATGCTTACCAGAGCTCAGTTCAATACATTGTACTAAACCCAACAAAATATAAAAAGGCAATACAAAAAAATCACTCACTCACTCTCTCATCTTCTATACCGCTTAATCCTGTATTCAGGGTCACGGGGGCCTGGAGCCTATCCCAGGAGACTTGGGGCACATGGCAGGGTACACCCTGGACAGGGTGCCAATCCATTGCAGGGCGCAGACACACACATACTGTATGCTCACTCATTCACACACTACAGACAATTTTGGGAACGCCAATTAGCCTAACCTACATGTCTTTGGACTGTGGGAGGAAACCGGAGTACCCGGAGGAAACCCACCAAGCACGGGGAGAACATGCAAACTCCAGGCACACAAAGACGGGAATCGAGTCTGGCCGGGGATTGATCCTGGACCTTGGCAGTGCAAGGCAACAGTGCTAACCACTACACCACCGTGCCGCCTACAAACAAACAAAAAAAAAAAAATGAAACTTAAAAACAATAAAATTAAAGAATAGCCTGGCAAGATCACAAGGCTAGGGCTGCTAACCCCAAGCTATGTGGTTCAAATGTCTGTAACCACCACAGAACAAAATGTTCATATGCAAAAAATAAAATAAATAAATGAAAAAATCTAACAGCAACATAGAGAATGAATATGCGCAAAGCAAAACAGCATCATCAACCAGGGATCAGCTTAGAGATCATGAGATTCTATTCCTCCTTTATGGTTAACAAAGAGAGAAACACCCAAGAATTAAACAAAATTTTCTAAACCCATATGGAAAAAAGGGGAAAAGAGTACTTATGATTAGAACTTGATGCAGACCAAATGCAAAGCTATATGGGTGGACTGAGGGAAATGCCGCAAGAGAAGTCAAATAAGTTGACCATCAGTTAAATGCCAAGACAAGAAACGATGTCTATCCCCTCTGCCGCACATCAAAGAATCGTTGGACTCCTTGATGAGGGCCTGTTGATTTTCCACTATGGATTTGGCTAACGGTTACAACCAGGACCCTGTAACTTAGAAAGATAGGCCTAACTAAGACTGCTTTTTGCACCCATTTTGGGTCGTTTGAGTGGAATCAGGTGGCTTAGGGCTTTGCAATGCTCCAAGCACGTTCCAGACAGATATTTGGGACATGTAATATCTGTAACCACCACAGAAACTATGAAACTACATCTATCATGAAATCGCACGATTCAAATTCTTTCAAGAGGGGACTAGTTGGAAGAACTCGTATTCTGAGTGAAACATGCACAAGAAGACCAAGAATTTAAATGTGGAACATGACGCAGAAGAAAAGTTCTCTGGTGGTTCACAAAGCTGCTGAAGGTGTAAAACCACAAGGTTTTTCACAAGAGTAAAAAATAATGCTGCAGTGTGTCAGGGATAACCCCTAGAGGGCGCCAAAGCGCCCTGTGATTTTAGTTGTAGTTCCTTTTGCACTTCATTTCCCATCGTGCACCTCGGTCAGGTGACGTGGGGCGCTCACCTGAACTGACTTGCTCATTAGTTTTATTATAAATGGTTTGTTTTAGTTCAGTTTCTTGTCTTGCATCTGTTGATTTTCACCCGTAAACGTCTGTATGTTTAGTTCGTGTCCTTCGTGGTTCTTCTATACGTGTTTTAGTTTCATTTTCATTTAAAGTATATCTGTTTTGTTCATTTGTTCGTTTATGCCTCGCACCCCGATACATGACACAGTGTTTGCACTGCAATGACCATAGAATGGACAGGTGTAACACACACACACACACACACACACACACACACACATACACACACACACACTTCGATAGACCTTAGATTCCTTTAAATCGATGGATCTTAATTAATCATCCTGTTTTTCTCACAGGCAACTTCATGTTTTATGCATGAGGGTGGGTTCCCCAAAGAATTTGTTTATTGTTGCACCAAGCAGTCAAACTAAGAATATAGTATATAGTCAAGTATCCAGTAAGATTTTTTACTTCAGGCCTACTTCAGAAACCCTTTTCCAAACTTCATGTCGTAAATTAGTAATAAAAGCAAGAAAAATACAAGGAAAATAAAATCAATTGAGTGTTTCCTTTACTTTTTCACCACAATGTTTAACTATGAAAAGGACGAGCATCATGGCCTAGAGCTGCTTTTACCTTTGGGCCTGGAGGTCATGCATCATTGTGGAAACAATTCATTGAAAACTGCATCAAGACATTTTCGACAAGAATCAAGTATAAAATACATTGGGTGATGGAATCAAACAATAATTCAAAGCACAGAATTATTGTAATTAAAAATAAATGTGACAAAAAAAAAATTAATGTTAAACTGTCCCACCTTCTTTATAGTGAATAAATCTACAAATCAAACACAACAGATAAACAGTTTTGCGATGCTTTATCAATTTTAATAAAGATGATGGGTATTGATTTTAAAGTAGAAAATATACATTTAAAGCTTGTTTCGCAGCATTATATAAAATATCATAATATAGCACTAAATCATGAATTTAGTATTTGTCAAAAAAGTATTGACAAAGTATTTGTCAAACATACGGCTTTATAATAGACAACAAATATTAATTTCCTTCACTGCTCATGCCGATCTCAGTCAAAGAGATAAAATATGTCAATAAAAAATAATAAATTTGCTTTAAAAATGCTCCTTTAATTTCAGGAGGGAAGATCACTAATAAATGATACAAATGCCATTTAATGTGGTAAATTAACAACTGAAAATGTATCACTTATGCCTTATAGAGAAAACTATCTTTCTTCCTTCAGCTCAAACCACTCAGAGATTCATAATATATAACGAGTGTCTTTTTAATGATTCCACTACTTTTATTAACATTGTATTAACATTTTATTAACATCATTTAATGTCTAACATCATCTAGCAGTTTTATTAACATCTAGCAGTGATGGCTTAGAGGGCTAAGGCACTGAGTGACTAATCGGAAGATCAACATTTCGATCCCCAGCTCCACCAGGTTGCCACTGTTGGGCATCCTTACAGTAGTGGTGTCACGAGCAACCGAGAGACGAACACAACAGCCTTAGTAGTTAGCCCGTGTTGCGTGGATGGTAAACCCAAACGCGGAAGTAGCGCGAGTCGGCAGGATAACCACGCGTTTACTCTTAGAACTCTCTTACACAAAGAGACACCCTTACAACCTCGTGCTGGTCGCGGAGCGAGTGTGCATGACAGTACCTCCCTGTCCAGGACCGACTCTCGACGGTCCTGGGGTGGAGGATACCCGACGACGGTAGTCCCCTATGAGCTTGGAGTCAAGGATGAACTGGGCAGGGATCCAAGACCGTTCCTCAGGGCCATAGCCCTCCCAGTCAACTAGGTACTGCATACCTCTGCCCTGAGGACGTGATTCGAGGATCTGGCGTACAGTATAGGCAGGACTACTCTCGATGATTCGGGGAGGGGGAGTTAACCATTGGTGAAGTGATGAAGGGTTTGAGCTGGGAGGTGTGGAATATTGGATGGATTTGGAGCACCGCAGGCAGCTGGAGCCGGTAGGTGACAGGATTGATATGGAGGGTGATGCGGTATGGACCGATGAACCTGGCTGATAGCTTCTTGGATTCTGTGTGAAGGTGAAGGTTTTTGGTTGAAAGCCATACTCTGTCACCTACACTGTACAAACGTCCCGGCGGGTGTCGACGGCGATGTTGAATGGCGTAGCGGTTGTTGGGAGAGAACGGCCCCGGGCGCCCACATCCAAAGCGTCTACACCCCGACACCACATTACTTGCGTCAGGGTGCAGTAGAATTGGGGCGTTGGTGAATCGGTGGGATAGGTCATGAAAGGCGGTGATGGCAGCGGGATTGAGGCTGAAGTGATGAGAAGAGGGTCGAGTCAGAGCGGTTAAATGGGCGGCAACCGTACTGTAGTCCCGGATAAAGCGACGATAAAAGTTCGCAAACCCGAGAAACCGTTGAAGTTGCTTGAGGGTCTTGGGTAGGGGCCAATGACGCACCGTGGGGCGAGATGACAAAACCCAGGAACGTGGTGGAGCGCTCGTGAAAGGCGCACTTTTCCAACTTACAGTACAGTTGGGTCTCTTACACAAAGAGCAAGGATCTACACAAATAAACCCGCATTCTAGCAACACACACTCAATCAAGGAAGCAACCTGAATAGGGGAGTACTCACGAAATAGTCGGCGAAGTGAAAGCGAAGGCATAGATGAACTCAATGACTGAGCGATGTGAAGCGCCATTTTGTTTCCTTTTATGCTTCCTGAAAGCGCGACCGTCTTACTTCCGGGTCCTCGTGCCGGTCGCGGTGTGAGTGTGCATGACAAGTGGCTCCTGACAAATCTCTCAGGGTTGCCATTATGGCTAATAATCGGTAAATTAACAGCCAAACAATAATTTTTTTTTCTGGTCCCCTCTTAGGCCAATGCCATAGTATCAGTTATCAAAGTAACCACTAGATGGTATCATAACTCAAACATTTATCCATCACCTACATAGTGTCCAATATTTGTACACTATGTCATTTAAACTGATCTTTTATTTTTATTTTATGTAAATGCAAATATCCTAGTGTTCATCTTTGAAGTAATGCAATTATTGAGTAATAATAATGCAATTTTGAATCTTTTGATATATAATTTAGCATAGGAGTGTACTCACTCCTGTTGTATACACTTAATAGAATGTGTCAGTTCTTGCTCAGCTAAATTATTGTCACAATGCACAGCTAGCCTGTAGTTCTCATGCAACTGTGTGCCAATGCTAATCAGCCCAAAAGCCACCTTCTTCAAAAGGCATGTCGGTGACACGTGTAGTTGTCCATCAGAATGGAACAGATTGCACAGGTAGCAAAACAAACGTTAGTTACTTCACAGCCTGCTAGCCATGTTTTCTGCTTATACCAGCTCTGAAATAAAACTGATTACATGATTGTCTCCCTTTGTACGTCCTTGTTTTATATTTGCAGTGCATTTGGTGTGCATGGTCCTAATTATGTAGGTGCCAGTTGATCCTGATTCCTATGTACACAGAATGGGATTTCTCTTAAAGACATGATCAAGTTGCTCTGAGATGAGGTAATGATAGCCATATTGACCGTGAACCCAAGTCTGCTTAAGCTCGACGTCACAAACTGATGGCTGGACATACTCTAGAATTTCTAAGGACAAACGTTATGGTTCCATCAATTTTGTCCAGATCCTGAAGCTGCAAAGCCCCAGTCCATCACACTACCACCACCATGTTTGGCGGTTGGTATGATGTACTTTTTATGAAGCGCTGTGTTAATAGGAAAATTTTTAAGGTAATCATGGTCACACCACAGTAAAAAATAAATAAATAAATAAATACAAACAAACAAATAAAAAGGCAAATCAAAAAGTAGTTCTGTGTTCAACAGCCAGTTTTAAATACAGCAACTGTAGAATAAATTAAATGAAAACATGTTTAATTAAATGTGTAATGTAGGCAGTAGGGAAAGAAAGGATTAATAGAGGAATTTTTATTCACAAAAATAGAAAGATTTAAATGATTGTGTGTATTTTTTTTCCCCTTAAGGAAAAGAATATTTTGAATGAAAACAGAAGAGTGAATAATATCATTTACTAGCATTTACTAGCACATTACCTTAACAAGTGAGAGCTGGAAAATGGTATATATTGTCATTAAATGACACAATTGTGTTGCTGTAAATTATGCCCTTGGATATGTTTTATAGCCAACTATTACTGGGTTGTAAGTGAAAGAGAATAAAAATTGGGTTACCTTAAGGAGTAGGCATACTGTATATATATGTATGATAATACAGCAATATGCAATATATATATTGTTGAATCTTGTTCTCTACAGTACTGTGCAAAAGTGTTTATTATGTCTGCATTACTGTATGTACAAAACCATTCACTATTTCCAAACATACCTTGAAAATGAATAAATAAATAACATTAAGGAAAAATATTTGCATGCCTGTAAAGAAAGCAACATATTACTGTACATAACAGAAATACTAGGGGGGGGGGGGGGGGGGCGGGGGAGGCTCCTGCATTTAGTCAGTTTGTGGTTAAGACTTGAGGCAGGGTACACCCTGGACATAGTTTTCAAAATGATACTTATAGTGAGGAATATACAGATTCCTGAAACTGGTGGAATTTGGGGTAAAACACAAATTAGATATGATAAAAGTCAGGTTCTGTACAGTTTCTGTACACATGATAAAAGTCAGGTTCTGTTCAGGGATTTTTCCCCGATTTTCTCCCTATTTTAGTCGTGTCCAATTCCTCCCCGTCACTAGGGGGCTCCCACATTAAGGCTACTACTACCACTCAGCCGGGAGGGCCGAAGACTATCTTCCGAAGACGTGTTTATGAACTGCTCGCTCGCGCACTGTTGGGGGCAGCGTAACACACTCGGAGGACAGCGCTATCCGCTCCCTCCGCTGCGCGAGTTGTCGATGTTTTTTATTTTAAATTGCCAAAAATCACAGTCGCACAAACTACACACCCTTTGAGACCTTAACACAAAGCTACTGAATGTACTGTACTGTACTGTATATGGTGACTTACTGTATGTAAGAGAACTCATGTACAAATTAAACAGCGGACACAATGGTTTTCAGATCTATTTTAATGAAGATGGCAGGTATTTAAGTCCACAGAAATGATACATTTATGTTTTTCACATCTATAAAGTACATTGATTCCATCATTTTTATGAACGTCACCAAACATTTTGCCTTATATATCACCGCTTGAGGTAATTAAGCGACTCTGTCAGTTTCGTAATGCACAGGGTAACCTGACTCGCATGCTATTGTAATATATCGAGTGCTCTGACTCCCGCTATATGTACACAAGTTACTGCCTTGCCTCTTGCAGATGACCACACTGAAAGGCAGGTTGCTTTCATAAAGATTCCCACCGACAGGGCGACCGGCTCCCCGGCACACGTTAATGACCTGATCATCTGTGGCTCGTATGAAGCTGTTGATGTCACGGGCGGGGTGACTTAACTGGAGTGAACCCAAAAGCAGACGAATGATGCTTGAATTCTGTTGAAATTCTTTACTGGAAATATGGAGGCTTGAATGTGTAGGCACAGTGGGAGCAGAGGAGAGAAGCAGCGTGTGTGTGCTTGGTGACTGAGAGAGTGGGGAAACCTTTAGTGACGATGGAGGAGGCGGGGCTATGACGCGCGGGAATCTCCACTAACCCGGAAGTCAATTGCGAGTACTCCTCTCGGCTCTTTGCTAGCGAATTCTCGTAGCTCACGGTGATTGGAAGGTTGAATGTAGTGACCGATCTTCTCGGAGAAAACGGAGGTCGGCGCGCGGCGCAAACTCTCTCCCTGATGTCCGCGAACACGGAAGTGCTCGAACGCGGAAATGCGCGCGCCGTAGAAGCAGCAACGGGCTAGAAGAATCGTCTTTTCCAGGCAGGGGTCAGAATCTGGTGATCCAGGAGCGAGGGCGAATGAATCCAAATCGTGAGTACAAATCCTAATCCTGAGAGCAAGCGAGGTCATCCACGTTAATCAGTCCAATAATGATAGAAGGACCAGAGGGCGAAGGCAAGAGAGAAATCCGGGAAACAGGCAGGGTCGAAAACACAGACTAGGATACACAATGACTATTTTACACGGAGAGAACGCAAGGCACACGAGTGAAATACTGCGGCACTGAGTGGATCTCTTAGTGTGCTTATAAGCTGGAGAGATAATTGGCTGATCAGGTTCAGGTGTGCCAGAATGACAGGTGTGTGCGTGGGGAGAAAGATCAGGAGTGGAGCCTCAGTGTCTGGAAGTGCTCGGTTGATCAGGCTGACTCATGACAGTACCCCCCCCCTCCTACGAACGCCACCTGGCGTTCTAGCTGGTGCAATAGGATGTTGTTGGTGGAAATCATCCAAAAGAGATGGATCCAAAATGAACCTGGAGGAAATCCAGCTTCTCTCCTCAGGACCATAGCCCTCCCAATCTACTAAGTACTGGAGGCCTCTGCCTCGCCGTTGAGCCTTCAAGAGCTTGCGTACGGTAAATGCCTCACCACCATCAATAATTTGGGGAGGAGGAGCTGGGCGGGTGGGTGGATTCAGTGGGCAGGAGACCAGAGGCTTGATCTGGGAGACGTGAAAAGAGGGGTTTACTCGGCGCATGGTGGATGGAAGACGAAGTCTGACAGTGCAGGGGTTGAGGACCTTGACGATCATGAATGGGCCGAGGAACCTGGGGGATAGTTTCCGCGAGATGGTCTTGAGGGGAATATTACGGGCAGATAGCATGACCCTCTGGCCCACTCTGTACGATGGTGCCCTGGAACGTCGTCTATCTGCTTGCTGCTTGAAGGTTGAGACAGTCTGGCGGATCCTCAACCTTGCTGCTCGCCATGTTCTTCGGCATCGACGGATAAAGTCTTGAGCAGAAGGGACTGAGACCTCCTCCTCCTGCGAGGGGAACAGGGGAGGCTGGTACCCGAGGCAACATTGAAATGGAGAGAGTCCAGTGGCTGATGTGGGCAAAGAGTTGTGTGCATATTCGATCCAAGGGAGCATCCGGCTCCAGGAACGCGGTTCCCTTGAAGTCATGCATCGAATGGCTGTCTCCAAGTCCTGATTAGCCCGCTCTGTCTGGCCATTAGTTTGGGGGTGATACCCTGACGATAGGCTGGGCGTCGCCCCAATTAGTTTACAGAAGGCGGTCCAGAACTGGGCAGCAAATTGAGGCCCGCGGTCCGAAACTATGTCTGTCGGAAGACCATGAAGACGAAAAACATGAGTGACCAACAGTTCTGCTGTTTCCTTAGCAGTGGGGAGATTGGACAGTGGGACAAAGTGAACTGCCTTGGAAAAGCGGTCTACTATCGTGAGGACACAGGTGTGACCTTCAGAATCGGGGAGTCCGGTTACAAAATCCAGGGCTATGTGGGACCATGGTCTGTGGGGGATCGGAAGCGGTCTGAGGTGGCCAGCCAGGGGTTTGTTGCTGGTCTTATTTCTAGCACATATATCGCAACCGCTCACAAATCGACGGGCGTCGTTCCTCATGGTGGGCCACCAAAAGCGCTGCCGGACCAGGGCTAAAGTGCGTGCTGCTCCAGGGTGGCAGGCCAGCCGTGAACCGTGCCCCCATTCCAGAACACAGGATCACTCTGCCTCTGGGACAAAGAGCTTGCCCGTAGGGGTCTCTGGAGGCCTGGGCTCCTGGTTGAGTGCCGTTCTGATTCGCGACTCGACATCCAGTAATGCTGTCGCAACAAGGCATCGAGCGGGCAGGATGGTGGCCTCGAGTGCTTGGTCTGGTGATGGACAGAACTGGCGAGACAGGGCGTCAGGTTTAGTGTTCTTAGAGCCCGGGCGATAGGCCAGGGAGAAATTAAATCGAGAAAAGTATAGGGACCACCTCGCCTGTCTGGAGTTGAGGCGTTTGGCTGTCCTGAGGTACTCCAGATTCTTGTGGTCCGTCCAAACGAGGAATGGGACCTCTGTCCCCTCCAACCAGTGCCTCCACTCCTCCAGCGCAAACTTTACGGCCAATAACTCCCGATCTCCAATGTTGTAGTTCTTCTCGGCGGGCGAAAGTCGGTGAGAAAGAAAACAACACGGGTGCAGTTTATTGTCTTTGGGTGACCTCTGTGACAACACTGCTCCTAATCCTGAGTCTGAGGCGTCCACCTCCACCACAAACTGGAGTGATGGGTCAGGCTGTTGGAGAATCGGGGCCGAAGTGAATCGCTTCTTGAGCTCAGTAAATGCCCTGGCCGTTTGCTCAGTCCAGAGAAAGGGAGTCTTCACTGAAGTCATGGAAGTGAGTGGTGCAGCGACCGAGCTATAGTCCCGGATGAACCGCCTGTAGAAATTGGCGAAGCCCAGGAAACGCTGGAGGTCCTTACGGGTGGTTGGAACTGGCCAGTCAGTCACCGCGCGAAGCTTGGCAGGATCCATCTGGATCTTAGACGGGGCGATGATGAAACCGAGGAAGGAAATCATGCTACAGTGAAACTCACATTTCTCGGCCTTAACGAAGAGCTGGTTCTCAAGAAGCCGTTGAAGTACCTGGCGAACATGTACTGTATGTTCTTCTAAGGAGCGGGAGAAGATGAGGATATCATCAAGGTAGACGAAGACACAAGCATTGATGAAGTCCCTGAGAATGTCATTGACCAGGGCTTGAAAAACCCCTGGAGCGTTGGCTAGTCCAAAAGGCATGACCAGGTATTCATAATGGCCTGACGGGGTGTTGAAGGCAGTCTTCCACTCATCTCCCTCCCTGATCTTTACAAGGTGATAGGCACTGCGGAGGTCCAGCTTGGTAAAAATTTGGGCTCCCTGCAGGAGATCAAAGGCGGTGGACATCAAGGGTAGGGGGTAGCGGTTCTTGACTGTGATATCGTTGAGCCCTCTGTAATCTATACAAGGACGTAAGGAACCGTCTTTTTTAGCCACGAAAAAGAAGCCGGCCCCGGCGGGTGACGATGAAGGTCTGATGATACTGGCGGCTAATGACTCAGAAATGTACTTGTCCATGGCCTCTCTTTCTTGTTTGGAGAGTGAGTAGAGACGCCCCCGCTGGGGAACCATGCCTGGGAGGAGGTCGATAGCACAGTCGTAGGGTCAATGTGGTGGAAGAGAAGTCGCCCGGGACTTGCTAAAGACTGTCTTGAGATCAGCGTAGTCATGTGGGACGGAGGAAAGGTCCGGAAATTCCTCAGAGGAAGTAGGTACTGGAGAGGGGCAGAACGCAGACTTGAGGCACGAAGCTAGGCAGAGGGGACTCCATCCGAGGACAGCGTTGTTCTGCCAGTCAATCTGTGGATTGTGGCGGATGAGCCAGGGACGTCTAAGAACTAGCTGGACTTGAGCCTTTGGCATGACGAGAAACGATATCTTCTCCGCATGATTTCCAGATGTCCTCAGGGTGACTGGAGTAGTTCGCCGGGTAATCGGGGGAAGGAGCGTTCCATCCAGAGCTCGAACCGATAATGGCGAACCCAAAGAAATGGTTGGCACGTGCAGTTCCTCGACCTTTGAAGCACTAATTAAATTCTGGTCAGAGCCGGAATCAACGAGGGCATGGAGAACGCAGGACTGATTATCCCAGAGGAGCATGATGGGGAGGAGTGAACGGCCCCTAGGCGACTGAGTTTGGTACGCCCCCTCCAGTGTGCCTAGGTTCACTGGGGGGGCCTTGCTTTTAATGGGCACTGGAGGCGTAGATGTCCAAGCTGCCCACAGTAGAGACACGCCCCCGTTTGGACCCGACGTTGTCGCTCCTCCAGTCAATTCAATTAAATTCAATTTTATTTATATAGCGCTTTTAACAATTGACATTGTCGCAAAGCAGCTTTACACAATAAAAAAAAGTAAGTTTTTATGCAATGTGTATGAATCAAAATGATAAGATTGTCCCTGATGAGCAAGCCGAGGGCGACGGTGGCAAGGAAAAACTCCCTGAGATGGTAATAGAAAGAAACCTTGAAAGGAACCAGACTCAACAGGGAACCCATCCTCATCTGGGTGATAACGGATAGCAGAGAATGATCAGCATAATAATGTGTACTGGAAGTTCAGTGTAACAGGAGATGTGTTAAAATTTAAATTAAAAGGAGTCCAGTTTGTTCCCGGAGGCTCAGGTAGACTGTAGGAGATTCCAGTCCTGAGCTATCGAACAACTGAAGTCACAGGTCCCCAGAGCATCAATCGATGATAGGACAGTCTTCATGGAAACCATCCCCAGCCACAAAGCGCATCCAGGCAGACCACACGGGGCATCCATGTGATGGGATCTCCAACCAGAAGCAGGACTCCAGGACGGGTTAGACGGCTCCAGAGGGCAGAGGGGTCTGGATCACTGGCAACTCAGGAGCGAACATGTATAGCTCGACAGAGAGGGCAGAGAGGAGAGGAAGGAGAGGGAGAGAGAGAGAGCAGAAAAGGAGAGAACAGAAAATAAGGAGAGATGGCAGTTAGGTATGGTCACAGTCAACATGTATAAGGTGAATGTATATTAGTGCAAAGTGCAAGCAGGGACTCCGGCAGGACTAACTATAACAGCATAACTAAAAGGGAGAGCCAGAAGGAAACACAAACATGAGGGCTCCCTGAGATGTAAAGCAACCAATCACCTCACCGTCAACAAACCTGAGTGAACAATGAGAGTGGGGAGGACAGCATCTAAACATACCAGTTCACCAGAATACTCTACGTCCATGAGTCCCCCAGATCTGCTCCTTTACCTAAGGTTAATCTATTTACAAAAATGCTTGGCTAAATAAATAGGTTTTTAGCCTAGACTTAAACACTGAGACTGTGTCTGAGTCGAACATTAACAGGAAGACTATTCCATAACTTTGGGGCTTTGTGAAAAAGCTCTGCCCCTGCTGTAGTTTTAATAATGTGGTACTGACGGGCATACCATCTTTGATCGAAGTGCGTGGTGGATGCGTAAAGACTAACAGTTCACTCAAATACTGTGGCCTTGAGACCATTTAGTGCTTTAAATGTCAAAAGTAGTATCTTAAATCGATGCGAAATTTCACAGACCAATGCAATGTAGATAAGATAGGGGTGATGTGCTCGTATCTTCTGGTTCTGGTGAGGACTCTCGCTGCTGCATTCTGTACTAACTGAAGCTTGTTTATACACCTAGTTGAACAACCAGACAGTAAGGCGTTACAATAGTCCAACCTAGAGGTGATAAAAGCATGAACTAGTTTTCTGCATCATTTAGTGACAATATGTTTCTTATCTTGGCAATATTTCTAAGGTGAAAGAAAGCTATCCTGGTGATATTATCTACATGAGCTTCAAGCGAAAGGCTGGAATCTATAATCACACCGAGGTCTTTAACTGTTGCACTTGATGGAACAGAAGGCCATCTAAAGTTACAGTCTGATCAGAAAGCTTACTTCTAGCTACTTGTGGTCCTATGACTAGAACTTCTGTCTTATCAGGATTAAGCAGAAGAAAATTAATTAACATCCAATCTCGTATGTCCTGCACACACTGCTCAATTTTAGCAAACTGGTTTTTCTCATCTGGTTTTGCTGAGACATATAATTGTGTGTCATCAGCATAACAATGAAAACTAATACCATGTTTACGAATTATGTTGCCCAGAGGAAGCATGTAAAGGGAAAAAAGCAGTGGGCCTAAAACTGAGCCCTGTGGAACACCAAACTCCACTTGAGAACATGAGGAATGGTCACCATCTAAATCTACAAACTGATAGCGATCAGTCAAGTAGGATCTGAGCCACAAGAGGGGATCTGTGAAGGAGAATACTATGATCAATGGTGTCAAAAGCTGCACTGAGGTCCAGTAACACAAGTATAGTGACGCAACCCTGATCAGAGGCCCATAGGAGGTCGTTTACTACTTTAACAAGTGCTGTCTCTGTGCTGTGATGAGGCCTAAATAGATGTGAACATAGCTGCTGTGATACTACCTTTTCCAAAATCTTGGAGATAAACGGAAGGTTTGATATCGGCCTGTAATTAGAAAGCAGACAGGGGTCAAGGTCAGGTTTCTTGATTAGCGGTTTAATAACGGCTAATTTAAAGGATTTGGGGACATACCCACTACTGAGTGAACAGTTAATTACTTTCAACAGGGGTTCTATTATTGCTGGTACTATCTGCTTGAGAAAATGTGTCGGTATAGGATCTAATATACAGGTTGACGATTTTGAAGAAGAGATGAGTGAAATTAGTTCCCTCGCTTCAAGGGGAGTAAAGTGTTCTAAGTTCTGATGTGATGTGGTTAGATCATCTGAATTATTTAAATTGTCTGGTTTCAAAGCCTGAATTTTTTGCCTAATATTTATGATTTTATTATTGAAAAAGTTCATGAAATCTTCACTACTGCATGATGTTGTTGTGGAGATTTCTGCAGTGGTCTTGTTTTTAGTTAATTTAGCTACGGTATTAAATAAAAATCTCAGGTTGTTTTTGTTATTTTCTATAAGAGTGGAGAGATACGTTGATCTAGCATCACTGAGAGCTTTTTTATACTTCAGGATGCTCTCCTTCCAAGCTATTTTGAATACTAACAATTTAGTTTGGCGCCATTTACGTTCGAATTTTCGAGCGGTTTGTTTTAAAGCACGTGTGTGGTCATTATACCAAGGAGCGAGTTTCTTATCTCTAATCATTTTCCTTTTAACTGGAGCAACATTATCTAAGCTATAACGAAGTGCTGACTCTAGATATTCATTCGCCTGTTCGAGTTCTGTGAAGTCAGATGGCGATCCAATCAAAGTAGATAATTCTAGAAGATTATTGATAAAGCTCTGTGCGGTATTTGATGTAAACGTACGTTTAAGGTGGAAGCGCGGTGCTGTGCGTACATTATTACTATGACACGCTTTAATCGAGATAAGGTAGTGATCTGAGATAACTTCAGACTGTGGAATTGTGGTTATATTTCCTATACTTAATCCGAAGGATAATATTAAATCCAAAGTGTGACCTGCTTTATGAGTGGGTCCTACTACACACTGATTTACTCCTACTGAGTCCAGTATGGACAAGAATGCTGTTCTCAGAGGGTCTTCTGGATTCTCAAAATGAATATTAAAGTCTCCAGCAATTAACGCTTTATCTACAGAAACAACAAGGTTTGAAAGGAAATCTGCAAATTCGCAGAGAAACTCCGAGTACGGCCCAGGGGGTCTGTAAATGATGATTAGCGGGATTGACTGAGCTGACTTTATGTTACTATAGAGAACTTCAAATGCATTAGATTTAAAACTGTGTTTTTGTACGAGAGACAGATTATCGTTATAAATAACTGCGACTCCTCCTCCTCTACCAGTTAACCGAGGCTGGTGTATGTAGCTGTATCCAGGAGGACTAGCTTGATTTAGAGCCACATACTCGTCCTGTTTAATCCAGGTTTCTGTTAAACATAATATATCAAGCTCCTGATCTGTGATAGTTTCATCTCCAGTGAGATCCGGGTTCGCCCGACCTGCATGGGTTCCACCGGATTGCCAACGGGAGTGGTTGGAGCGGGAGAAATGCTGGTCCTGGGTTGGTGTTGGGTGCGACGTCTCTGTCGGAGGCGGGCATCCACCCGCCCTGCTAGGTCCATCAATCCATTCAAGTCTTCAGGGAGTTGCTGAGAGACTAGCTGGTCCTTGACAGACTCCGAAAGCCCATTTAAGAAGGTGTCATACAGGGCCTGGGTGTCCCATTGAGTAGCCGCTGCCAAGGTTCGGAACTCGATGGCGTAGTCATAAGCGGCTCTAGAGCCCTGATGAAGCTCCAGCAGGTGCCTTGCGGCCTCCCGACCTGCATGAGAACGATCAAAGACCCTCTTCATCTCTTCAGTGAAAGCACTAAAGGTGGTGCAGCAAGGGTCGTTAGCATCCCAGACGGCGGTTCCCCACTCAGTGAGGAGGGTGATGATATAAGCCACCTTGGAACGCTCAGTGGGGAAGGTCGAGGGTTGGAGCTCCAGTGACAGGGAGCACTGAGACAAGAACGAACGACATGTTCCAGGATCGCCATTGTATGGCTGAGGATTGGGTAGACGAGGTTCGTGTCGAGCTGGGGTCGTCGAAGTTGCTGGGAAGGCAGTGCATGCTTGTTGAAATTGAGTTGAGAGCTGAGACAAAGCCTGGGAGATCTGCTGGAGAGTTTGCTGTTGAGAGTTAATTAAAGCTCCTTGCTGAGCGACAGTCTGACGCAATCGGGCGTCCGAACGGGCACTAGACCTGAGCTGAAGCCGGGTCTGAAGGCTAGGTCTGGGGCGAGAAGCGTCCGCTGGGTCCGTCATGGCCGCAGTATACTGTCACGGGTGGGGTGACTTAACTGGAGTGAACCCAAAAGCAGACGAATGATGCTTGAATTCTGTTGAAATTCTTTACTGGAAATATGGAGGCTTGAATGTGTAGGCACAGTGGGAGCAGAGGAGAGAAGCAGCGTGTGTGTGCTTGGTGAGATACTGCGGCACTGAGTGGATCTCTTAGTGTGCTTATAAGCTGGAGAGATAATTGGCTGATCAGGTTCAGGTGTGCCAGAATGACAGGTGTGTGCGTGGGGAGAAAGATCAGGAGTGGAGCCTCAGTGTCTGGAAGTGCTCGGTTGATCAGGCTGACTCGTGACAGTTGATAGTTTTGCAGGCACTACCGGTATTGATGTCCCTATCTTTGATTGTACTGGTACATTTATTCTCAGTACTAGCCCCCCAGTTCTGGGCTTCAGCAGGCAGTGCGGCGCTCAACACCAACAGCAAAACCAGGCCGAACACACGGATCTCCATGATGACGTCTGTGGGAAAAGACAGACAAATTACACACAGTATGATGAATTCTTATTTAGCTTACAGGATTTTGGTCTGTCCTTGTTTTATGTTGTATCCCCTTTTTCACTGTTGTTCTTCTAATCTACAGCCAGGTCCATAAATTTTGGAACAAAGATACGTTTTTTTTGCATTTTGACCCATTTGCCCATGCAACTGCTTGGGTCAGCAAAATGTAATTTGTTCCATTACTTATGAGCCACCAAATGGCTGTGTGTATTAAAAAAATGGCTGTAATTCCTAAATGGTTAAAGCCATAGTTTTGTCGAAACTAAAAGTTTTTCATCTTGAGTGTTTCATTTCAAATACAATGTGGTGGTGTACAGAGTTCAAATGCCAAATTCTGTTCTTTGTTCTTTGTTTCAATAAAATCTCAAAGTCAAAGCTGGTATTTGAAATTATGTGCATTTTAACACAAGGTCATTTTAGTGCATTTTAGCAAGGTCAAAACAATAGAAAATAGAAAAGGCGTTACTGTAAATTAGTTGCAAAGACGTGAGTTGGATAAGATACTGTGTATGTGTGTTTTTCCTGTTGCTATTGAAGGTAACTGCATTAATATAATTTTATAAAGTCAAACTTTAATTACCTTGAAGAGTCAGAATCAGTACGATTTCAAAGTTGTAGTTTTCTTGGTGGAATCAGCCAAGAGTCTGACAACTCTGTATCCGCTCTACTCGTGCACGCAAAACCTGGCTCAGCAATATATACAGTATCAACAGCCAGGTTTTTCAGCACACATGCTCTTTTCACAGGATTTTATTCAGTGTTTGGAGGCACAGGTGCAATTTGGTATCGAGGTCTCACCACAAAAAAAAAAACAAAAAAAAAAAAGGTTCCACTCCTGCCAGCCAAAAAACAGGAATCTGACCCTACAGCGGTCACTGACTGAAAGAATACTTGACAATGGATTTCAATCTTCACCTTCTGTAGCCACAGATTTACTGGTACTACTTTTAAGAATGATCTTTTATACAGAATCCCAGCTCAAAATACACATTTCTTTAAGGTAGCACAACTATTCCTTCCTGTCTCCTGTGTTGCATTGAGTGCTCATGTGACCAATATAGTCACCGATGGACATCTTTGTCCTCTTTGCATTGTCCAAGAGAGTGCAAGTCGCTTATGCAATACTGCCGCTAAGCTCTGATGGCTCACTGATTTGTTCTAGTCTTCTTGAATGAAGGTGTTCACTTTTTTGTACCTGTTGCTGTCGTCATCTCAGTGCTCCTCTTACTGGTGAGCCCATGATCACAGGAAGACTTTTAATCATTCTGTGATGTTAATATGCTTAGTGCAATAGTGTTTGTCCAGGACTTCAGGTGAGCAATATGATTGGAAAAAATGTTCCGTTTCAAATCAACCATTAAGTGGACTAAATTTGCTCCAAGACATGATAATGAAGCCGAGAAAGATCAGGACAGCGGTGAGAATGAAATGTTTAAATACTTTTTTTTTTTTAATTAAATTTTTTTTTAAAAATTAAAAACGTTGCCTTCAGGAATAAGTCCAGGATAATTTTTGTATTTTTTGTTTGTTTGTTTGTTTGTTTGTTTGTTTAGATCTCGTTGTTTATTTCCATACAACAAGATGGCTTAGATTCCTACACAGGTTCAACACCCACTTACAGTACACACACTGAGCACCTTCCAGTAACACAGTAAGCCAAAACTAAACACAGGATTTTGTCCTTTTTTTTTTTTTTCTTTTTTTTTTAACATGCAGGTAGAATTTGGAAGTGAATCCAGGGTTCAAGCAAAGTAGGCTTTTATTTTCTTTTCAACCATGTACAGTGAAACGAAACAACATTCCTACAGAAGCACACTGTAAAAAAAAAAAACGTCTGTAAATTTAACAGTAAAATACCGAATAAATGCTACAGGACAAAACCGTATTTCACAAAACTTGCGACGACCGTAGAATTTCCAGTGAAAAACTGTAATTACTTTTACAGAGTAAGACCTTAAATTTAACAGTTAAAAATGTGAAACTATGGTTTGTTGCAGTAAAATTGACGATATACTGTATTTCTAAAAAGGAAAACATTATTTTGTCTCCGTCAGTTTTCCATAAGCATTATGAATGTGACATTATGCCTCATGGATGTAACATATAAACTCTCAGAGAAGGTATTTGTTACTGATATACCGAAGCATCAGTTTATATTTTATTAAAGCCTTGTTGATAGAGTTTAAAAATCAGAATTATATCTGTCTAGACTTTTTTTAAATAGAAAACTAGTGCATATGCACAACTACACTGCTACACTGCCCGCGCTATAAAACACAGCGTGCAGGTTGTGCAGGGGATTCGGGGGATTTCTTCCCCCCTTTTCCGTAAGACCTCGCCTCATGTCTGTGTTTGTTGTTGCCCCCCTTGTGCCAAACCCGTTACAAAATACATGAACATATTTGACACCCCTGTGCAGTGTGCATTTGAGAATGCAGGGCAGGGGACATAAACAGTTTTAGCATGTGTTTGGTAAAATCATATTTTTCTGTGTAAAGTTATAATAAAAGCCCTTCTGTATAATTATATACTTAGATTGTCTGCCGGAAACGCTTAAAAAATGTCCACCCTGACATTTGGATATTTGATTTTTGAGAATTTGAATATTGTTTTGCACTGCTGCACTGTAAACCGTAATCCTCAAAGTAATTAAACACATTGAGTACTGTTAACGTAAATAATTGCAATTCGTTCAAATTAATAGACCTTTTCGAGTATTCAGACCTTTTTGGCATTTAAGAGTTTGTAGAAATGACGCTTTTTAAGTGAGCTGAACAAATTTGATATTTCATGTAATCGTAAGTAGCAATAACTTAAGTAAAACCTCCACCAATGTAAAATCTATAGAGTACTTGTGGCGCAGTGGTGCAGTAAGTGTCGGAAGGCGCGGGTTCGATTCCTGGTCTGCTCAGATATAAATGGGAGGGTTGTGTTCAGAACGGCATCTGGTGTAAAAAAAAAAAATATTTCAAATTGATTTAATTTGCAACATCTAAAAAAAGTATAGTATGAGTTGGGCTCCTCGGTAACGCAAGTAAATAACGATTAATACAGTATGAATCAGTACAACAAACTCAAAAACTGATCGTTCTGTTTGCTTAAAATTTGAAACATCATTGCTTGTTACAAAATATTTTATGTAACTGATTACCTTAAATATTTTTGAGTTTTGCCAACTTATGCCGGTTTACAGTGTGTCTTTATTTTTTTTAAAAATACATGGGACCATGCTGATGTTCAAGTCTACAGTAGAATTCAAATACTTAGCAAAGTAACTTCTATCTCTCCTAGCTCCCAGCTAGTGTGATAAAATGATGCTTAGTCAAACAACGGCGATAATCGCATAGCAAGTACAGTAGTGTAGTGGTTAGCACTGTTGCTTTTCCCGCCCAGGCCCGATTCCTGTCTCTGTGTGCATAGAGTTTGTCCCTGTGTTCTCATGTTCTCCCTGCACTTGGTGGGTTCCTCTGGGTACTCGGGTTTCCTCCCACAGTCCAAATACCTGCAGATTAGGCTAATTGGTGTTCCCAAATTGCCTTAGTGTGTGTGTGTGTGTGTGTGTGTGTGTGTGTGTGTGTGTGTGTGTGTGTGTGCGCACTGTGATCGACTGGAACCCTGTCCATTGTGTACCCTGCTCCTGGGATAGGCTCCACCCACCCCCTGAATACAGGATAAAGCTAATGAGTGATGGAAATAAACCGTTATTATTACAACATAAATCTTTAAATTAGACAGTTCTGAGCTGTAAAAAACATGGTTATGATCCGTATTTGTTATAATGGAAACCCTGGATTTTGACGGGTATAAGCTGTTTTTAAAACAACATGAACATGTTAATTATACAGTTATAAACCGTAAAAAAAATTTAAAAAATTAATAAATCCGTATAATATACAGTATAATGAGTGCAATCCCATAAAACCAAAAACATTGCTACCATATTTTTACGGTAAAATTCTGGCAAACACAGCTGCCAGATTTTTACCGTAAAAAAAAATGTACGGGTTACGTCTTTTCAGTGCAATAACGGTATTAGCGTAATTTTTTACGGTAAAATTCTGGCAACCACAGCTGCCAGTTTTTTTACCGTAAAATTTACGCTTTATTTTTTACAGTGTACAGTACAACCTACATTTACAACATTGCTTAACAGGAAACTAAGCAGCTAACTAAGGAGCCTAATTAGCTGACTAGCTGAGACAAGACAGGTTGACAAAACGTAAATTAACAACATGATTTAATTAAAAAGTTACTAGCCAACGTAGAAACCTAATTAGCTGGCGGGGTGACACATCAGCATAAGATTCCAGAGCGAATCTCATGATATGAGAATATGGATGAGCATACAAATAATTTAAAAGAGTGCACTTTTCTTTATTATTTTTTTTTTTAGACTTTACTGACTAAATTATTTATTTATTTATGTATGTATTTTATTTACCTTTATTTAACCAGGCAAGACAGATTAAGAACACGTTACTTATTTACAACTGTAGCCTGGCAAAGGTGAAGCCTTTGGGGGAAATGGGGGGACTAAAATAAAACATTTTAAGAAAGATACATATATACAGTATAAATGAAAATTATGGAAATAAAAAATAAAACAAATAACTAAAAATGCATATTTAATATTTAATATAGTTAATTTTCACCAATAAAACAAATAAAACACTGCAAGTTCCACCAAACTTTGGATTACTTAACTACTTTCCCAAGGACTCTCAAGGACCTCTGCCAAGAGGTAAAAGGAAAAAAGCAGGTGAGAGTTATATTTGGCACAGGTAACCTACTGTAAAGGCTGCCTAAAATAACTTCAAGTCAGGAAAGAGACCTGCTGTTGGCCTCAACCGCCACTCAGCTGCCCAGTGTACTGTACACTGTTCCATCTAATCAGTCATTTTAAATTAAATACATATTTTTAAAATAAAGAAAATCTTTTTTTTTTTAATGACGTGATATACAGAAACATTTTAATTAAGTATTAAAGCAACGCAAAGGTTATTGTGATTTATAATTGGTAATAAAAAAAAAAATTACAAATATTACAACAGATTCTTTAGAGGAAGTTACAAAAGCTAGCCAAAGAACTTTAGGGTGAAAAGTGACATTTTGCACAATTAGAACTATTAGTGATTAAGGTGCTGGACTGATTGGAGGGTCCCTGGTTTGAGCCCCAGTACTACTGGGCTCCCAATGTTGGGCCCTTGAGCAAGATCCTTCACTCTCGACTTTTCAGATACAATGCAACATGACGCTGTAAGAAACTGAGACGGATCTCTCTCTCTCCATATCATTGGCCAATGTGAGTCATTCGGAACACCCTGTGAGGTCACCGGCACGGACGTCGCTTCCGCCACGTGTTACCATGGTAACATAAGCAATATTTAAGTTATCGTGTTCTCATTGTCCCCAATTGTATTTACACAAATTAAATACACCAGCCACAGATAACACCGATGGTCAGTGGTTATAATTAAGCCAGTGCTCTCTGATGCTTTCTGGTGGTCAAAACAGGAACATGAATAAAAAAAAATGTATTGCTCCCTACCTCCCTCTAGTGGTGACACTCTCATAAGCATTTGATCCTGTCTTGTTTATTGGATCCAAAGAAGAGACTATACCAGCAAAAAGTGGTGAATCAAATGAGATAACACATCCGTTGCTAATAATAATAATAATAATAATAATAATAATAATAATAATAATAATAATAATAACAGTAGTAATAACAATATTTTTTTAAACATGACGTGTTGTAGATGTTCCTGGATAACTAGTAAAATACTGAAGTAAATACAAGAGGCTTAGATGAGAAGAAATCAGAATCAGGTGAAGACAGCCAGTTGCTTCTACTGTGTACAGTATGCATACTGTAAGTTATTCCTACTGTACCAGTCTCGTGCTGAGGTATCCATACCCCCTATACCCAAGGCAAGACTGTTACTGTTATGAGCAAAAGCAGACAGCAAGAACATTGGTCAGAATCAACTGGGAATCATTTTTAATGATTAACTCACATCGTCTATTGAAAAAAAAAAGAGAGAGATCTCGCATACCTTCTGCTCAATTACATCTTTCAAAATATTTAAATAAATCGTGTTTTAAATGTCTTCCTCTCTTTTTCCCATGAAAAATTAGCCTTGTGTACAGCATGATGTTGGGGTAACGATGGACTACATTCACGGCACGAATGTTTCTTCATCATGATCCACCGCTATGTGGTGAGGTTCAGTGTGTTTCGGAACTCCTCGAAGGGAACAAATCCACTGACTGCAAATATGTTTTTGTGTATATGCTTTAGTGATTTAATGAAGATAGCTGATATTTTGCTAAGTACATTCTATAAAGATGATACATTTAACAGATTTTGTTTGGCGACTGAATAAAGAATCTGTAGATCGACAGTACAAATGAACAGTGATCTTTTTGTTGCATATGATTTTCTAGGTACTATAGGTTACACTTTAATCACACATGGCTTTATAAGAGACCTTAGATATGAACCATACTGATCGTTTAAAAAAAAAAAAAAAAAAGCTGAAAACATGTTAAACTGTGTATTGTTTCTATTTCAGGAGCCGATTGAAAGTTGCGTTAATCGGATGTGTTACAGAGCTGAACTACAACATACTATATGAACATGAACATGTCTATGTAATTAAAAAATCAGCAAGATGATTATGAAACTCTGATCGACCAGGTACAGATTCAGTCGGTCGTTTAATATCTGACCATCCGATCGCTTGAGGTTTCATCCTATAACGCTGAGGTTTTCCTTGTAAAGCACAGGCCAACCCTGCTCACATCCTATCGTAATGTATCGAGTGTTGTTCCGAGCTTTGTTGCCGTAGTCACAGTTCGGGTGTGTCAGTCCACCGTGTAGTCTGCAAGTGATCACAGGGAAGAGCTGGGTGCTTGTGTAAACACCAATGCTTTTCCCACACACGGCGCGGACCTGGTCTGTTGTAGACAGTACGAAACTGTTCACCTTTTTGCACTTGGTGGTGTTCCCATCAGTGATTCCTCTCTTGTACATTTCTCTGGTACAGTTGACCTTGGCCATGCCTTGGAAGACGTGCCGATTCACGAATCTTTGGTAACGCGCCATCACGTTAGGGGGCTGGGCTTCAGCGGGCAGCGTGGCGCACAACACCGCCAGAAAAACCAGGCCGAACCAACACATCTCCATGATGATGATGATGATGATGATGATGATGCCTTTGGAGAGAGACACGAACACTAATTATCTAGTGGCAATCATATCTATATTCGAGTGTTCTTCCAAAGCTTAATACGGTAAGGTTGTTCTGTCACCATCGGATTGAATAAATGTCCACAAAAAGGGAGACTTTTAAGGTTTAAGACACAAATATAAGCTCCCAAATTGAGCTCCTGAGCTTGAGTCGGTTTCAAATTTTTTTGTGCAGTTTTATAATCTGCCTTTTATTTTCTAAAAGGACTAAAACCCACCCTGAAACCTGTTCGATCTGGAATAAAATCTCGTCTGACCACATGGTAGCGCACAAATGCTGAACCCTTTCATACCACCTCAATTTCAAAGGACGTCTTTATGTACTAGTTAATGATCTTAATTTGTATTATAGATCAATCGTAATTTTATGCTTTAAAGATGAATCTGTGTTTTTGCTTATAAAATGTGGTGGTAGAGTCTTACCAGAAAGAAGAAATTGATGAGTATGAGTCAAACCACACAACGATCCAAGCTGGAGGTAAAATACTATTCAGAGCATGGGCGTGTGCGTATATATATACACATGTGTCTGTCATCTGATTATTAATTATGTTGCAAACGCTGCAGCTTTAAAACACGTTACTCAGCACAATGTAAAACCACCATATGGGTTTTCCACCTTCAGCAGGGTCTTTCACAGGCATTTCTGTCTTAGCCAGCATTAACGTTTCAGTTACATTGCCTCATCTCTAGTATCAGACCGGATGAGATCACCTTTACCATCCATGTGCATCATTGAGCTTTGGCCTCCTACGATTGTCGCGGAACATGGTTGTCCTTCATTGGCAACTTTTGGCATACAGGGAACACCCCTACAAGACCTGCCACTGTGGAGATGCCCTGACCCAGTCGAATAGCCATCACAGTTTGGTCCAAGTCACTTAGATCCTTGCGCTTGCCCAATTTTCCTGATTCCAACACACCAACTTTGAGAACTGACTGTTCACTCACTGCTTTAAATATGCAACACTTTGACCGGTGCTGTTAGCACATCTTCCTCAAATGTGCTAGAAAAGTGACCAAAGTCAAGATCTGGCTGCTGATCTTGATCTAGAATTGGTCTTTGGAGTTGTTTTTTGCCCTCATCGTTGATGTCCCTCTTGTAGATCTCACATTTTCCCTGTAAACATGTCGATTCAGTAAGATTTTGGAGCTTGGCCTTGTGTTACAGACCTGGGCTGCACCTGCTCGCAAGGCACAAAACACAAACAGCAAAAACCAGGCCACATCAACACACCTGATGACTCCGTGATTAAAGAAAGACACAAACAAACTGATCGGGTTGCACAAAACTATGAACACTTTTTTTTTTTCCTTCAGGATTTTGTACAGGATGCAAAAAAAAAATTCTGTTTTGGGTCACCAGAGATGTTGTACACAGTATTTACACTGTTCGACCAAAAACAAAAACATTCCAATATTTAGGTTTGATTACATCATGTGTTTATCAGTTGGCATTAGTTGGATGAGTATTAATGATGCCGTTGCATCAGGGAAGAAGAGCGTCTTAGATGTGACTCATTTTATCGCCACATAATGTTGCTGAATCTGGACCTGATCAACGGAAACAACCCCAGATCAGAGCACTGGAGAGATGTTTTGTATCAGCTGGCAAGTAATCAGTCAGTTTTGTGTGGGAAGAACAAAAAAACAAAAAAAGGCGCGCAAATCTGAGCAATGACTAAAGAAACATTGTGATTGCTAAACAACATGGGTCAGATCAGTTAACCTGACACCAACGGCATGGTTATGCAAGAGGCGTCACATTACTAGCAAATGCTGATGTTTGATGTGAACATTTATTGAAGCTCCTTTACATCATGACCAAAGAACAAAAGACACCCTGGGAAAACTATAAATCAGGCCCCTTATCCCCATTGAAGGGCAAGCTTAATGCTTCAGCATACCAAGAGATCTTGGACAATGCTATGCTCTCAACTTCATGGCAACCGTTTGGGGAAGGCCCTTTTCTATTCCAACTTGACTGTTCTCCATTGCACCCGGTAAGGACTATAAAGACATGGTTTGATGAGTTGAGTGTGGAAGAACTCGACCGGCCCTAACACAGAGCCCTGACCTCAACCTCATCGAGCTCTGTCGAGCCAGGCCTTCTCATCTCATTACGGTATGCTGTATGATATTGAGGTATAATCTGACAAGCTTCAGCATGTTTCAGTAATGTCAAACTGGAGAACAAATCAAACATCATGAAAAAAAAAATGTTTTTGCAATGCTTAATAGCTTTAATGAAAATTACAAGGATTTTTTTTTTCTTTTTTGAAGGACAAATAATCATCAAAGCATCAGCCCAACTACCTGAGACATTGATCAATCAGAATACATAATTTTAGAGATTGTTTGGATTTAAAAACTCATTGATCCTTTTCAAAGGGAGCTTTGATGGAATTAACCCGACCTTTCTTTCTCATAATGCACAGGGACACCCCCCTCACATACTACTGTAATGAAACGAGCGCTCTGGCGTCCGTCATATCTACACGGGTTACTTCCTCCCCTTGTGCAGGTGACCACACTGAATGGTAGGTTGCTTTCATAATGTTTCCCATCCACAGTATGACCAGCTCTCCCACACACGGCCTTGACCTGAGCATCTGTGGCCTGTATGAAACTGTTGACAGCTTTGCAGGTTCGACTAGGATTGATTTTCCTGTCTTCAATCGTGCTGGTACATCTATTCTCAGGCATGTTCAGGTAAATGTGCTTCTTTTTAAATGCGCCCCAGCTCTGGGCTTCAGCAGGCAGAGCGGCGCTCAACACCAACAGCAAAACCAGGCCGAACACACGGATCTCCATGATGATGATGATGATGATGATGATGTCTGTGGAGAGAGACATTATGGAACGAATGAAACATAATAAATTTGTGTGTTTATCTTTCAGGATTTTGAGCAAAAGTATAAGAAAATGTCATGTATCCCGTGTCCTCTCCTCTTCAGAGAACTGCTTTGTTGTTTATTTGCTTTTAGCTTAAATTTACATCAGCGTACATGTACAGTATATGTCAGAAAGCACTGTACAGCATCATACTGTATGTACAGTTCATTTAATGTGTGGATCCTGTGTATTGTGTTACCTACTGTAAGAGACAATAACACATTAATGGAAATCTGTAAGTTGTGAATAAATTATCATCAATTACTGGCATCCAGACAAGGTGTGGCGTGATGAATAGTGTAATTAGTATATGTGATATAACATCCTTACCGTAGTTAACTCGCTTCTAACACTCTGATCAAATCATTAGTTGTAACTCATGCACTCTCATACCTGGGGCAAGTAAACACTGTGTTTGGGCAAGTGGTATACCTCATACACACGTCTAATCAGGTAAATAGTGTTTCATTTGTCCAAACTACTTCCATCTTGTCACCACAAATCAAACCTTTCCCCTCTAGGGGGCGCCTTATCCCAGTCAAAATGTGCATTTCCTGCATATTTTTCTTTAACATTATTGTTTTGTTTAAACATTCGAATGATTACCATTTGAAAGAATATTAAATGTTAATATTTACCTCACGGATGAAATAGTGTCTTCTCACCACATTCTAATGTTGTATTTATAGAGATTTCCCCTCAAACACTTGTGTCTCCTAACACGTTATATACCATTTCATGCAGCAATTACACCACCAACTGTGTCTATGTATATTATCAAGGATGATAAGAAAACAGCAACTCTTCTAATTACGGCAAATATTTATTTTGTAATATTGGCAAGGGCTCAGAAATTGTAAGCTAACTAGGTCACACGTCTAGATTGATTTGTGCCAGGCCCAGGACCGACCAGCTCCACGTTTCCGACCAGCGATCACATTGTTTTTGTTCTCCGTACTCAGGTACACTTGCATATTTACACTCCCCGGACAGCAGGTGGAAATATGCACCTCATCGGTTTAAAATCCTCCATTGAACGCAAGAGAAGAAGACAACAAGGGCATTAACCTTCCCATTATGCCTAATATTATTGACATTTCTAAATTAAATTCAAGAGCAAGGATGAGCGAGAGCAAGGATGCCTTCTTACTTTATCAACTATAGCTGTATAGGTCAGAGGATGCGATATACAGCAAGGATGAGATTTTGGAGGAAACCAATAGCACTAAACAGCTACTACCATGTCCAGGTATGGTTCCATATCTGATCTGATCTGTGCCCTGTAGAGTTCCTGAGATGTTCCTGTAGCTGTTTTGTTCTCGGCAGACAGGACTGGAACCCATTCACATTTGTTTTACCATCACTAAACGGTCGTTTCCTCATGAATTTCTGGAATTTCCGGGTTGTGTGCACAGCGTTTGCATGTTCTCTCCGTGCTTGGTGGGTTTCCTCCAGGTATCCCCAGAGGAGTTAGATCACCAAAAGGGAAAATTGAAACACATAATCTACCACCAGTGTTTCATTTGTACCCATGACTTGAATCAATTATCACAGGAAAAATTGTGTGAAAATTTTGGCATTTGTATTTTTTTTTTTTTTTAATTTATATTCTTTACCATTATTTTTTTTAAATAATTAAATAAAATAAATGTATTTCATGTAACCTTTAAATGTTCACGTAAGAAAAAGTACCCAGTGAGCAAGAATCAAATAATGATATTTACCTCAAAGATGTACTTTGTACTGCTGTGTTGACAGAAGTCTTTCCTGAACACTTCTCTCCTCACGCCTTATAAACCATCTAATGCAGCAATTAAACCAGGAACTGGTTTCCAAGGCTTATCAAGGCTGATAAAACTGAAAGAACACCGGCTTGTGTTTCCCAAGCCCACTAATTACAGCAAATATTTACTTAGTAATCAATATTAGTCTTGGCTAACTGAGGTCACACTTCCAGTGAATCCGGGTTTACAGGATTCTGAAGTTGTACATTTTTTAAATCTTTTAAAGAATTCCAATGTATTATTTATTACATATATATGCACCTATTTTACATGATTAGCCAATCACAGGCTGTGGTGCACACTCTCATTAACTGATAAACGACAGTAAAACTAATTTTTGGAAAATCAAGATATTCTCTTCCTTCATATTATATTTATTTACCCCTATAGGAATAAGATAATTTGTTGGAAATAACCAAATTTTAGCTTTTTTCCATATGATGTAACATCTTAGTGTAGTAGCTTGTCAATACAACACCATTCAAAGATTTTAAGCTCATTTTTTATCATTTTATCAGTTCAGATGTTATATATATATATATATATATTATATTGAGGGTAATGACAAGGTGTGAGAGATGTATATGGCTGTAATTTGAAAAAAGTGTTATCACATTGTATTCATCCTTCCTCAAGTTATCCTTCAGTAGCACTAGAAAAATATTCGTCATTAATGAAAATCTTGTTTGGGAACGGACAGAACACCAGGTTAGTGTTTTTTAAGAGTTTATTGAAAATGATACATAAAAGTTGTCCAGGAATATTTAAGCAAGCGCGGGATGGAAGGCAGAAGTTTTCTTGCATACGGATAAGAAAAAGGTGAGGCTAAGAAAAATAATGAGGCTAATCCACAGATCTCGGTGAGAAGGTAAACAGTTCTATCAGCGGCTGAGTCAGAATGTCAACAAACAGGCCAAATATTGTGATATGTGGTGGACATATATTTAGAGCGGAGTCCAAACTTCACTTTGCGGGAAATTTAGCTGAGAGGAACAGACCGATTTACAGCGCCACTGGCTAGCTGCATGTCCAAAACAGGCAACGTCAGATTTATGAGCAGATTCAGGAACAGAATGAAGCTTGAAGAGCTTGAATATGACATGATGAGAGAATGGTGGCTGTGGAATAAGTTAAGTAGAGCGGCGGGTTAATTTGAGACGGGTGGAAATGATTAGGAGTGGAAGTAGATGGTCAGTACCAGCTCCTAGAGGTGCACTGAAATTCAGACAAACAAGGTGAGCCACTCTTACATAAAGGCCAGGGCCCGTGTTCACAAAGTTTTTTAGAATTCTCTCAAAGAGCTCCTATCTTAGCTTAAAAAGTCCTAGCTGGGAGTCCTAGACTAAAAGGGATTGAAACCTTTTAGAGCAACTCTGAGTAAGGAAAGTAGAAAAACTTTTATCTTAGTGAGGGGGTGTGGTCGACCCTGTTGCTAGAGATGCAGCAATTCAAGGACTGTGATTGGTTCATAAAAAAAATAATAATAATAACCTCTGACCTCTGCAAAGGTTTTGAAATGTGCTCTTGGTGAAAACAGAATACATGATAATAGAACTAACAGTGAATCATAATTTTTGTATATGAAGACATTGTATAATCATGAGTACAGGCTACTTCATGCAAAAAAAAAGTATGTCTTAAAGATAATTAAACACCCAAATGTTGAAAATGTGTCGACTTTTGAAGCAACCAATTTCCAAACAGTAGTTCCTATATATAAGTTCTCATATTTATTTACCGTACTGATTTTATTACTTGTAATCCATTTCAGATTGATGGGAGCAAAATGTCTCAGCTTTTACAGTTTACATGATTGCAGTTTATTTAAGTTGCACTTTTGGATTGTTTGTAGCCAACAATCCAAGAGAGATGGAAGGAAGTAAAACAACAAGAAAACCAAATTGGACAGAAGTTCAGTGTTTACTTTTAGCTTTACGTTCAGTGTTTGGAGAATATTTCTTCCTTCCAACATTTTGTCCTCTGCTATAGAAACTCTTAAGCCTCTTAAAAGTCCTCCTCTCTACTCTTAACAAATTTTACCTTAGGAGCTGTTTTTAGGGCTAAGATGTTTTGTGAATCTTTTTTATCTTTACTAAAATTTAATCCTAAATTTAAGGAGAAATTCTAAGAAAATGCCATAATTCTAAGATCTTTCTTAAAATTTCGTCACTAGGAGCAACTTTTAGACTTAAGAAGCTTTGTGAATACGGGCCCAGGTTTGTACACCAGTAATAGTTGTCCTGCACAGATTCTCCCACCTGAGCTGCGGATCTCTGCAGCTCCTCCAGAGTTACCATGGGGCTCTTGTTGTTTCTCTAATTAATGTTCTCCTTGCCTGGCCTGTCGGTTTAGGTGGACGGCCATGTCTTGGTAGGTTAGCAGTTGTGTTGCGCTGGACTCTTTCCATTTTTAGATGATGTAGTAAACAGTGCTCTGTGAGGTGTTTAAAGCTTGGGATCTTTTTTCATAACCTAACCCTGCTTTAAACTTCTCCACAACTTTATCCCTGACCTGCCCAGTGTGTTCCTTGGGCTTCGTGATGCTGTTTGTTTACTAATGTTCTCTAACAAACCTCTGAGGGCTTCACAAAACAACTGTGTTTATAACGAGGTTAAAGTATACACACAGGTGGACTCTAGGCACTAATTTAGGTGACTTCTGAAGGCAATCGCTTCTACTGGATTTTAGTTAGCGGCATCAGAGTAAACCCCAACAACGTCAAAAAGCAGTGACGCTGCTATACAACCTTCATACTGAATTTATTCACATCCATAGTACATTTTAATCACGTGTGGTATTATAATAGAAATGTTAATTTTCCTTACTCATTAGACTGGTCTCAAAATGTCTTCTGGCTTCAACAATCTCCGAGTTTCAATAAAGTTAAAATGCAGGTCGATTAGGGTGTTTCAGAATCATGCAGCATTAGTTTCGCTTCAAATCCATTGGTTACCAAATGGTCTTTTAGATAGATAGATCCATCTAGGAACTGCTGTAATCCAGTAAAGTCCTGTAAATTTTCAGTGACATGGCTGGTGTAATCAGTAATAACAGGTAGCAGTTGCATCACATGTTGTTTATTGTTAATTAATTGTTAACACAATGACCACCAACACTATTGCGATTTTTTTTTTATTATTCCCATTAAATGCTGTGTTGTTTGTTTTGCCAAAGAAAATTACATTTCTTTATTGTTTTATTGCTAAAAATTAAAAATGGAGATTTTGCATGATCTAACCAAAAAAGAAACATAAACAGAAATGCATAGAATTACATCTACAGTATATATACCTCATATCCTTTTTATCCAGTAATACAATATAAAAGTTGTATTAACACAATATTTTATAGTTCATTACGAAACGTATTGTGATTTAAAATCTGGAAATTGTATATATAATGTCGTTAATACAGAGAAAGAAAAACGAATCAACAGCATTAAAACGTCATTTTGGCTTCAAGGCAACCAGCTCAGAGATTGGCTGAATTAACCAGGGCGTTTCAGAATGATTTAACCTTAGTTTAGCTGTAAATATCACTGGATAAGTACAGTACTTATAAAAAGCACCACTAACCATAACATTTCAGCCCACAACAACCTGGTCTTCCTGGTAATGCACCGGCCAACCCTGGTCACATGCTATTTTAATGTATCGAGTGCTCCCGTGACCTTTCCTGCCGTAGTTACAGTGTGGTCGTCTTTCTCCACTCTGCAGCGTGCAGGTGACCACAGGGAAAGGCTGGCCGCTGGTATAAAGACCCGTCGCTCTCCCACACACGGTCTTGATGAGGTTCGAACTGGCCTTTATGAAGGTGTTCACTTTTTTGCAGTTGTTGGTGTCACCATCAGTGATTTTCCTTTTGTCGATCTCACTGTTACACATCTTCTCTGCCATGCCGCTGTAAACATGCTGATTCAGGAAGTTTCTGTAGCGATGAATCACCTCAGGGGGCTGGGCTTCAGTGGGCAGCGCGACCCACAGCGCCAACACCAAGACCAGGCCAAACCGGCACATCACCATGATGAAAACTCTGGAGAGAGACACAATCAAAACTGAACAAAGTTCATTTTAGAACATTTTTTAATTCTTGAGGGGTTTTTTTTTGTGTGTGTGTGTGTGGATTTGCTTTTTGTGCATATTTTACATGCAACCCAAAGATTTTAATGAGAGAATGAAAACTCAAACAGAGAGAGAGTTTTACAAAAATTGAACTTAAACACAAAACTCGGAAGAAAATAACAGGGCAGATATTCTGGAATAAGTAGCCATGGATTATACAGCACCATCTTCTTGTTTTTGGATAAGGCATAAAATGAGCATTGTTGGCTAATTAGTTCTATGGTGTAAGAAGAATAAACCACATGCAGATGTGGGAAAATAATGAACTTAACACAGAAACCTTCCCTAGTAGTTTACTCCTGTAAATCTAAATTGATTTTGTTTAGCATTATACTGTGCTTGGCTCCATTTCTATAATATAATGGGGAGGTGACCAAGAACCCAATGGTCAGTCTGAAAGAGCACCGGCATTTCTCTGTGGAGAGAGAATAACCTTCCAGAAGTAAACCATTTTGTAGCATCATGCTCAAAAAGACTTGAGGCTGTAATTGGTGCTTCAACAAAAATGGTTCAACCCACTTGGTGTGAGAGTCTTTCAGGTGCCTTTTGGCAAACTCCTAACGCCCACATGACGGGCTGTCTCGCCACTCTCCCATACAGGCCTGATTAGGAGCGCTGCAGAGATGGTTGTTTTTCTGAAATTATCCACAAAGGAACACTGGAGCTCTTTCAGAGTGACCATCAGGATCTGGGTCACCTACCTAACTAAGGCCCTTCTCCTGAGTTGGTGGCTCAAGAGTCCTGGTGGGTCCTAACTTTTTCCAACTTCTTCTTCCAGGATAAAACTGTTTCCTCAAGTGGCCGGAGATAGAATGCACAATCTTCTGAAGGACGTCAGTTAGGATATTGCTGAGAACCTCCTAAATTCATGCCTCCAAGTCCTTCAGTGTGTGAGGTCTTGTCCTGTACACCTCCTCCTTTGCATAGCCCCACAGGAAAAAATCACATGGAGGGAAATCTGGAGCCAACCAATGTCCTGGAAAATGCCGGTCTAATCACACCTGCACAATAAGAGCAAAATGGGGTGCTGTCCCAATGATACTACAAGTTCTATAGCCAATCAAGATTGGCTAGTTAATTTTCATACACACACACACACACACAGACGTGTATGTATATAATGTAAAATAAGATGTTAAAAGTCTCCCTGGGAATCTCAGGTTTTCACCATTTTCACCGTTTTTTTGTTGTTGTTGTTGTTGTTGTTGTTGTTTTGATCTGATATGTTTTCATTATTAATTTGAACTCAAATTGTTATTTGGAATGATTTGATTTTAGCCTGTGAATAAAGTTAAAGAAAGAGAGAGAAAAAAAAACTTAGCTAAGAAAAAAACATTGGCAAAAATAGTAGAGCTAAATTACACAAGCGGTCACTTCGACACGATTTTGGATAATGTCTGTATTGTCTTACCATAAGAGATTCCCTTTAATATCATACACAGTGCTAAACATGATTTAAAAGGCTCTATAAAGTAAATATCTAATTACCTTAAAGAGTAGGAATCTCTACGAGCACAAAGTCGTAAAAAAAACGTTTTCTTCCTGGATTCAGCCGAGCGTCTGAAATGCTCTGCTTCTACACCCCAACGTAACTCAGCTTTTATATAGCTTTGACTGACCAGTTTTTCAGCATGATTTTTTTTTTCATAGGATTCAGTCCAGTATTTGCAGATGTAAGTGGAATTTGGAGTCGAGCTTGCACACCGCTCCAAAAAAAAAAAGTCAAAGTACACTCCTGCAGAGTAAATCCCCTTTACTGTGGATAAACTCCAACAGCTCTCATGATGGGTATGTGTCAGCAGTACAGTACATAAAACCAAGTAGTGTATATGCATGAACAGTTGGAGTATTTCAGGAAATTTCTTGGGATTTTTACATAAACAATGTTTAAACAGAACGTAGAGGAAGAACAGCACTGGAATATGTCACTCACATATGTTCTACACAAGGCACTACTTGGTATTTGGGATCTTTACACCCTACATATAGTAGCACAAATCTGCACTATTTTCATGGACAATTCATCAATCAATTCATCAGCTTCTGATCAATCAAAATGTGTAGTTTAGAATCGATAATGGGGGGGGAAAAAAGCATACACATCTGGTTAAAAGAAATCTGTGTTAAGTGTGTTTTTTTTTAAATAATGAATCAAAGAAATCTATGGCGTGACTACGTGGGAAATGGTTTGCAGGTCAGATAGGAATGATGGCTTCGATTGCTTTTCCGATTTTAAATCCAATCCAGTTTAAAGTTTTTCGATTTTTTTTCACATCTGATTTTTATTTTATTTTTTTATGTATTAGACAAAAGTATAATATGACGTCTACACTGACAGTGTGCATATGTTTGTCCTCTTCAGAGTTGCAGGTGGTCATGGTTAAAGGTTTGCTGCTTTTGTAATTCTTGGTTTGGGGGGGGGGAGAAAAAAAACTTTTTTCAGTTTTCAGTTTGTTTCTCCTTACACCTTATATTTAATTCCATCCAAACATGAAATTCAGTACATGTTTACTAAATTAACGAATTCTGATTTACAGGACTGAGAGTCATAAACCATGTTTTTCACCTGCCATTAATTATTTCATTTAATGGAAGCTTAAAGTCCAAAATTTGTGGTTCAACCACTCGGTGTCTCTTTCACAGTGAACAGAATACTAATACAAAGTCCCAGTTCTCATATAGTTAATATTTTAATATATGATTTAAAAAATCATACAAACTAAGCAAAATAAACCATCAGAGAAAACTGCATTCCTTTGATGTGACAGGTTTTAACAAGCAATGGTAAAGAAATGGACTGACAGCCAAGAATGAACTCTTATCTTCGACATCATATAACTGTTTGATCCCATTTAAATGTTGCATTACCACAATCTGTACAAATACAGGATGTGAATTAATAATATCTGGAAAATATATAATGTTAGATGCAGAGAAATCAAAGAAAAGCAAAGTGATTAAAACAACCATAATCGCTGAAAATCAAAATGAAACCAATCGGTGTATTTCAGGAAGATTACACATTAGTTTAGCTGCAGATTCATTCCTTAAGTACTTTCACCATCATCTCTAAACATTTAACCCTTTTTTGGCAGAGCAACCTTGTCTTCATGGTAATGCACCGGCCAGCCCTGATCACAGTCTATCGTAATGTATCTCGTGCTCTGATGACCTTTGTAGTCACAGCGAGGTCGTCTTTCTCCACCCTGCAGCGTGCAGGTGACCACAGGGAAGGGCTGGCCGCTGGTATAACGATCCGCGGCCGTCCCGCACACGGTATTGACCTGGTTTGAACTGGCCTTTATGAAGGTGTTCACTTCTTTGCAGTTGTTGGTTTTACCATCAGTGATTCCTCTTTTGTCCATCACACTGTTACACATTGTCTCAGCCATGCCACCATAAATATGCTGATTCAGGAAATTCTGGTAGCGATTAATAACATTACGGGGCTGGGCTTCAGCTGGCAGAGTGAAACAAAACACCAAAATCAGTCCAAACACACAGGTCTTCATGATGATGTCTGTGAAGCGAGAGAGAGAGAGAGAGAGAGAGAGAGAGAGAGAGAGAGATACACAAATGATGTCATTTATTTATTTTTTGTTCAGTTCAGAGGGGTTTTAGTATCACTATTTACCAAGCAAACTATGAGGGGAACACAATTAAAATTTGTCTCGATTTGACAGGGATCGATTTGAGGGGGAATGGCACCCTCCCCTAACCCCCCCAGTCCCCCCCCCCCCCATTCAATATTATAATGTTCTGCTCTCAGCTCACGCGAGTTTGCGTAATATGTACTTTTGACATATTACTTTTGACTACTGAAGGTAGTCTTTCTTTTTTTCTTTCAATATGCACACGAGCCACTTTAATATGACACTTTCACCCCTGGACATTCCGTTCTTTTATGTTCACTCCACTCCCACAATTCTATATTTTCTATTGTACAGCTAGGTTTTCTTATTTTCCTTACATTTTTTTTATATCTTCCTATAGTGTATATTTTGTATCTTGTATTATACAGATATTATACAGATATTTTATATTTTATTTGATTATTTCTTAGTTAAATTTATTATTTCTTAGTTACATTTACTTATATAGAGTATATACTGTATATATTTTTTTCTCAAATTTATTTTTGTTTTAATATTTATTTCCTATATAGATATTCTTTCTTAGATAAGTAACTTTTTTATATTACTCCTATTAATGGTGAGTGAGAGAGAGAGAGAGAGAGAGAGAGAGAGAGAGAGAGAGAGAGAGAGAGAGATTGGTGTGTAGTCATACAAACTACTGTACTAAATTAAATTATTTCATTACTAATGTTTACATAGATTTTTATTCTACTCTTATAATCCTCCTCCATAATGAAAGTCAAGGATCAAAAGATATTTTTGACAATTGCATGTTTAAATACACACATTTTGTTTTGATGACTCCAAGTTGATCTAATTAAAATTAAGCTTAGCTTTTCTTAATAAAACTGTTCTTAAAAAATGTGCCATATTTCGCAATCACTTTGTATGGCCAGTTAGAGCCACGTACACTATCCGCCTTGAATCTGACCACTGTATATATAAAAACATATTATATGTATTTCCTTCCACTACCGCTCAAAAGATCACTTTGAGATCACTTGCAAATTTCTTTGTTTTTGTTTAGTGACTTATTTTCTACATTCTACAATAATACTGGGAATATCAAAATTATAAAGAACTGTAAGAACAGTATTGTGTCGAGTGCGTGTGTAAACCCCACCGAGCTCCAGGATGAAACCGTCTCTCATGAAGACCTTCCCAGGAAAACGAGACCAAAACTTACTGCTGCAGAGGAGACGTTTATTCAGAGTCACCAGCCTCAGAAATCACCAAGTAACCTCAAGCAGCACCTCAGATTAGAGCCGTTATGAAGCTTTACAGAGCAGAAGGAGCAGATCTACATCTCAATATCAACTGTTCAGAGGAGATTATTGTGTGTTTCGGATAAACGCCTTCAGTATAGTTTTACAGTGTAGAAATAAATAAAAATCAGGACCGACCGACCGTGGAGTTAGTTAGAAGGTAATCAAAAACTTATGCATATGCATTAAAATTTAGTATTAAAATATTTAGGCAGGTTGACAGTATTAAGTTTTTCTTTTCCTGATTGCATCACAATATTTACCTCAAAATCAAGGAATCTGATCACAGAGTTGTATTTTCAAGGTTGGTCTACCTTTCCGAGTCTCTTTCTTGCTGTCTTTTTTTTGTTGTTGTTGTTGCCATGATTCATGTCTCCTTCATGCCTTATATGCAGCAAAACACCACCCATTGTGTGTGTCTTCTTAATTAAGGCTGAAAATAAAACTAACACAACACAGGATTGTCACAGTAAATATTTACTATGTAATATTGACACGGGCTCAGAAAGTTTGCTGAGGTCACACTTAAAAACAAATCCTGGTCTACTGGGTTCTGTCGTGCCATCCACCTGAAATTACTGCCTCATTCTCATCCTCATGCCGCTTGTCCTGTACAGGGTCACATGAGGCCTGGAGTCTATGCCAGGGGACTCGGAGCACGAGGCAGGGTGGGAATCCATCTCATCCAATTAGCCTACCCTGCATGTCTTTGCACTGTGGGAGGAAACCAGCGCACACAGAGGAAACCACAGTGAGAACACACAACCTCTACACACACAGACCCAAAGCTAAATGTGCTCCAACTGCCATTATGTCTATTTATTTTAAAAGGATAATTAAAGTCTCTTATTTACAGCTGTCACAGAACACATATTTTGTATACGCACACACACACACACACACACACACACACACACACACACACACACACACACACACACACAGTCAGCCAAGCTACACAGCGGTTTACTGCCTTGGGCTCTCTGCACATTGAGGGTGTGGAAATGCTTTTACTTTCACTTTCACTTGAACACTCTTAAGTTCTGCTGTGTTTTGCCTTTCTCTTGTATGTGTAACTGATCTCCCATCACACTCATTCAGGAGTTTCTGAAGTCAAAGATGACGGTTCACCAGGTTTTATCAATGCATTTGTCAGTTCTTAATCTAATTTGAGTAGTTTCCGCAGTCTCTTTTGTCGTCTTTTTTTGCTTGATGCAGAATAATAATTTGACCCTTCTGAAACAGAATAGCATCTTTGCCACAAGCACAGGATATGTCTTCTGACATGGTCGTTCAAGAAATGAGAAGCTCCTCATTGCATCAGTTCGGGTTTAGAAATAGTTTGTTGCAAGCTGAACTAAATACATACATAGACATAGACATAGGCATACGTACACACACAGCCCAGGCTTTAAAAAAATTAATTACCATTTCAGAAAGGTCAAATTATTGGGCTGCGTCAAAACAATTGAGGAGATTTGAAATTATTGCATCAAGAACTGTCTAACACATTATCAAAAGCTATAATGATAGTGCTGAACCAACAGCTTTGTGGGAAAAATGTGGAAGGAAACAAAAAAATAATAATAATAAATTTCACTTAAACACTTGGTGAAGTTCATTGTAAAATGTAAAGTAAACGCCAGTTATGATTAGTGGGAGTAAGAGCATTTCTATTTAAAATGGAATTTAAAATTCCATTAAAATTTTACTTCTTGCATCTTTTTGGAGTACAAGTTTTTATAAGATTTCCCAATAAATAACATAAATACTGCAACTTACAAACTATAGAAAATCCAAAATTTATGCAGTAGAGAATTAGGGATTGAAAAGAGGTAAGATCAGTCATTTATTTTATCCAATTCGTCAAATCAGACCTTGTCTCACTTTTCCGATGTTAAACTTATCCAATAAAAACCTGAAAGTGCAAGTTCTAAATTATGTTTAGGCATTCCTAGTGGAAGTGGAGATCAAATACTTACTGTTACTGTGCTTAAGTATTTTTTGTATATCTCTTCCTTCCAGATGTGATATTTTTTACCTCTACTCACTACTCATTTTTGGATGGAAAGCCTGTACTTTTACTGACTACATAGAGACTATGTTGGCATAGTTACTTTTCAGCTGATAATCACACCAAAGTGCATTGATTTGCTGCTTTGCTAAGCTGCCCCATGTCAGAATTGCATACAGGAGCAAAACAATTCTATACACAAATGAGTGTCAGGTCATTATGAAAGTGCAGATTGGTTAATGCACCAAAGTCATTTGTGGTTACCTGGGCAACGAAACCCATCCCCTCAGTCTCTGGCAGTATTCTGTCTCGTTTTTCAAGCATCTCGAACAGGCTCACTTTTTAAGGTAATATTAGAAGCGATCTAGCTAACTAGCTAATACGCTGATCAAAGGTTGTTTCTTTTTATAACAATGTTTCTTGTTCTTTAACCTTATTGTTTCCTGTATGCTTGCAGTACGAACATGTTTGTCTGCATAGACTACTTTACAGCTTTGTTTTTGGAAACTACCCGAATGAAAGACGCTAACTAGTGCTACTTGCCATTCGTTTAATTAATGTCGAATTTTGTCGAGTCATGTTATCATTTCCAGGCCTCTTTCTTTAGCTTCAGTAACTTAACGATCTCTCAGTTAAGCGGCGGCCGGTCAATACGGGGCGCAGGGGCGCCGCCCCCCCTTAAAGTTCGGCAGAGAAGAATGCTCCTTTAACATAATAATTCTTTATTTTAATAATGAAATAAAGTCATTTAGTCACGATATTCCGCTGTATTTCTTAATATAATTTATTTGCAATTAAAAAAAAAATCTAAACTGTGTTACGTTCACTTGTGTTCGTGCACGCGGGGCGCCGGACAAACGAGTGTCTATGTAGCACGTAAACTTTTGAAAAGCGAAATGTGACTTGTGGCTGAGCTCCGATTGGATTTTGTCAAATCATCCTGGGTCGCAGCTCTGTGCGCCCTGAAACCCTCCCACTTTTGTTCTTAGCGAATCAATATTGTTTTTAAATATTTGGTCTCATGTGATTGGACCATGTGATTCTCAACGAGTCTTCTCCAGCACTTCTTACGGCGAGCGGAGCTGCTGACTGGACGCGATGTGAGTCAGGACTTTATTTTATACTAGTAGTAATGATGCGCAATCACCTGATAAACTGATAAATGGCTATTTGCAGGTGAGAATTAAAAGTTTAATTTTAATTTTGTTTGAACACATCCAATGAATTTTAAATTGATTTATTTGTTATTAAATTCTACTTTTCTTTATACTGTACTTTTAATTTATCCTATATTCTGGTAACAAAATAATGAGCATTTCAGATTTCTGTAGAAAACATCAACATCAAGTTTAAAATACTTTAAATTCTTTTAAAACCAGGTGGCATCAGGTAGAGTGACAGAAATCAGTCTGTGTTATATGTGTGTTCTATAAGTTTGAAAGTTTGCTTATATAACAGGAAGTGTTTGGGTTGATATGAAGTCCACTCTCATGATGGAGGCTCAGGTATATCGTGGTAATTTCAGTCCTAAAGCTATCAGGCAAATGCAGTCGCAAGCCATCACATAAAAACTGCCTGCATTAACCCAGCCCAAGACCATCCTCATGCTCATCAAGTGGAACGATACAGTATACAAAGAATCCATACTGGTTACAAAAACATACTGTATAATATACACCATTCTCATAAATCTTATCACAGATCTTACAGCTACCATGACAGTACACATTATTTAACCTTTACCTTCTCCATCAAGTGTGTCGAGTGAGTATGAGTTAACATTAACAGGCAGCAAAAACACACATTTCCCGTCAAATAGATTAAATAAATATACGCCAGTTCAACAGGACTTTGGAGTCGTGTTTGGAGCCGGTGACCTAACGTTTGTGAAAAAAAGAGTTCAGATCCGGAAAGAGCACGACTGTTGTTCATGACTGACCATGAACTGGTTGACATTACAATCAGTTTGTTTTCTGTTCTTTTGTTCCGTACATCAGTAATTCTGAATTATATATGTGTTGCAAAAAGAACATTATAAATGATGAGACATGATGCACAGAATCCTTTGTTTAAAACCTCCCTCAGAGGCTGTTACAAATAATAAACGGCACAAAATAAGTCAAGATTATCAATGAGGTAAACATAAATAAAGATTTATGAAAAAAAAAAAAAAAGCATTTTCAGAAAATGATTACAAAATCTAATCCTTCAGTAGATGCTTTCTGGTCACAGGTGTAGCAAATCACGCAAAAAGAAAAAAAAACTTGCATAAATATTTTAATATAAATTTACTGATATACAGCGTATATGAAAATATTATTCATATTATATTCATATAATATACATGATACTGATATTGGAGTGTGTATACATTTTTTTGGCTGACTCTCAGGTTACGGTCGTGTGATATAAAAATTTGTTTGATGATCTGTTTGATAATCATTTAAGTGTGAAAAATATGCAGAAAAGAATCAGGAAGGTGCAAATACTTTTTACCACAAATCTTTGTTTGTATAGTTATTACTGGTTTCCCAAATCATCAGAAATTGTTGTCTCATCGCTAGAGGGAGCCAGAGAGCAAGCAGTGATGCTGCTATACCAGTTTTCGCCACAAGAGGGATCCAAAGAGCAAAGTTTTCATTAAAATCAGTGGCCTCTGCATCACCATTGATTAGATTAGATTCAACTTTATTGTCATTGCACATAGTTACAAGGCAACAAAATGCAGTTAGCATCTAACCAGAAGTGCAAGTTAGCAGTGCAATATAAACATATATACAGATCTATCAAACTTTATATATAAAGCTATGTCTAAATATAAATATGTTGAATAAAGATATACAGAAACTATATATAGGTGAATTTACATTATGTGCAAGAGTATGAATATACATATGAATAAATATGAGTAATTTAGCCGCTGGATGGAAATGCAGAGTATACCTATACACACATATCTACATGTATGAATATACATATATCAGTGTACAGTCTATGTGCAGACTGTACAAATGAATGAACAGGAAGTATTTACAGAGGTATTAAACAGGAATGTCGGGTTATCAGTGATGGTGGTAACGTCCATGTGAGGGGGTCAGTGAAGTTGTGTTCAGTAACCACTGTGGGGTAAAAACTGTTCCTCAGCCTGCTGCTCTTGGCTTTTAGGCATCTGAACCTTTTTCCAGAGTGAAGGAGAGAAAACAGTTCATGTGCAGGGTGAGAGGTGTCCTTCACGATGCTTCGTGCTCTACGCAGACACCTCCTCTTGTAGACTTCCTCAATGACAGGAAGTGGGGTGCCAATGATGCGCTGGGCGGTTTTTACCACCCTTTGGATGGATTTGCGGAGACTTGAGGGACTTGAGGAGACTGGAGGTATTAATGAACCAAGTTAAATCCTCAGAAATGTGTATCCCCAGGAACTTGAAGTTTTTAACACATTTGAACATTTGCCTGGGGTTTTTAAAGTGTAGTAGCCATTTGAATTCAAAACAACACTTTTACACTGATAATTTACTACAACAGCACATCTCTGTAAGTAGCACTGTCACCTTGCACCTCCAGGGTCCGAGTTCGATTCCCATCTTGGGGACTGTGCACGATGAGTGAGCGAGTAAGCACATCTTTAAGTATTGAAATTTACAAAAGTTAATTGTGTAAAAAGATTTATTTCAGAGACCAAGGAGAATGGTGATTAAATTATGTTAAAGTGGGACACTCAAGTTTTTTGTTTTGTCAGTGTTTTGTCTTTGGTCAGTGTCCCATTTTATCAGCATCCCTCTAAAAAGACTTAACATTTGTTCAATAGAGCTTTGAAGAGGACGGCATGGTGACTTAGTGGTCAGCACTGTCGTCTCGCACCCCCAATGGTCTGGGTTTGATTCCTGCCTTTGGGGTCTCTGTGAATGGAGTTTGCATGTTCTTCTCATGCTTGGTGAGTTTCCCCTGGGTACTCCGGTTTCCTCCCACAGTCCAAAGACATGCAGATTAAACTAATTGGCGTTCCCAAATTTTTTACTTCTATAAAAGTCAGCCTAAGCTTTCTGAAGCCATATGATGTTATTATAAATGGTATTAACATTACAGTTAAAAGTGACATCAGATTTCCAAAACTGACCCTCTTTACTAATGTTCAACTTAATTATTTTAAGGACAATTAAAGTCCAGTATTTGTGGTTCGAATACTCAGTGTCGCTTTCACAGTAAGTAGAATATTAATGCAAGTCTCAGGTCTCTTGTACTGTATATTTAAATTTTTAAGCTATGCTTTAAAAGAAGTACCACACCAAGGAAAATAGAATATGAGAGAAAATTGATATTCTTTTTTGTTTTTGTAAAGAAAATAAAAATTTGATTTCACAAAAAAAAAATTGATTTGTTTTAAGAAAAAAAGTAAAAGCATTTAAGCCATATATATTAGGTAAAGTTAAAGCCAAAAGACTACATTGGAAATTAATTAATGAAAAAAATCCAAATCAAATCAATTAGCACATTTTAGCATGATTACACACTAGTTTAACTGCAGAGTCATTGATTAGGTACTTTTACAATCATCGCTAAACATTTGCCCTTTTTTAAGGTACAACAACCTCATCTGATCACATTTGTCGAATTTATCTTATCACTTTTTTTTTTTTGCCATAGTCACAGTGTGAGGGTTTTTCTCTGCTATGAAATTTGCAAGGGACCAAACATGTGAAAAACGTGCTGATTCAGGAAGTTTTTGTAGCGATTAATCATGTCCTTGGGCTGGGCTTCAGCTGGCAGCGTGATGCACAACACCAACAGCAAAACCAGTCCAAACACATATTTCTTCATGATTATGTCTGTGGAGAGTGAGAGAGAGAGAGAGAGAGAGAGAGAGAGAGAATTTCATGTACAGTACTGTACCAAGCAAACTGAAAAAGAAACAAACTTTAAAAGTTTTCCTCTTCAACACATGAGAATGATACTAATAGAGACCGATTATAATTTTTTTAAAAATAAAGAAAAATTGTAAATATTTCATTTGATACCTTTGTATTGACTTTTTAGTATTCTGTAAATAAAAAAATAAATTAAAAAAAGGTTCGTTCCTGTTGTCACTCACATTATAGACCAATCAGAATGCAGAATTCTACAGCACTGGGGTGGACATTTTCACGTACACTGTTCTTACATTTTACCAGCAGCCTGGATGAAGATAGATAAAGCTCTAGTCTGCTGGATATGGTAGTACTTTAAATGTTAAAAACAAACTGACCACCATCTGTACAGTACATGCTGAACAAGAGGATTAAATCAGATTTACCTAAAAAGTTTTAGTGGCACCTAAATATCTTCCTACAAGTGTAGAAATCTTTGCTATGATTCTTGTCTCTCCTCATGTCTTATATATATAATTTCATAATCTATTACAGATATTTAGGTCATGACAATCTGTGAATTATATATATGCTTGAAATACACAAGAAATAAGAATAATATTAAATAATTTATTTGTTTTCTAATGGCTCAGTGGCAGGTGTTTTGCCTACCATGCAGAAGGCCCAGGTTCAATGCTTAGCCAGTGAGGGTGGCATCAGGAAAGGCATCTGGCATAAAACCTGTGCCAAGCTTGTATGTGCAGACTGGATGGTCTGCTGTGGCGACCCCTTGCCAGGAGCAGCCGAAAGAACATCAACAATGACTCTAAAAAAATAAGTTCTAATAGGTATCTTCTTTTGAGCTCTGTTTTGTGTTTTTCCTGCTTCGCCTTCTTATTTTTTTTATCTCTCCATCTGTTTAAATGACACGTGGTGTGGATGGTGTTTGTCTTACATGTGACCGCTGAAGGTCTCAGTCACATTCCGCTGAATCCTGGTTCCTGCTTCCTCATTCCTGTTAATTGTCCTGTTAATTGTTTATTTTATGTGATGGCTGTCTTTACTTATACCTTTATCGGCTGATCAGCTCAGGCATATGGAGGCTTAAAAGGCCTGCATTTTGAAAAAATAACTTTTTATTAAACATGTATGACTTATAAATCATTATTTGCTCATAAAGATTCTATTTTCTTGTATTTTATTATAAAACAAGAAATACAATGAGGGGGGAACTATAATACAATTACAATCTAGTTTGTTACAATACAATCTATATTGTGTTTGTACCACAACAAGTGAGTGTCTGTGTCTATACACACACAGGATATATATCTACAGGAGAAACTCAAAAAATTAGAATGTCCTGCAAAAGTTCATTTATTTCAGTAATGCAACTTAAAAGGTGAAACTGATATATGAGAGAGACACATTACATGCAAAGCAAGATAGTTCAAGTCGTGATTTGTCATAACTGATTTCATCATAAAAACCCCAAATCCACAATCTCAAAAAATGTGAATATTACATGCAATCAATAAAACAAGGATTGTACATAGAACATATCGGACCTCTGAAAAGTATAAGTATGCATATGTACTTGGTTTGGGCCCCTTTTGCAGCAATTACTGCCGCAATGCGGTGTTGCATGGAAGCTATCAGCCTGTGGCACTGCTGAGGTGTTATGGAAGACCAGGATGCTTCAATAGCGGCCTTCAGCTCTTCTGCATTGTTCGGTCTCATGTCTCTCATCTTTCTCTTGGCAATGCCCCATAGATTCTCTATGAGGTTCAGGTCAGGCGAGTTTGCTGGCCAATCAAGCACAGTAATCCCACGGTCATTGCACCAGGTTTCGGGTGCTTTTGGCAGTGTGGGCAGGTGCCAAGTCCTGCTGGAAAATGAAGTCAGCATCCCCACAAAGCTCATCTGCGGAAGGAAGCATGAAGTGCTCCAAAATCTCCTGGTAGACGGCTGCGTTGAAACTGGATTTAATGAAGCACAGTGGACCAACACCAGCAGATGACATGGCTCCCCAAATCAACACAGACTGTGGAAACTTCACACTGGACTTCAAGCATGTTGCAGTGTGTTTGTGCCTCTCCATTCTTCCTCCAGATTCTGGGTCATTGGTTTCCAAATGAGATGCAAATGTTGCTCTCATCAGAAAAGAGGACTTTGGACCACTGTCCAACAGACCAGTTCTTTCTTCCTTTAGCCCAGGTACGACGCTTCTGACATTGTTTGTTGTTCAGGAGCACCTTGACAAGAGGAATACGACATTTGAAGGCCATGTCCAGGATCCATCTGTGTGTGGTGGCTCTTGATGCACTGACTCCAGCCTCAGTCCACTCCTTGTGCACCTTTTTCTTTCACACTTTTCCCTTCCACATAACTTTCTATTAATGTGCTTTGACACAGCACTTTGGGAACATCCAACTTCTTTTGATGCTTTCCCTCCTTATGGAGGATGTCAATGATGGTTTTTTGCACAACTGTCAGATCAGCAGTCTTTCCCATGATTGTTCTTCCTACTGAATCAGACTGAGAGACCATTTAAAGGCACAGGAAATCCTTTGCAGGTGTTATGGCTTAATTAGCTGATTAGAGTGGGACACTGAGCCTAGAATACTGAACCTTTTCACAATATTCAAAATTTCTGAGTTTATGGATTTGGGGTTTTCATGAGCTGTAAGCCATAATCATCTCAATTATGACAAATCACGGCTTGAACTATGTTGCTTTACATGTAATGAGTTTCATATATTACCTTCACCTTTTAAGGTGCATTACTGAAATAAACGAACTTTTACGCGATATCCTAATTTTTCAAGTTGCACCTGTGTATATATATATATACTTTGTGCTTGTATATAATACTAATATTGCATGTGAAATAGTGAGATTTACTCACTTCATTTAGATTACTCAATCATCGTCGAAACTACTATGCATTTTTAAGACTGTTGGAGGAAACCAGAGTACCCGGAGGAAACCCAACAAGCACAAGGACAACATATAAACTCCATGCAAAGACCCTGAGATGTGTTATTTCATAGTGTTTTGTTGTTGTTGTTGTTTTTAAATAATACAGTGTTGTTCTAGAATGTAGAAAATAAATCCAAACCTTTGACTGGTACTGTGTAGAATTGTAAAAATGCATGTAGACTCACTCTCACTCACTCATCGTCTATACCACTTTATCCTGTATACAGGATACCCATCAAGAATGGAGAGAGCATGCAAACTCCATGCACACAGACCCAGAGGTAGGAATCGAACCAGGCCACATAATTCATTTTACTGTAATATTTACAGCCAAAGACCATGTTTTTATTTCAAACTTAGAGGTGAAGTTCAAAATCAAGAACTCATTAGCAAAAACAGAAGTTATGCTTGTAGATCAGTGACCAGGAACATAATAATGAAAAGAGAGAGATTTTTCTAGGATTTTATTAATATTATAATGATACTATATGGAGAAAAAATGAAGGCCTGTTTATTGTGAGAAAACATAGCTGTGGATCAAATTCCACACAGAATCAGCTTTTCTCTGTGAACTTTCACTTCCTGCGCGGTTTTACGTGCCTGGAGGACCAGGCGGAACTTTTCGTTCCCATAATTCCACAGAGGAAGAACTTATCCAGTGTTTGTGCAGAAACTCACAGTTAAACATTCTTTAATATATTTCATTAATAAACTTTCCACATCACTTCCATACTAAGCTCACAGCTATATACGCTGTAGAAAAAAAAGAAACATTATGCTTATTTCATAGCGTGTCTACTTCAGCTAACTAACAAGCTAGCACGCAGTTGCTAGGTGTTTCCGTCGCATGGTGACGCACGTCGCGCGTTGATGACGTCGAGTGCGGGCTGCTGTAAATATTTAATCGAATGCACGGTTTGATAACCCGATATTGAGGTTGGTTGTTTGTTTATGCGCTTATAAGAGCGCCGTGATGCACGGAAACGCTGAAGATAAACGATAAGTTGGTCGCGGTTGCTGCGGTGAATTCGACGTCATCACTCCGCGACGAGATTCTGGACCAATCCGAAGTCAGAAGTGGCCTTCTCGGTTTTATTGTGGGGGGAAAACACACACACAGGGGGTCGCGTCTTTCTTAATCTTTCGGGCGTGGGGTCTGTGTTAATCTGTGCAGAAATTAATCAGGTTTCTAACAGGAATGTGTGTTAGGGTCAGGGGAGCGTGTGTGGCTCGGTTGGTGATTGACCTGGCGCGTGAATAGCGTTAACTCTGAATGGCTTGACAGCGCTGTGGATCAGATCCGCGGTGTTTGATATTTTAAAAACAACTCGATCCCGAGCAAACAGCGGGATCGATCGGATTCCATGATGAACTCGAAGCGAAACAATGCAGGAGAGAATGGAGGAGGAGGAGGGCGCATGAACCCGGCGGTGAGCGAGACCTCTGCGGGAGGAGCGCACCGGAAGCCGAGCAGCGCGAGCTCTCCCGGGAAAGCCGGCGCACGAGTGGACAGGTGCGAGCACGCGCACGACAGCAGGGGCACCGGCACCGTGACCGTGTCCTCCCTCAGGTCCCGCCTCGGACCCACCATCAGGTACGAGCAGCAGGGAGATCACTCCACGATACGATATCATCACGATACCTCGGTGTCGGTTCCATAGATATCACGATTCGATATTATATATATCCATCCCTGACCATAAAGCAAATTTTAAACCTTTAAAAAAAAAAGTTTAACGATTAATTAAATGTAGCCCGTTTCTTATAACCTTGGTTTTCTCACTTAAAACACAAGCGCAGCATTTAAACATAACACACTAACTTCAAATATAAGAGTTTAACATTTAAAAGCAGCGCATTTACCTCCGCATACGAACCCGGAGACGTGACATTTCCCATTCAGCCAAAACTTGGTACTGGTGCAAAAAAAAAAAAAAACAATTTCATAATCCTTTATGCTTCTTATCTGCTGATCCATGCTTCATTTTTTAAAATACGAAAAAGAAGCACATTTGCTAAATGCAGTTTTTTTTTTGTAATTTTTTTTATTATAATTTTTTTTTTCTTCAAATTTGACAAGACAGGATATTTTAGTACAAATCCCTGAAAAGTTTTAAAAAATACACATACTTAAAAACAATCAATTACTTAATTAAAAAAAATAATAATAATAAATAAATAACACATATACACACACAAAAGGCATTATAATCGAGCACATGTAAATTATCTATACGACAGTTTTATACCATTTTAGAGCACAGGGAATAAAGGAGAGTTCATGACGTTTGGTTTTAAGAGAATATGTAGGTGTGTTGGAGCTATAGGCAGGAAACAGTGCAGCGGTGATGAACTGTCCCTGAGTATTTTTTAAAAAAGTTCGTTTGGTGGCTTCATCACGCCTTTCACTCAGTGTTGGGAGAGATGAAGTCGGAATGCCTATTATCTGACAGCATCGCTTTTGGATCTTCTCTAACTCCTTAGAGGGACCTTTAGGTAGTCCAGACCCGTACTGGACTAGCATACTCAAGAACTGGATGTGTAAAAGTCAAGTATGTTTTCACCAAAATATCACGAGGAAGATTCCAGTACAGAATCTAAAACCTTCTGAATGAGTCCAGGTAAAGATCCCATTAGAAAGTCGTGTTAAATTATCAGCATATTTCACAGGTAGAACGGAAGGAATACAAATCCCCCACCAATCCCCCCCCCCCTCCCCGTAGTGTCAGTTACGTTACTTTTTCAAATTCAAATCTTTCAACGGTCATAACTGTCATTCAGATGAAACTTGGCCAGTTTAGATTTCACATGAAAAGACACAAAACTGAAAAAGTCTATTATCTTAAAACGATAAATTATGATATTACAACATAAATTTGACATGGTTATGGATACTACAGATTTTATACTATTTAAAGCTTTTACCAACAACAAAAAAAATGAATGCTTTAATCTAAGCAACAATTTTTAAAGGTAGTAGGCATCCAGAAGCTTACACTAGTTTTACTATCAAGACTCCTAAAGAAGGCAGCATGGTGGTGTAGTGGTTAGCCTTGCACCTTCAGGGTCCGGGTTCGATTCCCGGCTTTGTGTGCATGGAGTTTGCAGTTCTCCCCGTGCTTGGTGGGTTTCCTCCAGGTACTCTGGTTTCCTCCCACAGTCCAAAGACATGCAGATTAGGTTAATTGGTGTTCCCAAATTGTCTGAAGTGTGTGAGTGTGTGTGTGAGTGTGCCCTGTGATGGATTGGCACCCTGTCCAGGGTGTACCCCGCCTCATGCTCTAAGCCTCCTGAGATAGGCTCCAGGTTCCCGCGACCCTGAATACAGGATAAAGCGGTATAGGAGATGCATGAAAAATTCCCATTTTTGGGACACACAAAATCAAGATTTTTTTTAGGGAAGCAAGATCAGTCCATTCCATGTTGCATGAGCTTCAGACGTAGCTTCTTTGGCACACAGAGTTTCTGTATTATATGAATAACATAAAAAAATAATAATAAAATCAGCACCAACAGTGTTTTTTTGATGCATTGTGTGAAACATTTCCCCATAGGAAATAATTTAAATGCAGATAATCTGTTACAGACATCCAAAATTATTACAAGTATTACTTATTTCCAGCACTATAATCATATATTTTTGCATATAAAAACAATCAATACATAAATAAAGTAAAATATGAAATAAATAGACATTAAACTCACTTAACCTTAATTTATGATTTCTCTTGGCACCAGCTGCTTTAATAACCGAACTGAAGTGGCTCAGTTTTCTTCTTGTTATCCGCTCTGAATCTTCTGCCTGCGGTACAGAATTTATATCTGATGCTGATCTGTCTCATCGGTCACAGCCAATCAAACTGATAACCAGACAATTCTGATGATCAACTGGATCAGTTTAATCCGTTTTGTAGTCAGTGTGGTGATACGTGTATCACCTCACAAAAGAATCATGATTCGTAACTGAATAGATTTTGATGTCTACTAATTAAAAGCACACATCTTGGGACGTTTTCTTCCTCGTGTGTCATTCTCCATCTATGGTTACAGTAAATGTTGTGGAAATTTGTAAAGGCTGAGTACAAATGTGAAAAAGTATTTTAGAAAATGGAAAAAAGAGGACAAGGAAGAAAGTATCTAATGGGTTTCTTCAATAAAGGAGGATTTAAACTGAAAGCAAGGTGAGGGAGCTCCAGACCCGAAGGTGGTGAAGTATAACATATAACCTTGTGGGACGCCTGTTGCTTTGAAGCAAGTTAATTCCTGTTATCACTTGAGGTATAGCTGCTATAAACACGTCTTTTACTGTCTTAGAACTTTACTGTCAAAGAAAGTTTGACAAAAATTCTTGTGTCAGAATGTTTAAAAGCAATTGCACTGGATACTCCGTACATAAAATTATTAAATTAGCATTTCCCAAAAGAAATCACCACCATATCAAAAGTTATTTTTTTTTAATTGTTAACAAACTAGAAGGATTTGTTTTAATGCAAGTTTAAGTGGTCGAGAACATGCAGTGTTCGATTACAACCGTGACAATGTATGTTCTGTCCACCACCAGGTCCGCTCTGTCCTCCGCCGTGGAGACACTGCTGGGCGAGATCGCGGCCGTGATGTCAGAAACCGAGGACGAGCTGCTGTCCAAAGAGCGCGAGAACGAGAGGCTGAAGGCACGTCTGGACGCCTCTGAGCGCGAGCTGAAGACGCTACAGGAGTGCCTGTGCAGCGCGCAGAAGCTGATCGACCAGCTGCAGGGGCCGTTCAACACCCATCCCCCTCCTCTTCCTCCTCCCATGGCCGGGCAGCACGGTTACGGCAACCAGGCACCGGGCGCAAACGCGGCTCGCCTGACGCACCGTGGGGCTGGAGACGATGCCGACCCCAGGTGCTTCGCGAACAGCGAGGCGGAGCTGAGCGGAGCGCTCGGGGACGCCATCCACGGCTTCGAGGCCAGAGACGAGTTCAAAAGCTGTCACCTGTCCATTCAGGCCGACGGTACCGTGACCAACAGCTACTACGACCCCATGGCGGTTCACACCGGCGGCCTGTGCCACGACGTCAACAGGGCAGGTGAGAGATCTCGCTCGTTACGGTTTCACACACAGCTTGACTACATACTTGGCGAAGATTAAAGTGACGTAAATTTAAGTAAATTTTATTTTTTTGCAGGTGAGATGAGTGATCGACGGCTGTCTCACCCTCCCTCCCACTCCCCCTACGGCGTGAAGGAGGAACAGGGTCCCACGTCAGGGCCGGTGCGTGTCCGAGGAGAAGGCGATCATGGCGGCCAGGGCGAGTGCGATCAGGGTTACGCCCACGTGGTGGAGGAACAGGGCGGTCCACGTTCCCGGAGACAAGCTGTTAAACATGCTCCGTCTACCAGCTCGCATAACGGCCCTTCTTCTTCCTCCGCTGGGACGCCCTCACAGGGGCCTTCCGGTCTACGAGGCGCTTCTAGAGCCGTGACCGCGGCATCCTCCAGGCAGAGTCCCGGTACGAGCGACTCCTCACCCGACGGTCGGCGGAGGCGGCGCCCGCCCTCAGAGCTAATGGGCGAGGTGGCTGGCGAGCGACCACACCTCTGCCTGGAGTGCGGCAAGACGTTCCGTCTGCTCTCAAGCCTCAAGAAGCATCTGCGCATCCACACGGGAGAGAAGCCGTACCCATGCAGCGTGTGCGGACGGCGGTTCCGCGAGTCCGGTGCGCTCAAGACGCACCTGCGCATCCACACAGGCGAGAAGCCGTACGCCTGCAGCGAGTGCGGCGCACGTTTCCGCCACCTGGACGGTCTGCGCAAGCACGGGCGCACACACACAGGCGAGAAGCCGTACGCCTGCGGCGTGTGCGGGAAGCGCCTCAGCCGTCTGCAGCACCTCAAGCACCACCAGCGCATCCACACCGGTGAGCGGCCGAGTCGGTGCCCCCTGTGCCAGCGCTCGTTCCAGGACGCCGCCAGCCTCAGGAAGCACCTCGTCAGCGTGCACCAGGGAGAACCGGGCGCCGAGGAAGCCCACGAGAGGCTGGGGGGCACCGATCTCGGAGAGCACGAACTCCAGGGGTCCGTGGAGGACGAGGAGATGAGATTCGAGATGTGGGAGGAGGAGCGCGAGGAAGCCGACACCGCCGTGGACTGCGTGTAGGGCTGCGTGAAAAAAAGTCACCCAAGATGAGCAGATCCATGAGGTGACATCATACCAGCTTTCCAGAGCGAGTGTGTATCATATCCTGAAGAGTAACCTTGATCCCGATAGCATCCACATACACACACACACACATACACTGCTGCTTATCCAGAATAACAGACTAATGCTTTCAGGAGTCAGTTTTGTTCATGTTGTGACTCTGACCTCACTTCGTCAGAGCGTACTCAGTACGGTGTCAGTATTCCTGCAGAATGTCCCTCTTCCCCGGACGCTCTGCATCACGTCACGTCTCCGGTTCTCTGTTGTAGTCAGTAATAATGTAATATAGGTACTGTGAGGAATAGAACCGTGAACATTGTGGATCTCTTTCTCTCATATGCACACGTAAAGACACACTCGCGTTTCGTTCACTCGTCAGCTGGGAAAAGTGTGATTTAAAAATTAAAGCTGTTTTTTATTCGCAATAAATATTTAACTTCTTTTTTTTTTTTTTTTTTTACAGCATCACATTGTCATATTTTGCTTCAACTTTCTTGATTTCAGTTTATTTACATGCATGTTTTTTTCTGGCCCAAATTTATTTTTTTTTTCCTCTCACAAAACAAAGCATTACATATTTTTTTTTATTTTTTTATTTTTAAGGAGGTTAAGACAGCTGTAGTATGGGATGACGCATGTCAGTCAAGGGCTGGAAATGAAAATGACATACCGCTGCTTTAAAACCAACGATAAAGATTGATAATCTTCTAATAAAAAATAATAATAATCCAAACATCATCTTGCACGCATGTTGGCTGACTGGTTGCATTTCTGGTCCTGTATTTTCTGCAGATATTAATATTTTCAGAGAATAATGATAAAAATATAGAAAATAATAAGGAACAAAAAAGAAAAACAATGCCCTCTTGTGGTCAAACTCATAAACTGCATGCGGGGGATTTCTACAGCAGGAGTTATTTTGGTTCATTTTTATATTATATTGGTTATAAAAAAATCTCATTATTAATTTTTGTTGTGGTTGTAGTTTAACCCATTACCTCCTGGCTTATTAATTCTTTAAATGCTTTTTTTTGTTGTTGTTGTACAGTTTATAAAATGAATCGGAAGATCAAAATGTTTGCCCTCTTCTGGTCAGAATGAGGTACTGCATGTGAACGGTTTCTGAAGCAGGCGTTATTTTTGTTCATTTTGTATATTTTTTTATTTTGTGTGTGTATGAGTGTGTTTACTCCTGTTACCTCCAGTCTCCTCCATATTCCTGTTATTCCTGAAATATCTAGAAACACGCTGCGCTCTGATGGTCGAAATGAGAAACTGATCGATCTGGGGATTTTTTAATTTTCTTTATTGATCTTTTTTCCCCCCCAAACATCCGTTCTCTGTTTTATTCACTCTTGTTGATATGTTTTGTTTGTATCGCTAAATATACAGTACAGGAGTATAAAAGAAATAAAAGTACAGGGATGTTATAATGTTCAGAATCATGCTGCCCTCTTATGGACAAATCAAGCAACTACATGCTAAAAGTTCATAACTTTTTTTTTTTTTGTTTGCTTGTTTTTGCTTGTAATCCCATAACCTTCATTCTTATTAACAGTTTTTATTGTGTATTTCTGAATACTGTATACTCTGATATAAATAGAAAAAAACGAGAACATTTAAAAAATTCTTCCCCCTTATGGTCAACTTGAAGAACTGCAGCTTGGATGTTTCCGTAAAGGAGGAGTTACGTTGTTTTGTTGTATTTGTATTTTACCCCATCAGTCATGAAACATTTGTGAATATAGCATATAAAATTTATTTTTAATTTTTTCGTTTTGTTTTCCTTTTCACACACTTTTGTTGCATGGTTTGACTTCTTTGTATTTACAGCCCTTTTCTTGTCTAGTGTAAAACAATAGCTCTGTAGTAGAAACTTTTAAAACTAATACCAACATAAGCCGTGTTTTCTTAACACCTCTGCGTGTAAATAACCTTTAGATATATCTCATTTTAGTGTCGAATAAATGTGAGTAAATAAAAGTTTGGTAAATGTTACGTAAAACTGGAGGGGAAAAAATAGTTTTACCGTTACTGTGTTACACATGATTTTTCTTTTTTCTTTTTTCCCAATAAAAGCCGAGCATGCGTTTTGTAAACCTGAAGCAGTGTTTGTTTTTCTCATCAGAACATCTGGGAAATGTCTCCTGCCTTTTTTACTTCATACATGTCCATATGGTGTGTGCATTTATTTATTTATTTATTTATTTATTTATTTATTTGTGTGTGTGTGTGTGTGTACTGTATGACCGTTAGCAGTGTTAAAAATCTTTCATTTCTGACCACAGACATCACACACTGATGAACATATGAAAGTCTCAGGACACTCATCACTTTCTCTGAGTGAGTGTTTTGAAACACACACACACACACACTGGTTTATTGTCTAACTGACAGCGAGACAGTTTCTGACTCACAGCGCTTCAGAGACGTCCACCCTAACAAACCAAAATGAGGGTCCTTGTGAATAACACACCACACACACACACACACACACACACATCTTGGCCGAGTCGTCCTTGGTGTGAGTAAGGGATCGATTTTCATTGGAATTTTTATTTTTTTGTATAATCTGAGACAGTGAGCTGTTGACCAGATGCTTTATCCTCTACCAGTGGCATGATTCGTAAGTGTGTGTGTGTGTGTGGTTAGCCACAGTGACGCTGAAGGCCCAGTGACGACGTCATGACGGCATTTCTGCCCTCGAGACCGTACACCAATCCAAACTAGACAATATTAATAATAATCTCTGAATATTGACGGTCAGTGAACGTGTACTAAAGACATTATACACAGGTTTTAGTATTAAGGTCCAAAAGCGAAGCTGTCCATAGAAATGGCGTATAATGTCTCAGTTACAGGCTCAGATTCAGTACTGTGGGGAAAAGTCTCGATCCGCCTCATTTTTTCATATTAAATTCAATTACATGTTGTTATTTAAATTATAGAACCATGAACAAATGTTTTACTGCCACAGACTGAAAGATGGTCTCGGATGGAATTATGTAACCAACTCGGCAGCGACCTCATTTCCCCCCTCGTCTCCGCCCCCACCGTACTCACCAGGTAGAGATAACGTTTGAACATCACCTTGTATCTCATACACGGTTTGGAAACCTACTGAAGTATTTATTAAACACTGAAGCGTTGTGTGATTATGATGATGATGTAAGCGATCAGCGTACGTTCCTGCCAGTCTTGTGCACCAAGCAAGACTGTGCCAGCATGTTCGGATGTTATTTCGCTGTTTACTCAAACCAGAGCCAGAGAACAGAACGAGACGAATAAAGCCCAGGTGTTCCTGCGTCGCGCGTTCCCGTCACTGATCTTTTAATCATGTTCCGTTGAAAACGTGGTGGTGGTGTATTGGTTAGCACTGTCGCCTTGCACTTCCAGGGTCCAGGTTCGATTCTCGTCTCTGTGTGCATGGAGGTTGCATGTTCTCCCTGTGCTTGGTGGGTTTCCCCCGGGTACTCCGGTTTCCTCCCGCAGTCTAAAGACATACAGATTAGGCTAATTGGCGTTTCCAAATTGCCCATATTGAGGGAATGAGTGTGTCTGTGCCCTGTGATGGATTGGCACCCTGTCCAGGGTGTACCCCACCTTGTGGCCCAAGTCTCCTGGGATCGGCTCCAGGCCCCCTGCGACTTTGAATACAGGATTAAGCGGTATAGATGATGAGTGAGTGAAATGGTGGTGTAATGCAGTTTTTAAATGGTGCTTTCATTTATTAAGGAAAGAAAAAATGTCCAAACCTACCTGGCCCTATTCGAAAAAGTCATCGTCCCCTAATCCTAATAACTGCTTGTGCCACCCGACAGCTGCAATGAAGCCTTCAATGAGTCTTTCACGTCGTGGTGGACGGAGTTTGGCCTACTCCTTTTTGTTTTTTCAGACGTGTCTTCATTCCGCTACATTAAAGGGTTTTGGATGATTCCTGAATGCCCTGTTTAATGATCCTGACTGGATTTTTGACCAGGACACTCAGAGTGGACCTGATGGACATGCTGGTGTGTTGCTGATCTTTGTCCTGCTGTATAACCCGAGTGCACTTGAGCAGTGTCTGGCAGAAATCAGGCCCGGGTGTGGCAAGTGGACTTTAACTCAGCTTTCCAACCCAACAATTCATAAATTAGCAAGGGGGCAATTACTTATTCACATAAGGCTAGGTAGGTTTCAACCGCTTTTTTCCCCATAATAAATTAAATCATCATTTAAAAACTGCATCCCCATCTGTCTGACTGTCTGGCTGTCTGTCTGTCTGACTGTCTGTCTGTCTGTCTGTCTGTCTGTCTGTCTGTCTGACTGTCTGTCTGTCTGACTGTCTGTCTGTCTGTCTGTCTGTCTGACTCTTTCATTCATGTGAGTACAGTGAGCAATAATGTGTGTGTAGTATACGGCCAAGAATGTGAAGTATGTTTATGAGCTCATTCCTGCATGCATGTCTTGTGTGAGTGTGTGTGTGTGTGTGTGTGTGTGTGTGTGTAGGACTATCCAGACCCATGCAGTCATTTCCGTAGCAACTAAAAGCAAACATTCTCACTTTTCTCAAAGGAAGTGATTCAATTCATTCTCCTTTTCCCTCTCGTCTACACACACACAGACACACTCAGACGTAGACTCATGCACAGACATGTTTTGTCTCATTTCATCCACATCAGACATGCTTACTTCTCTCTCTCACCCACAGACGGGCTAGACTTACTTAGTTTCCTAAACCAAAAGATTGTTTATGTTTTTGTGTGTGTGTGTGTGTGTGTGTGTGTGTGTGTGTGTGTGTGTGTGTGTGTGTATGTGTGAAATGTGGTAGCCAACAACAATACAGCATTCCATTTTCCAGTTTTTGCTCCAAACATCCGATCCAAACACATACACACCCACACACACTCACACACACACACACAGAAAGAGAGCGAGAGATGTCTCAGTTTATCACATGACTAATTTGCAGGATCACACTGCTCCTGTGACATCACACACTTTACTTGAGCTTCTGTGTGCAGATTCACCTTCATGTATCTTCCACATCATCGCATGAAAAGTGAAAGCACACACACACACACACACACACACACACACACACACACACACACACACACACACACACACACACTGCAATCAGCTCCGGTTACCAAACGCCAACTCCAGACCCAACGCCGACTCGGCGTGTCTGTGTCACTGTGGTATTAAACTGACCAGCTGTGCTTATTCAGGCCACTGGCGAGGTCCACCATGACGCAGGAGATGCTCTTCATGCACCGCCACCACTTTCCCAAACACACGCCTAGTTCCTAGCAGGGCGATTTCTTTCCCTTCCATTCATCTCGGGTATAAGCACTCAAAACACAAGTGTCTCACGAGTTTCGTTATGAAGTCAGCGAAAAGAAAGCAAATGACAAACCAAATGTCCCTCCAGAAGCACCCACCAGGCTCTGAAATTAGCCTGAGAGACATGAAGCCCACGATGTTGAGGTATTATTGCGGACAGACGGCCCATTCCATGAGAAACTGCCCGCTTCACCAGGGGTCAGATCAGCAAATGGACTTCAATAGGGGTGAACAATTATGCTGATGATATCTTCTTTAGTCAAGGCACTGTAGAGGAACTGAAAATCACCCAACTCAACCTCTCCCGTTCCTGTCATTGATGGATGTCCAACTTTCAAGAGATATCATTTCTGGCCACGGACCATACCATAGTACCCCATCATTCCATATTTCCCATGGATGCATCATTATAACTCCAAAATTTCCAGGGCAGTTCAGATTCGTTATTGTGTTCAGTATTGTCTCTCCATGGTCTCGCCTCATTCAGAAGAACCATCTATTCACGTCCCAAACAAATATCAAAATTTCCAGGGAGGTTCCTGTAAAACCAAGCCAACTGGTTCGTATAATTTGATTGTGGGGTCAGGGGTAGCTCAGTGGTTAAGGCAATGGACTACGGTTGTCAGTGGTTAAGGCATTGGACTACGGTTGTCAGTGGTTAAGGCATTGGACTACGGTTGTCAGTGGTTAAGGCATTGGACTACGGTTGTCAGTGGTTAATGCATTGGACTACGGTTGTCAGTGGTTAAGGCATTGGACTACGGTTGTCAGTGGTTAATGCATTGGACTACGGTTGTCAGTGGTTAAGGCATTGGACTACGGTTCGGAAGGTCCCAGGTTCAAGTCCCATTAAAACCAAGTTGTCCCTGTTGGGCCCTTGAGCAAGACCCTTAACCCCAACTGCTCAGATGTATAATGAGATAAAAATGTAAGTCGCTCTGGATAAGGGCGTCTGCCAAATGCCTAGATGTAGATGTAGATTGTGTGGTAGAACTGATTCCTGGTCCAATGCTCTAAGGCAGTTGAATTTATCATCTCACAGTTACTGCACAGAGAGCCATATGGATGAATATACCAAGGGGGAGTCTTCATCGCGCATTGCCTACGGAGGGCAATAGTCAACTCTCCTTCCCCTTGTTCCTGCAGCACTAGAACAATCAAAATCAGCAACCACATTTAATAAACTTGACCACATTTCAGAAGAAGATGAATCGAAGTCAGTTTCAGTTTAGTTACAGCTTCCTGACACTATGGGCAATGTTTTTGTTTTGTACATTAGGACTCCAAGATCATTTCCAGGTCAGCTCCACTTGACCTTCAAAGTCTGATTCATGTTGATCAGTGAGAAGACAATCGCTCTGTGATCTGGAACCGTTCCCGAGCCCGCTGGAAAAGGTGGTCTCGGGAAACAACGCAGCATACTCGGTCATGGATCAAATCAGATGTGGAAGCCAATCATACCTGAGAACAGAAGTACGCAGATCACTGTTTAGACGTGACATCATCAGTGCCGTATCAGAGAGTGTAAATACGCAAGTGTACCCGAGTACGGAGAACAAAATTAACGTGAACGTGGCCAGTTAGGGAGTTGGGAAGGGGGAGCAATGGATCCTGGGGGTCAGTACAAAACAATTGTGCCTAAGGTGAAAACGCATTAAACAATCCTGGGCTCTGTAGCTCCCCATAAAAGTTTTACTTACTCACTCATCATCTATACTGCTTTGTGTAAAGGGTTACAGGGGGCCTGGAGTCTATCCCAGGAGGCTCAGGGCATGGGGTGACAAACATCCTGGATTTTTGGTCATGGTCATTCACACACTATGTGCAATTTACACAATACAGGCTGACGCCATTCAGCGCGTCTTTAGACTGTGGGAGGAAACCAGAAGAAACCAAGGAACCGGACCAAGCACAGGGAGAACATGCACATGCAAACTCCATGCACATAGATCTGAGGAAGGAACTGAACCCGGATCCTGGGGTGCCCTTGATGGTTCAGTGTTTAATTAATGAGATGCTAAAGACATGCTTGTACACTTTGTTATAACATACACATAATATAACATACATTCCAAACAAGTACAACACATTCTTCAATGCCTCCTAAAGGACCAGCCTGTGTTAAAGCAGTGAAGTGTGAATTTCCTCGACCTTTTTTCCTAGATATATTATAAGTTCCAAAGCAAAGTCACAGCAGTTATAACAATTTCCCACTACAGTTAATGAGCTGAAACTCTTTCAAGGCTTGGCAAAAGTTTTTCAGGCATTTCATCAATGGGTTCAGTTCTAATGACCACCCTATAACCTCTCTCTTTGCTTTTGGAACGGAATCATGTCGCCAAAGAGGCTTTTCAAAGATTAAAAATGGCTTTTCCTAATAAATATATGCTCTAGGAGGAAAGAAACAATACACCAAATAATGCTGGGCATATGCAAACAGAGTCGACGCATTGAGAAGATTCAGTGGTAAAAACTAAATTGAAAACTAAATTGCTGTGAGGAAAATGTATCTTAAAAAGTCTTTAGTTGTTAGAAAGAAGCGATAAAAGAAACAAGAAGTCACAACTTAGCACACAGGGACATGTGTTCAGGTCTCACGTCATCCTTTAATCGCTGAATCTCGGGTGGGACGAGTCCAGAGCCACAGCACTGAGCTGGTGTGTAACTCTCTGTCATTAAATTCGTCGTTTAATTGTCATTAAACAATCCCACAATTCTGACACTAATTATACCTTCAACTTCACAGCAATGAATCACTTGGGATGGCTATTCTCATGTGAAAATAAATTAACCTTCAGGGTTTGTGTTCGATTCCCGCCTCAGGGCTGCGTCAGTAGGGTTTGCATGTTCTCCCCGTGCTTGGGGGATTAGATCCAGGTAGGAAAGTTACATCACATGTCTGGGGTACATTGTCACGTGCATCCTCTACAAGTGCAGTACAAGCTCAGGAGGTCCAGAAGCAAGTGTAAAAGCAGTGGCGATAAAGATGGTACTGCCAACCATTAACGATGGAGACAAGAGTAAAAAAAAAATTAAAAGAATGGGGCTTGGTGAAAAGATGGTTCAACCATGGGCACGATTCTAAAGAACGCTGTACTGTAACTGTGTATAGCCGTTGATTTTAGTATACTAGTACCTAGAAAATGTATGTTGGACTCACAAACAAACTGGACCTACAAACGAGCTCTCGGAAAGGAAATTGTTCATATGTAGGGGAGTTATTGTACTGCAAAAGTTTCATTAAATTCTGTCCAGCGGTCAGACGTACCCACAGTTTGACGCATTCGCAATTCAGTGTCAAAAGCTAAACAAAACGGTTTATAATCTGGCACATTACTGCTCATACAGTAACTTCACTTTTACTCAACATCTTTTATTTCAACTATGGTGCAGGTTTAACTTCCAGGCAAATACCTTAGGACAGGCAATGTTTCATTAAATTCTGTCCAGTCAGTTTTGCGTGATGATGTGACAAATATGGCTGGACAGACAGACATGCAGACATGCAGACAGACAGACACAGAACATTTTCTGAGACTGGCATCACACGCTCACATTCATCGTGCATCAATGGAGCTACCCCTGACCAGATGCGTATTTGTTTAGTAACTTGAGTGGTGTTCTGGTTTTTCACCTGCTGGGGAAAGCGCATGGCAAAGTTTGCACCATGCACCTCCAGGGTCCAGGTTCAATTCCCACCTCGGGTATGTGTGTGCACGGAGTTTGCATGTTCTCCCAGTGCTGGATGGGGTTCCTCCGGGTTCCTCCCAAGATATAAGGACATGCAGGTCAGGCTAATTGGTGTTCCCAAATTGCCTGTAGTGAGTGTGTGTGTGAGTGTGTGTGCACCCTGCAACAGATCGGTTTTGGGTCCTTCAATGTATGAAATGGAAAGAGCAAATTCTGGCCAAAACCTTTATTTTATTTATATAGATATTTTTGGCACATCCTGAACGAGTAAAAGATTCGATTCCTTTGACTCTACTGATCCAGGTGTATCGACTCAGTAAAAAAAAAGAAAAAGAAAAGAATCATTTTGCACATCTCTGTGTTGATCTCGCTCCTCCTCTCCTCCTCTTGACTTTCCCCAGAACTTTAAGATGCACACACACACAGACCATGCATGCATGCGCACACACACTGTCTCTCTCTCTCTCTCTCTCTCTGCCTCTCTCTCTCTCACACACACACACGCAGCTGGAAGAGGAAAAACACTGCGCTGGAGGAGGAGAAGACGCGCCGCTGCTCTGCTGCTCTGCTGCTCTGTTCACCGACCAGAAGCTTTCGGACTTGAGGATGTCCCGCGCGCTCCTGTTACTCTAACCGACCTGATGTTGTTCTAACAGGAAACAAAAAAGAAAAAAAAACATTTGTTAGCTTTTTTTTGTTTTGTTTTGTTTGTTACTTTTCCTTTTATTTCCCCCCCCCCTTTTCTCTTTCATCTCCACCGCAAACGAGCCGAGCGCGCGCGCGAGCGAGAGATGCCAGCATGCGCTCGGTGACGCTCCCGCCGCTGCCGCTGCTGCTGCTGTTCGCCTGTCTCGCGCTCCGGAGGCCGGCGGCGTGCGTGGAGCGCGTGTCCATGCGCGAGCGCTTCAAGGTGGTGATCGCGCCGCTGATCTGCAAGCGCACGTGCGAGCGCAACGGCCAGTGCCGCGACGCGTGCGAGCAGGGCGACAACACGACGCTGATCGGCGAGAACGGGCAGGCCGCCGACACGCTCACCGGACACGGCTTCAGAGTCGGTAGGTCCCATCCGAGCCCCCCCCCCCGTCGCTCCGCGCGCTCTCCAACCACACCAGCGCGCGATTAGTGTCAGTAACGATGACTCACTCATGCGCGTGCTGCCTGACTGCGTCATAAAACTTAGACTTGGGTATACTTCTGACGTCACACATCCACTGTCATCGTGCGGGTCTTATTCGTTTAACTACCTTATGTGTACAGTCGCTTGTGTGCGGTTGCGCAGCTTCCATGTGGCGACCCCTGACCAGGTGCGTGTTTGTCTAGTGACATCTGTTTTTTCACCTGATGGGGAAAACATTACACCGAGAAGTTTAGTTTAGTGCGCGGTGGTGTAATGTTTAGCACTGGCACCATGCACCTCCAGGGTCCGGGTTCGATTCCCACCTCTGGTACACTACTGTTCACCTTCTAACTCAGTGCTTGTTCCTGACGTTTTTATTCCTTTCTACACTGTAAAGCAATGCTGAAGGCGTTTATCCAAAATACACAATAATCTCCTTTGAACAGTTGATGCTGAAATGTATCTGCTACTGATGGTCTGAGGTCCCGGTTGTTATTTGGTGATTTCTGAGGCTGGTGACTCTAAATGAACTTCTCCCATGCAGCAGAGCAAACGTTTTGGTCTCGCTCTCCTGGGAAGGTCTTCATACGGGCCAGTTTCATCATGGTGCTTGATGGGTTTTGCAAATGCGCTCGACAATAACTGTTCTTGCAAGAACTGTTCCAGAAAGCCTGACCTCTGTGTCTTAAAATAACAACTGACTGTTGCTGTTGTTGTTGTTACATAATTACGTAATTCCATATGTGTTGTTTCATAATCCCCAGTATTGTTGTAGAATGTAGAAAATAAATCACTAAACAAAAAACAAAACAGAAATTTGCAAGTGATCCTAAACCTTTGAGCGGTGGTGTGAGTGTGCCCTCCGGGTTCTCCGGTTTCCTCCCACAGGCCGGAGACATGCAGGTTAAGCTCATATGTGAATGAGTATGAGTGTATGTGTGTGCAATCCTGTGATGGATTGGCCCGCCTCGTGCCCTAAGCCTCCTGGGACAGGCTCCAGACCTCACACGACAGGATAAAGCATTATAGACGACGATGAGTGACTGAGCCAGTGAGTGATTTTCTGGGTTTCACCTCCCAGGGAAAACACTACATCAAGAAGCAACTTACTGGTGGCTCAGTGGTGTAGTGGTTTGCAATGTTAGCGCCTCGGGTATGTGTGTTTGCATGTTCTTCCCGTTCTTGCTGGGTTTCCATCCACAGTCCAAAGACATGCAGATTACTCTAATTGCCGTTCCCAAATTTTCCGTAATGTGTGTATGCATGTGTGCGTCCAGGGTGTACCCTGCCTCCTCCCACAGTCGAAACACATACAGATTAGGCTAATTGGGGTTCCCGAATTGCGTGTGGGTTGTGAATGCGCATGTAAATGTTGATTGGAGATCGTATCACAGTTGTAAAATGGGAATAAATACAGTGGTCACCAGTGGCCTCCACTGTCCCTAGTTGGATTACAGAGGTTCCGAGATGGATGGATGGATGGATGGATTGAAAAAGCAGTTTGGCTTTTATGCGTTGATAAAAGTTTTCACCCTTGCCTCTGGTAGATTTGTTCATGCTGTGTAAAATGCCAGTAGCCGTCCTGAGATCTAATAGGAAACAACATGCTGGTTTACTTTTCATTAGGTGAAAAGGAAATGAAACTTTTCATTAGGTGAATGAAACTTATACTCGCTGGCATGTGTGGAGGAAGGTGATTGGTCTCGGTTACTTCCTGTTTCTGCATTTGTGATGATGCAGAAAGGGTTGTCATGGTTACTGATTGATGTAGAAGACATTCACAGCACTGAGGCCATACAGTTGTTTGAATTCCACAACAGGATGATAAAAAGTTGCCAAACTTACAGCTCGGCTGCAGATACGGTAGTGAAGATGTGGTAAAATGAAAAAAAAAATTTAAAAAACCCACCCTCACCTCTTATCATGACCTCGAACAGCACTTCCTCAATGCTCACCACTGTGTAGATCACTAAATAGCCCGAGGCTCAGCATCATGTAGCTGCATTGATTTTCCAGACGTCCAGCATTTGCGCCAACATCTCTACTACTGAAACTCTGCCTCTCAGATCCTCAGATTGTTGGAAGTGCATCTATTGTTAAACAACACCAAAGAATAACAGTAACGATATTAATGACTATAACAATGCTCTCGCATAACAACTGAGCAAGACTCCGGACAAAATATGAGGAAAAAAACAACTTTTTCCATTTTCATCCATAAATGTCCTTTAACATGACTTTAAATCCTCGCACCAGGTATGCCATTATTCCAGACAAGAAGGGAAGTTTTTCGACGATTTGCGTAGCCGCTAGTTTTAGGTGTGGGGGGAGGGGAAGTCACACTTGTATGTTTAAAGCTATAGACTACGAAACAGTGCGTTGGAAACAGAAATAAAACTTTGGGGATTCCGGAATGCATGATCTGAGTTTATTATTTGGAACTTTAACAAAGGCATTTCGGAGAACTTAAAACTTTATGTCAGCTTGTTAAAGAGTATAATACTGGACCTTTAAAGGTACTTTTAGGGAATGAGCTTTCTTTCTGACAGTCTAGGCTTTGTGTAATTATGGTGTTTATTTTTTATTTTTTTGGTTGTATTCGTTTCCCAAAAAAACCCAAGCCAGGTCATAATTAGAACTTCCGCAGCCGTAAATACAAGTTTTACAAGAAGCACAGAAGCACATAAACACAGAAGGTGTTTCACGTCTGAGTGAACGAGGACCGAGCGAGATGTTGGAGCGGGCGGTAAAAGTTGCAGTTAGAATAACTTCAAATTGGACGGATGAATGAGGATTACGCCGACGAGCTTAGCGTGACCTTATATGCCTGCTGTAGGAGACAAGCTGGTCTGGCTTTGGAGTTTTGTAGGGAGCATGCTTTTTTGGGGAGTTTTATTTTCCCCAGCGTTTCTCCGTCTTGGCCACAGCGCCGCGTTTTAGGCAGAGAGGATTTCGCTGCGCTCTTTATCAAGCACTACAATTACACCGGGTTTGATTGTTTCCTGGCTTTCGAGTGCGTCCAGATGGACAGACTTCTGCTCCCAGGCCTAAACTTTGGCTCCTTGTGGAGTTTTATAATGTGAGGCGCTAAAGGGTTGCTGGGTTTTTGTGCAAGATTTACGTAAAAAATAAAGCGGAATAAGAATAGACTCCGCAATTTTTTAGTTTCTCTTTTGCCTTTTTTTTTTAGTCTTTAATGTTTTCTCCATATTGTAACTCTACTGTATCTCACTGTGCTCATGGTGAGGCGTGGTGCCATAGAGTCTAGCAGCAGGGTCTATAGTCTATAATACACACACACACACACACACACACACACACACACACACACACACACACATGGCAGGCGCTCTCGTTTTCTCCTTTAAACTTTTATCTCCATCTCCCTGTCTCTAGAAACAGTTTCCACTCTTGAGTAATGTCTGTGTGTGTGTGTGTGTGTGTGTGTGTGTGTGTGTGTGTGTGTGTGTGTGTGTGTGGAAATGAGTAAGTGTGTTTTAACCTCTTCTGTTTATATCTGTGCGGAGAGGAAGCTTATGTCCGAGTTAATACATATCAGAGGTAATTTGTTATTTAAAGCCAAGAATGTCTGGGACAAATGGGGCAAAACGATTGTGTGTATGTGTGTGTGTGTGTGTGTGTGTGTGTGTATGGGGGGGGGAGTTTGAATTTGGTTTGTGCTCTCACTCAGAGTTATTTTGGAATACTCTCTCTCTCTCTCTCTCTCTCACACACACACGCACGCACACACACACACACACACACACACACAAACACACACACACACACACACACACACACACACACACACACACACACACTCACCAGGATTAAAACGTGAGCAGAGCCCAAAATAATCCAATGTGGCAAAAATAAAAGAGGAAGCTGATGGTGGTGAAAGATAAATTTATGGAAATCTAAGCCCAGTGCGCGCGCGCGCACACACACACACACACACACACACACACACACAGGAGAAAAAATATTCCTACTAAACACACCAGAAAAGAACATTTGTATCTACGAGACAACTGTTAACCGAGTTTAATTAGTCTGTTATTTTAATAAGTCAAAAACTAGCATTGCTAGCCACAGCTAATGAACCAACTAACTTAAAAACTAAATACTCTGTATCTAACTAATTAAATAACTAAGTAACGTGAGCTAACAATTTACAGCCAGTGATCTGTTAGTAAGATCTACTTGTCCGTAAGAGTGACCCTGAAATGTTAAAAAGGTTTAATTCAAATGTTAGCTATTACGTAAGCTGAACTTTAGCTAAAGAAGACAAATATACAGTATAGAAAAACCTAAAAATCATTAGCTAGCATGTCCACTTCCTTACATATCAGATAATATTTTATATATACTAAATAAATATGGTTGTTAAGTGCTATAAATCAGAACATCAACAAAGAGAGACAGTTCGAAATGACTGCCTTGCTTTTTAAGAAATATGGCTGAACATTGAAAGAAACTCTTGTAAGAGAGAGAACGCTAGCATAACTAACCAGCTTACTGATTAGTTAATTTTAGTTAGAAAGTCATATAAAAAAGCAAACATTAGCTACAGTGTTATCTGTAAAAAAGAATTATTTTATAAGTTTATACATCAACATGTTTTTTCGATCTGCTGTCATTAGCTAGTTAATTCACGTTAGCTAGAATGGTATATATGCTGCGATATTATGCTAGTTTATCAGTTCTAGCAGTCAAGTGGAATGAGTAATTTTTAGCAATCTTTGACAAAAAATTTCAACTGTTATTTAAATCAGCAAAAAGTTAGCAATGAGGAACAAATGAAAACAGTTTCTTATAATGTTATAACTGTATCGTTAGGAAGATTTGACCAACATGGTTAAACAGGGTTATCTCTAGCTAGCATAGCCACAACGTTAAGTTTTAAAATATTAAGTGTAAATGCTGAAGAAAAATGATGACTGGCGTTTTCAGTTAGGTTTAATATATAATTGAGGCTAAAACTGTATTACATTGTGTTAGTTAGTTAGTTCTTAGTTAGTTCATTGTTAAAAGATTCCAATTATTTAAAACAAAAATTACTTTAAACCCTTTAATGTGCTTATTGTTTATCGCTCTACATTTTGAGACATGCATAGTGTATAGCAACGTACAAGGGGTTAAAGAACTCCGACTCATCTGTACAATAGATTATATGCTACGTTTAAACCCTCCATTGTGCTTTTTTTGTGCTTTTGTGGTCTGAATAAACCATCATCATTCTCACTGTGATACGTTGAGACAGTTCAGATTCTCCTCAGGACAGCAATCTGAGCTGAGAGGACTTTCTTTTCTTTTTTTCTTTGTGGGAAGTCCACAACTTCTAAATCTGGAGCTGTTAATCTGGTGCACAAGGTTTTAGCAATGCCAGCTTGGTAAAGAGCTATATACATGCTATGATGTTAGGTGTCACACAAAGTCCAGTGTGCCCCAAATGTTTCCGTATACAGGGGACATCAGCACTTTTCCCAGGATTTTCAAGGCACTTAAATTATTGTAAAAGTAGCTTAATAATAAAATTACTAACTGAATATAAATTTATGCAAAAAAAAAAACATTTTCAAACTGCTGTCCTGTCCAGAGCGATGAATGTAAGATGAGCGATGCACCCATCATGAATAGTGCTCACTGTACTGTACACGCCTCTGGAGGAAGTGTTATGATCTGGGGTTACTTCAGTTGAATGAAGTCAGCTGATGACCTGAATGTACTGAATGACCAGGTTATCAAATCAGTGGAGTTTTTCTTCCCTGGTGGCATGGCCAAGGAGTGCTTCTGGAAGCATGAGAAATCATTTTCACACACCATATTGTATTCTGTAATCAGTTATTAAGGTGACTAAATGAAATCCTTGAAGAGGCAGCATATAAGCTGAATATGTGTTTTGTTCAGTTTGATTCATGATTTACAGTTTATTATTATTATTATTATTATTATTATTATTATTATTTATTCGATTTGGAAATGATTTTTGTGAATTAGTGAAAAAATATTACACTAAGTAGAGATTTGGCTCAGATTTTAAATATCATTACCATATGAAATTTTATTACATAAGACTTCACTTTGTAATAGTTATTATTTTACTTCCGAGTAGATTGATGCCATGATGAGATGTATTAAGAACACAGTCACACACACATACTCGTCTTATTGACTAACGTAACATGGTGCCAACGCATCTGAAACACTTCTCCACACATACCGAGGCCTGGTTCTGGTCCGGAGCTCTGGAATAGCGAAGTTGGGTATGCTACAGCCGCCCAGCTGCCATTACCAGACGTTGACTCACTGTAACCAAACACGAGCAAAGCTCTTTTAAATCCTTGCTGTCATTTCTCATACACTGAGTACATTAACTCGCTCTCCCTCGTAGAGCGCAGAACTGACACACCTTGTTCACAATCAGGAACTTCATGTGATCCATGTTGATGATTTCTATCATAGTTCCGGTGATGTATCGCACAAATCGTTTAGTAAAGTGTTGTGGTACATAGTTATTAGTTGTTTTGTATTCAAACCAACTGAAAGCAGCTGATGTCTTTTTAAAATGTTGTACTTATACATTAATATTTTTAAGTTTTAGTCTAAATTAAAGTCCCTTAAAGTTTTTTTATAAATAAAATTAGTCCTACACAATTAATCGCACAAAAGTCTAAACAGTGATATGGACCTGTGCAGTTATTTAATCACAAAAGGTTAGCATTTATTACAGGTAGTAAAGGTAATATAGGCGTAGTCCTCTTAATGAGATCATTTGTGCCATTATTTGCTGTTAGCCTAGATAAATACGAAATGGTACATTTAATAGTTAAATATTACAGTAGTTGAATTGCAATCGCAATGTGATGTATAAATATATATCAAATCATACAGACCTAAATAAAAACGCCGTCAATGAAAAACTAGTGAACGGCTGGGATATTGTTAGCAGACTCATAAATATCATAAATATCACTAAACATACTGTATACCAAAGAAATGTTCTTCAGAATCGTGATATAATTCTTTTGGTTTGATCACTCAGCCTTAGTATGTAATCTTATATCTGAACAACGGTGTCACAGTATACTTTTCCTTCAATGTAATAAATATTTCAGTTATTATAATACAATAAATTAAATTAATTAAAAATACTTTACGTTTACTTATTTTATTTCACTTTTTTAACAAGCATTATCAAACAGTAATTTACATTTTTATTTACGCATTTGAAATACTTCCTTTCCCAATTTTGTCCTCCTCCTAGGTCCCGCCCTCTAGCTATCAAATCATCATACGACAATAGCTACCAACATACCACTTCCTCTATGACACCCAAAGTCGGTCAACCAGCCATACCTTTTTCACACGTGAAGAAAAGCGCTATCCGCCCTCTTCCACATACATGAACTCAGAGAGAATAAGAACTAGAGGCATAGAGGGAAAACCCCTCCCACATATGGCTGTGGCATCATCAAGATTCGATTCACTCTGTCCGAACAGCAGAGCAAACACTTTTAGGCAGCACCACTCGGGATGCCGTTTACTTTTCTTGCTCCACTGACACATGCCAAATCTGAAGTTGTCGACAAGATGGTTTGAACACCATGTCTTTGATAGCTTTCACCTGCTATGTGTGTGAGAGAAAAAGATTAAATATGTGTCATTATCAGACAGCTTTTTTGAACCCCCATGTTGCTGTTGAGGTTCTAAGCTACACAGTGTGGTTATTTAGCGATTTCAGACGCATGAAGAGTCGCCTGAGGTTCTTTTGCTGAAGCGGGCGATGTTTGGTTTGGGCAGCTATAGCTCACACACAGTGGCTGGAAGACTGGGAGACATACATGTCCTTTTTGGGTGCGTAGAAGGGGATTGTGTAAGTATCTCACGTTTCCTGAGCTTCCTGAACGTCACTAAAGCATAACTGGCAACGCTAACTGTCTTCTTCTGCCGCTGGAATTCCTGTAGGGGTTATGTGATACAAGCATAACAAATCAACCGCTCTGCGTTGTTCTGCTATTGCGTAATAATCAGCGATGGCAAGGCGAGATGAGACAGAGATATTTACACCTTGCCGAAGCGAGTTATTTTCCGACTTATTAAAGAATGACAGATTATCCTATTCAAGCATTTGAAATCATGTTTTATAATGTTCGTCATTGAAACAAGTTACTTCCTGTTCTCACTTGTGTTATAAACACCTAGGATGAGCCGGTCTCTCACGAGCTGACTCTTGTACTTCTACACTCCAGAATCAACCATTTCAGCAGCCGATTATGTCACCACTCAGGTGTTTGGTGAAGAGTTTTAATAGCGTTTTTAATTTTTATATCTTCAAGTGTTTCCGTGTAATCCGTCTTCAGCTTTATGTCTCGTCTCCAAGTAAGGGACAGTGATCAGAGAGGACAAACTGAGAGGGCCGACGTTATACAGTAGCTTTTCCCTCTGCTCTTTCTGTTTCGCTCTCTTCAATTTCACACACATACGCCACATATTTTTCTCCTTTCTTGCCTCTCGTTTTTCCAGCTTTGGTCCTGCTTCCTCCTTTAACTCTTTCACCTCTCTCTTTTTTTCTCTCTCTCTCCATTTTTCTATACCTCCTGTGTGCGGTGATTTTTATACACGTCACTTTTCTAGTAATGCGCGTGGAAAAAGTCGTAAATTATGGCTCGGCGCGGGCTGAGTGTTGAAAAAAAAAAAAAGCACCACAAAAATATGCTGTGTGTGTGTGTGTGTGTTTATGTACGCCCGCATGTGTGTGAGAGAGACTCTTTGAGACGAGTGTTTTGCTCCAAATGATCTGCCGTGGGTGTGCTGCGTCATCAGCTGGTAGTGATAGCCTGTGTTTAAGGTCTTTACGAGAATAAGCTTACACACACACACACACACACACACACACACACACACACAGAGCCTTGTCTTTTCCATCCAGTGGTGTCTTATATTCGTTTACGTTTACTCACTGGACCGTACAGCTAAGGTTCGAGTCCATCTGTCTTTCACAGTCTCTCTTTCTTTCTCTCCACTTATTGGTATCAGATCGAGCTCGAATGAAGCTCCGTATTTGTTCGGGCCGTAGCCAGAGATTTCTCCCCTTCTGCGCTCCCGGACCACAGCCCCGTCAGCCTCAGGACGGAAAAATTTCTCCTGGCTCTGATAAAAAAGAAAAGTGAAAAGGAGGGGTTGGAAATTTTTTCAAGCGGTCCCACGCTGACCTAAGCTGCAAAAAGTGTGGGGACAAGAACAAACGTTCTGAAAGGGAGAAAAAAGGAGGGAAATGTGTGTTTTAGTGAAACTCAGAAAGGTCGCGGCCTTACTGCTAATGTTTTCTCACCGGAGCCAATTTTCCCTGCCGTGAAAGAAGCCAGTTATTTACGGCTCTCATTAGAAAGCGCAGGGGCAGAGCTGCAACCGGTACAAATAACAGTTTCTCCTCAGAGTTAGTGGACACGCTAACACGTTTTCCACTCAGCAGGGAGTGGTGTGGAACCGGAACAAAATAACATACAGTTCATGAAGTGATTAATGATCCTGCGTCCCTTTTATACATATTTGACTAAATTATGAGGTAAAATATCACCTCAGCCTGAATTCTGCTCCCTAAACAGTTTTTATTTCATTTCATAGATTATCTAATTATTATGTTTATTGTCTGCAAAAATCCAGCTAATTAGCTAGCAAACAGGCAAAAGAGCTAGAATGTGCGATGAGCAGCGCAGCAACAGGCACGGATTCTCCTCAGTGTTACAGTACCTGGCATGCTAGCACATTTTCCACACACCTCACCATAAAGTGTAAGGACTAATACTGTGAAACTGTTGGTGTTGGAAGATTTTGCAGAACACACTTAATAAAGTTCCTAAAGTCATTAATGATCACACATTCTCTGTTTTTAAAGCTCTTTAAAAAAAAAAAAAAAATTAAAGAAACTATAAACTCCAGGAGTTGCAGTGCTGCAATGGCTACGGATTCTCCTCAGAGTTAGCGCATATGCTAACACATTTTATACACCACAGCATACAGTAGTTTGAGAGCTGAACTTTTATACGAAGAAAAAGAATGTGTGGGAATATTGTGAGCTAAAACACAATTAATATTGGAGAATTAAGTCAGTGTGTGTGTGTGTGTGTGTGTGTGTGTGTGTGTGTTTATGGCTGTGTGTAAAACTGAATCCTGAAGTAAATCCTGTCTGAGAAAACAGGTGCAGGGAGAAAAAAAAAATCCCCTCAGGCTCTAGCTAACTGTTGACTAGCCAGCCCTGTCAGTACTGTTAGCATTTAGTACATTAAATACAATCCTGTGTGTTTGTCATTAATTTGCTTAAATGCTTGGAGTTAAACTTCAAGCTAATGTAAATGTGACTTTATGTGATAGCTTTATGCTAGGTATCTACCTGTAGTATGCTAGGCTCCAACCAATTTGCTTATACAGTAATAGTCAACAGAGTTAGCTAATACATGAATAATTAAGCTAGCAAACCCTGATTTATTTACAGGTTTTGTAAGGGTGTAAAATATGTATATTTCTTATTAGACAAAGTTAAGTCTTAGTGTTTAGCATGATGACATGTTAACTGGCTGTGCTACCTGACAGGCACATTTACATTTATATCTGCAGACCTCTTATCCAGAGCGACTTACAAAAGTGCTTTGTAGTTTCCATCATTGGATAGATCCTCACATTGGGTTACTAGATTAGGTACATCAGTGAAACACCGTTTATTTATTTATTTATATTTTTTTATGTAGGGGAGGAGATAGGTTAATATTCATTCACTCTGCATACGAATGCCCTCCCTTACAAATTTTCGCCTTAAGAATTAAAATTTTACAAGAAATTTGTATCAGCATGCATTTTTGGCATACGAACGTACTTGTCATGTCTTCCTGATTCGAGTGAGACGCAGATGCAGAATCCATTTGTATAAGCAGGGTTTTTATTGAATATTCTTTTTTCTCTCAAAACAAACAAAAAACACAAAAAAGAAACAAAACCAAACAAAGTCCCGTGACGCTCACGGCAACTCCGAGCGATGCTTCCCAGGCAGGGTCTGCAGGTGGGCGAACGTGAACCGTTTCGGCTTCTGGAGAATAAGTGGAAATCAAAGGAAACTCTTGTACTGTCCTTGTGACTCTTGAGGGTCTTTCCTTCCTCCCAGAGTCCCACACCTGCAGACACTGCTCAATCCTGGGAGCGAGACGGGCAGAAGAGAATCATTAACGTGTTTTACATATAACAAGGAGAGGGAACAAGTGAGGACAAACATAAGGTGCACAACAGTGAACCGACGAAGCCCTACGGGTTCGACTGGAATAAATAGTAGACACACAAGGGAATCACAGGTGTTCGTGTTTAGTGCTTAAGTGCTTAAGTGTTGGTAGTGAATACATAGACACACTAGGTGGGGACAAAGAGTCAACTCAGTAATCCGGGGAACTTGATCTTATTCCCCTGATCCGTGGAGGTACGGGTGTTACAGTACCCCCCCCCCCAGGACCGGCTCCCGAGAGGGGGTGTGAGGGCTGTCTCCGTGTAACCGGAGGGAGTCGAGGCTCACCTACCTGATGGGATGGCCGGTGAGGGGGACGACCCGGACGTCGCGGCGCCGGGCGTTCCGGTCTTTCCAGATGGAAATCCCTAATGAGCCCTCTATGCAAGATGTCCTTTGCTGGCACCCAGCTCCGCTCCTCCGGGCCGTACCCCTCCCATTCCACCAGATATTGAAGGGAACCCCCTCTCCTCCGGGAGTCTAGTAGTTTTTTGACTCGAAACGCCGGAGCGCCCTCAATCTCCACGGCTGCTGGGGTTGCTGGTTCCGCCACACCTTCGTCCAGCGGTCCCCGGGTCACTGGTTTAAGAAGAGAGATATGGAAGACAGGGTGGATGCGTAAATGGGTTGGTAGTTGTAGTTTAAAAGAGACAGGGTTTATTTGGGCTAAAATAGGAAAGGGACCTATATAGCGGGGTGTGAGCTTACGGCAGGGAAGATTCAAGTGAAGGTCCCTTGTGGAGAGCCATACTCTATCGCCTACCTGGAGCGGAGGACTTTCCCTTCGTCGTCTATCGGCAAATTTCTTAAAGCGACGAACTGCCTGGGAGATCTTAGTGTGGGCCTCTTCCCATACCTTTTCCGCTCTTTTAAACCAATCGTCCACCCGAGGGACTTCGGTGGGTGTGGCATCCCAGGGACAGAGCGGGGGTTGATGCCCAAGTATACATTGGAAGGGCGTTAGGCCGGTAGCGGAGTGACGTAGCGAATTTTGCGCGTATTCCGCCCAGATTAAGCATTCTGCCCATTCGTGTTGACGGCTACTACAATATGCTCGAAGATATTTTCCGAGCTCCTGGACAGTCCGCTCGGCCTGACCATTAGACTCGGGGTGATAGCCCGACGTTAGGCTAACAGTGGTGCCCAATTTCTGAAAGAAAGCTTTCCAGACTCGTGCGATAAATTGGGGCCCACGATCGGATACGATATCTTCGGGGATACCATAGCAGCGAAACACGGTTGAAAATAAGGCTTCTGCTACCTGGAAGGCTGACGGGAGGGAGCCGAAAGGGATAAATCTACACCCCTTGGAAAACCGATCGATCACGACTAGAATAGTGGTGTAGCCCTTAGATACAGGCAGATCCGTGACAAAGTCCACTGAGATATGGGACCACGGTCTGTGAGGAGTATCTAACGGCATTAATTTACCAACCGGCAGGTGTCTAGGATTTTTTGAGGTTGCACAAACTGCACAAGACGAAACCACTGTTTCTACTGACTTCCGCATATTTGGCCACCAGTACTTTGGCTCTAGCAGTCTACAAGTCCGAATGATCCCGGGGTGTCCGGCCGCTGCACTCGTGTGTGCGTGAATGATTACCTGTTCTCGTAGGGACACCGGTACGTAGGTTCTCCCCGGAGGACATTGTCGCGGCGCGGCGTGGGACCGTGCCGCTTCTGCAATCTCCGAGTCGAGGTCCCACATGATCGGTGCCACCACGAGAGACGAGTGCAGGATTGGCTCGGGCTCTATGGGTTCCCCAGGGGCTGTGTAGTACCGGGATAAAGCATCTGCTTTCTTATTTTTTGACCCGGGGCGGTAAGTAATAGTGAAGCGGAAGCGAGTAAAGAACAGAGCCCATCGGGCTTGGCGAGGGTTTAATCGTTTTGCTTGTTGGATATATTCTAAGTTGCGATGATCGGTCAGCACTACGAATGGGTGATCGGCTCCCTCTAGCCAGTGCCGCCACTCCTCTAACGCCGCTTTTACTGCTAACAGTTCGCGATTGCCGATATCATAGTTGCGCTCGGCAGGGGTTAGTTTACGCGAAAAGAAAGCGCAAGGGTGGAGTTTTTCTGGGTTGCCATGACGCTGTGACAGCACCGCCCCAATCCCCACTTCAGAGGCATCGACTTCAACCAAAAAAGGCTTGGTTGGGTCGGGGATTTTTAGAATGGGTGCCGTAGTGAATGCGGTCTTCAGATCTTGAAACGCTCTGCGTGCCTCCGGCGGAAACTCACGCAGACGCTTAGGCTTCCCCTTTAGTAGGGTTGTTAGCGGCGCTGCCAGCATACTGAAACCTCGGATAAAGCGTCTATAAAAGTTAGCGAAACCCAGAAAGCTCTGTAGCGCCTTTACCGATTGGGGTTCCGGCCATTGTTGCACCGCCTTCACCTTGGACGTCTCCATTTCGACCCCCAGTGGCCCTATGCGGTAGCCGAGGAATGCGATCTCCTTTTTATGGAACTCGCACTTCTCCGCCTTCGCATAGAGCCCGTGTTTGCGCAATCGATGAAGGACGGCAGTTACATGTTGGACGTGCTCGGAGTATGACCGAGAGTAAACCAAGATATCATCCAAGTAAACTATCACATATCGGTTTAACATATCCCTAAACACGTCGTTCATGAACCCCTGAAACACCGCAGGTGCGTTTACCAATCCATAAGCCATCACGTTGTATTGGTAATGGCCAGATGTAGTGCTAAACGCCGTCTTCCACTCATCGCCCTTACGCACACGAACGAGGTTATAGGCGCTGCGGAGGTCGAGTTTAGAAAAAACAGAGGCGCCTTGGAGTTGGTCGATGGCGGTCGGTACCAACGGTAGTGGGTGCTTGTATTTTACTGTTACTGCATTGAGACCTCTATAATCAATACAGGGACGTAAACCCCCCCCTTTCTTATCGATAAAGAAGAACCCTGCCGAGGCGGGTGACGTGGATCTACTGATAAGACCCTGCTGGAGAGCTTCACTCACGTATTCCTCCATAGCCCGTGTCTCCTCCACGGACAATGGGTAAACACGCGAGCTCGGCGGTGTTTTCCCCGGCAAAATCTCAATCGCGCAGTCCCACGGCCGATGAGGGGGAAGTCGTGCGGCTGCCCTAATGCTAAACACGTCTTGAAACTGTGCATACTCAGATGGTACTTCTATTGATACTAGGGCTAGCGGGCTTTCAATGGATGTGGTTTGGACCGTCAATGTAGGCGGTATACATTTTTTAGCACATCTAGGGGCCCATGATAGGATGCGAGATTTTTCCCAATCAAAATTAGGATTATGAGAGCTGAGCCATGGGAGACCCAACACGACGGAATGATCTGACCGAGGGAGTACAAAGAATTTTAGTTCCTCGGAATGACCGGGAAAAGTTAATCGGAGGGGCGCAGAGATTTGTTTAATAGGAGAATGCCGAAGGTTATGACCATCCAAAGCTTTAATTGCGATAGGGGCTGGTAGCTTCGACAAGGGAGCCTGTAGCGAGGAAAGAAGAGAAGATGTTATAAAATTTCCAGCCGACCCAGAATCTACAAGGGGAAAGACACACATAGACTGGTTAGCATACGACAATTGTGCTTTAACACAGAAGGAGTGATGTGTGCGTGGAGGTGTGATGTGTATTACTTTTTGGAGTAAGGGGCAGTGATTTATGGTATGTTTTTCCCCCCCACAGTACAAGCACAGCCCCTCTTGTATGCGTCGTCTCCTCTCCTGGGCCGTGAGTCGGGATGTGCCGAGGTCCATAGGTTCTCCCGGAGTTCCTTCCCGAGGCTCCGTCGCGGGGGTGCTGAGGCTGGGACGATGGCGGAACTCCGACCGTTTGGGCGGGGTTTTCGGGGAGATGTGTCGTCTCTGGCTGCGGAGGTGCTGGTCTAGTTTGATGGCCAGCGTGATGCACTCATCCAGGGACATGCCCGTATCCCGGCAGGCCAATTCTAGCTGGACCTCGGGTTGTAGCCCATCCCTGAATCTAGCGAGGAGACTGCGGTCACACCAGCCACTCTCCGCGGCCAGTACCCGAAAACGGATCGCATAATCCGCCACTGTTGCAGTCCCTTGTTTCAGCCTCAGCAGCTGTTGTTCCCCCGTTCTGCCCTGATCGGGGTGGTCGAACACCGTGCGGAACTCCGAAAGAAATTGCGGGTAGTTGGATGCCGCGATTCTGCCAGCGCTCCAAACCGCCGCGGCCCAATCCATAGCGGTTCCTGTGAGCTGCTGCGTGACGAAGCTGATCTTCTGTAGATCCGTCATGTTCGGGAAATCCAGGAGCCACAGCTCACAGGCCAGGAGAAACCGCTTGCACCCCTCCGGATTCCCGTCATACCTTTCCGGGGGGTTCGGGCGAGGTGGTAGCGGTGTGGAGCGCGGACCTGGCGCGCAGAGCGAAGGCAAGCGGTGCATAAGTTGTTCCATCCCGCGCGCCAGGTCATTCACGGCTCTGGCCAACCCGTCAATCTCATTCTGTTGGCCTCGGATGTAATCGAGGACGGGGGCTTCGTCCTCAGGAAGCGGGGTTCCTGCTGCGTCTGGTAGGTCGGTTCATCTGTCATGTCTTCCTGATTCGAGTGAGACGCAGATGCAGAATCCATTTGTATAAGCAGGGTTTTTATTGAATATTCTTTTTTCTCTCAAAACAAACAAAAAACACAAAAAAGAAACAAAACCAAACAAAGTCCCGTGACGCTCACGGCAACTCCGAGCGAGGCTTCCCAGGCAGGGTCTGCAGGTGGGCGAACGTGAACCGTTTCGGCTTCTGGAGAATAAGTGGAAATCAAAGGAAACTCTTGTACTGTCCTTGTGACTCTTGAGGGTCTTTCCTTCCTCCCAGAGTCCCACACCTGCAGACACTGCTCAATCCTGGGAGCGAGACGGGCAGAAGAGAATCATTAACGTGTTTTACATATAACAAGGAGAGGGAACAAGTGAGGACAAACATAAGGTGCACAACAGTGAACCGACGAAGCCCTACGGGTTCGACTGGAATAAATAGTAGACACACAAGGGAATCACAGGTGTTCGTGTTTAGTGCTTAAGTGCTTAAGTGTTGGTAGTGAATACATAGACACACTAGGTGGGGACAAAGAGTCAACTCAGTAATCCGGGGAACTTGATCTTATTCCCCTGATCCGTGGAGGTACGGGTGTTACAGTACTGAACTGAATGCCGGCTAAGTTGCGTGTGCATTCGCGTGTATTATGAAGTACTTGAGGTAACATGCTCTTAGGGACAATTTAAGAGCTGCGAGGGACGGTTAAAAGGTTTATACCAGGCTGTATAGATTAAGTAAATATCTAGTGCATTAGTGCAGTGTTGACTTTACCATTTAGTGATTCAATTCTTGCATACCGTTAGCGTGAATCAGCCTGCAAGTCACGATATGTTATATTCACCACCCCGAGCAGCAGGGACAGAACTGTTCTTATTTCGAAACTTTTTTTTTTTCCAGTTATTCATCACGAAGCATATTATCCGCTTGTTAAGTGTGACTTAATGTTAAAATTCAGGGTCTGAATTCCCCCAGATCCAAACGACACGTCATCGAATGATGACATAATTTTAATCAAGCTGTAATTGAGAATGAGAAAGGGCTAAATTCATTCGACTCAAATAGAGCCTTCACTGTGGATGTCCTGTCTGTTGGGATGAATCACTCCGGCAGCCAGGTGTCCTTGAAATAAAGTCTGCCCCTTGCTCAGTGTATAGTGTTTAAGTGTTTAGATTGACTTCATACTAACTACCTGGCTGAAAAAACAACAAATTTTTTTCATGAATTGAAATATTTCAAGAAATGTGAATTGGCACACAACGCATCTTCGGCAGAGGAACAGAACGAATAAACCGAATTGAGTTGAAAGCCAAATGAAGCGAATTTATGAATTTCACAAGGCTGTTTCGAAAGAGTCAACCCATGGTACCAACGTTGCCTTCGGCATGTATTCAAAAACTATGTGATTTTTCCTGCGCTTTCGTAATATTGTAATATTTTTGGGTGACTGGAACAGATTAAGCCGCCACAGTGGGTTAGTGGTTAGCACTGTCGCCATCCAGGGGTGGGTGTGATTCCCGCCTTGGGGTCTGTGTGCATGGAGTTTGCATGTTCTCTCTAAGTGTGATGGGTTTCATTGGGGTACTCCGGTTTCCGTCCAAAGACATGCAGTTTAGGCTAATTGTTGTTCCCAATTTGGCAGAAGTGACACAATCTGACTTAGAGATCATCGTCTTTCGCCTTAAACTTCTTTGACAAAAGTCAAGACAAAGTGCAGCCATTTTTACAGATTTCAAAGCTTGGCAGTCAGTGGCAATGTTCTTTATGTGTGTGTGTGTGTGTGTGTGTGTGTGTGTGTGTGTGTGTGTGTGTGTGTGTGTTTGGCAAGCACACTGTTCAAATAGACTTCTCATTCTCTAATGCTTTCCCGGTCAGGAGACCAGAGATTCACAATCAGAAATGAGTGTTTGTGTTTTTTTGTGCGTAATTGTGTGTCATTTTCATCCAGTTGTACTTCTGCATATTGCGTGTTTGTGTGTGTGGTTGCAGTTGATTATGTCTTGTTTATCTGTTGAATAGTTTATATACAGAAGCCTGACATAAACTGCATCTATATATGTTTTCTGTGTGTGTGTGTGTGTGTGTGTGTGTGTGTGTGTGTGTGTGTGTGTGTGTGTGCACAATGTTCTCAGACAGCTATTTTTAAGAAACTGCGATTATGTCATTTATTTTTGGCTGCAGCTCTCTCTGTCTCTCAGGCTCTCTCGAACACACACACACACACACACACACACACAAACTCTCACATAAATAATATTTAATCACAGCACTTATATGATTTAAAACAACAATGACATCGTACACACTTGCTCCCAGCATCAGCCACACACACACACACACACACACACACTGTCTCGATGTCACCGGGTGGGAATGTCCTGCTTTTAGAACTTGTTGATCATTTCAGAACGCTTAATGCTTAACTGCTTCGCCAAAACAGTTTACATGTGCTGGATTCATTCACAGACCAAACTGAAAAATATATACTGTATATTTTCAAGGATTTATTTGCTGATACAGATAAAAGACTTGATTGTGGCATTTCTTTATCGACAAAGTTAAAGGATTAATTTACAGGATTCTTTTGCAGTGTGAGTTAATTGATTCATTTGCAGTTTTCGTTTCCAGTCTAAAATAAACCTTTCACAGGATTCAGGACTCATTTACAGACTAAATTAAACAATCCATTTGCAGACCAAGTCGAAGTGTCCGTAATTTCCATGATTTGTTTGTAGATCAAGATCGAAGATTTATTTCCATAACTCATTTGCCGAAAGGCTTCATTTGCCTCAGTAGATTAATCGTTTTTAGGATTCATTTGCAGACTGAGTTAAACCATTCACAAGCTTTAGGATTCATTTGCACGCTAAATTGAAGGATTTAGCAGGGTGCCACTGGACTACTGGCAATTTTGGAAGACATGTTAGCCTAATCTGCATGTCTTTGGACTGTGGGAGGAAACCCTCCAAGCAAGGGGAGAACATGCAAACTCCATGCACGCAGACCTGAGTGGTAACTGGGAATCGACCCCATGCCCTGGAGGTGCAAGGACTAACTAATACTAACATTGGTGCCAACCACAACACCACATGCTGCTGATGCATTAGCAGACTAGGTTAAAAGATTCATTCCCAAGATTCATTTGTAGACTAGATTAAAGGAGTCATTTGAAATCTTCAATCCAAGTCTGGGCCGAAATTAAACTATTGAAATGATTCAGGATTCATTTGCATTGTTTATTTGCAGTCTGAATGTGAAAGTATTTATTTTGAGCATTCATCTGTAGAGAAAGTTACATTCCAGTATTTTGGGGGGATTAAGGACTAAGGAACTCAGGAATCTTGGGTTTATTTGTAGGCTTTGTAGAAGACAAGGAGAAATGATTTATTTGCAGGCATCCTCTTTGCACTAAACTGAATCATTTGCTAACAAGCTAAGATGTTTATTTTTTATTTATTTAGAGATTCTATTGAAGTATTCATATACAGAGTGTATTTCTAGTCTGAGTTAAAGATGAAGACTTATCTTAGTAAAATGTATCTAAAGTAAAGAATTTCTTTCCCGGATGCCGGAAGTACCATGTGAAGTGATTCAGTTTGAACCCGCGCTAAATTATTCTTTTGCCGAATTGACTCTGTTAAACATCTTTATATACAGCATGTGAAGCCATGCGTAAAGAAAGGAGCAAACCGCAGGAAATCTCAGGGTCTTTATTTTATTGCCATGTCAGTGTACGCTTTCTACATTCCGAATACAGTCAGCTTGTTCGAACAAATCATGAAGCATGTGAGGAGTCTAAAAAACTAAAAACTGTCGTGTTTCCGAATTCCAAGAGAAATCAAAAAAATGTGTGAGTGTGTGTAGCTGTCTTACCAAGAAGCCAAAGTATGACAAGTATGTTGGTGAGAAAAAAAAGTCTCATTCTCTTTCATTCTCTCTCTCTCTCTCTTGTACCATATTTTTTTCATAAAAGCTTCAACTTCCTGTAATCTCTGTGCATGAATAAAACTTGACCATGCAGCTTTGGAACTTTACCGTATTGAATAACAATTGCTTAAATTCATAAGAAACAATGCGACCTACCTGTGAGGAAGATGATTTATTTGAAAAGCATCAATTTTGCTTTAAACTAAAGCTAAAACCGAAATATAAAACTGGCTTTCAGACGTTCATGGGATTTGAACACACAACCTTCTGGTCATCAGCTAGTATTATTATAATAATGATATAAAACTAAATTAAAGTCCCAGGTGTGTTTCAGCTGCAGAACACCTGGTGTGTATGAGGTAAGCGCAGGACACACACACACACACACTTACACACTCACATTAGTCACACAGGAATCTGATCCTAAATATCTCATTCACTCACTCACACTCACACACACACACTCTCTCAGCAGATCTGGGAAATCCATTAGAACATGATTTTGGCTGACGCTGGAAGAAATCCTCCATTTTCCTCGCAGTCATTTTATTACGGTTGCGTTATAAATACACAGTACTTGCTGATTTTATCGCAGAAATGCCATCATCCCTCCTTCTTGTTATAGTCGTCCTCATTTTATCCTGTATTACACAACGGTTAAGACTAATCCCGTATCCCGTATAAAATAAAATAAGAGCGCCTGGTGTTTTCGGTATTAAAGCATTTGCATCGTCATGTCATTCAGAAAGTTCTGCCGCAGCTGGACCTTTAATTTGGTCTAGTCAGAAAACCTGCTCGCGTCACAGCGCCCTGGTAATGCGATAACATTTAGCTTGTGAGCTTGTTAGAACTTAGGGCGGAGCTCATTTCAGGGCCAGAAAAATGTGAGCACGAGTCTAAAAAAAATGTTTAAAGGCCACTTCATGTCACGATTGGAAATCATAAGATTAAATTTTTTTTTTTAATGACTATTTTGAAGTTTTGTGATTAGTATATAAAAGAGCATTATGTCTATAAGAGGGGTGGAGCTCATTTCGGGGCCAGACAAGAAGATAAAAACAAGGTTCTAAAATCCCACTTATGTTTTATAGCTACAAATCTTTTACAGCATCACTGTTTTGTTGTGTTTGAAGTTGCGGAGCTCAGCAGCTTTATTCCGACAGGAGGCGGGACTAATTTCAAGGCCAGAAAAAATGTGAACAGAAGTTAAAAAACAGTTACATGTTAAATGTTTTTTTTCCTGATATATGTGTAAAGTTGATAGGTATCACAGGTCTATAAAGACTTTGACATTCTAAAGTCCACACCTTTAATCTCAGAGTGTGGTGTGTTATTATTGCGGTTTGTTCAGTAAAGAGCTTTGGGTGACATTAAATACTGAGGTCTTATTTAACTTGTAGTCTTGGTTTTCATAATGTTGACATGAATGTGCTGTAAAGTAGCTTCAGTGTGTCTGACAAAAACCTGAATGACCCCCTGTTTCATCTCTCTCTCTCTCTCTCTCTCTCTCTTTCTTAAATAGACAGTGAAGAGCTGATATTAGAACTGTATTTATTTTTTATTACTTTTATCTATCTTATCTTTTTGTATCACTTTTTGGCAGATTTCTTTCTTTATCCATCTCTCACGTTGTCCTTTTTCCATCCTTCTCTCTTTCTCTCTCTCTCTCTTTTGCGGGTTCCATTTAGGCATGTGAAATAAGTTATGGAAGGAGGAACACCCAGTTTTGGGGAATGTGTGTGTGTGTGTGTGTGTGTGTGTGTGTGTGTGTGTGTGTGTGTGTGTGTGTGAGAAAGAGAGCGCGTGTCAAAGAGTAATAGACAGACAGACGCTGCTATTTGTAGGGAGATGTAATCTTTTGATATGTTTTGCTTTAGTGTGTGTGTGTGTGTGTGTGTGTGTGTGTGTGTGTGTGTGTGTGTGTGTGTGTGTTGGAGGGTATAAAGCTATATTTTAGAAAATTGTCTGTCTGTCTGGAATTTTGTAAAACTCAGCAATTAACCCAGCATGCATGCACACACACACACACACACGCGCGCGCACACACGCACGCACGTCTGTAACCTCAATCTCACACTCTGGGATTCTGAGCCCTGTCATTACTACACCACTTTCCCATTGTGACATCACACTACGGAGCCCTGAATTTTTTTCAGCCCCACAGAAATGAAAAGGGGCGGGGCTTGTAGCATACAGTGTTGCTAGATCACATCTTATCTTCACTTGCTAATATGCTGTATGTTAGAATACACACATAGTGCAGTGTACAAAACTGGAAACGCTACTTCATACTTTTTGCTGTGCTTGAGTTGCTAGCTGTCGGGAACTAGCATCATTAGCAAGTAGCAATGTTTCTGAGACTGCAGCGTTTGCTTTTCACATATTGGTACTTATTTCCCCGCTCTTCCATATTTATGATCATCAAACAACTGAAACAAACTTCTTTTTCACTAGAGGTCATATAAAAGACAAATATTTAAGGCATCTAGCTAATGTGCTAAGCTGACTGAGGAGAATTTTAAGTGATATACTGTATGTGTACGCTATATGTTGTATGTAATTGTATATAATCTTCACTGCTAGTCACCAAGCTAACATGTGCTAACCTGACAGGATTCCTGTGAAGATTTGACATTTACTGCTAATACTAGTCCTTAAAACAACATGCTAACTTTTAACATGTTTTTAACATGCTAAGCAACGTTTGTTAGATTTAAAAAAAAGTATTTATTCATAACTTTTCACTATTGTTGTTAGCAAACATGCTAGAGTCTGCTAACCTGACAGGATTTGTGAGAGGATTAAATTATAATTATAAAATTTTACTGTTAATGCTAGTCACTAAGAGAACATGCTCAAATCCCCAAGCAGGATTTATGAATTTTAATGAAAATTAATCAGTGTTGATAACTTTCACTGCTACTAGCCATAGCCTAGCATATGCTAATAAATGAGCTGTCAGTATTGCCACTGCACATTCCCAGGACAATGAACAAACAAACAAACGAATGAGTTTAAAAAATCTGACAGGATTTGTAAATTTCCAAAACCTTTTCTAGCCACCATGCAAACATGCTAGTCAGCAAACTAAAATATGTTAAACTGATGTTGTGTGCATACTCACTACTGTTAATACCATTAAGAAAAAGTTAAAATGACAGGATTTGTCACGGCGGCTTACTGGTTAGCACTGTCGCCTTGCGCCTCCAGGTTTTGGGTTCAATTCTCGTCTGAGGTGTGTGTGTATGTTCTCCCCGTGCTGAGTGGGTTTCCTCCGGGTACTCCGGTTTTCTCAAATAGTCCAAAGACATGTAGATTAGTGTAATGGCCTGGAGTGTGTGAATGACAGTCGAGCTGTCTCTGCTAATGCTAATCAGCGAAGCTAAACTGAACCAGCGCTATCCTGAGACGATCTTTTACATCAAATGCTAATTCAAGGCATCAAACTAACGTGAGCTGTTTATGGAGGACTTGTGAAAAGAGTTGTAAGTCATTTATGAGGACGTTAAATCCATAAATCAATGTTTGTAATATTCACTTCTAATGCTAGTTATAATAACAAGCTAAAACCTATAAGCTTTAAAACCACTCTCAAGTTTCAAGGTCATGTCCTTGAGGTACGTTCACCTTACCAGTGTAAAGTATGTCCTGTAAGACAAACCCGTTTCAGGACTTATGCCCGTGTGTGTGTGTGTTTCGAGCGTGGCTGAGAGAGCCACACACGCGTCACTTAGCCCTGCACTAATCGTAGTAATTAGTTGCCATAGTAACATATCCACTGGCAGTGCTGACTGAGGTTTTTGAGTGAAGTTTAATAGAGGAAGACGGATGAAACGAGGCCCGTCAGCAAGTCTGCCAGCATCGTGTTTATTAGTGCCATAGCATCTCATTCTGAACAGCACAATCGCAAAGAGCAGAATCGCTGTGAAGTTAAATTTAAAGAATTCTGCGAGACTTGAATCAGCTGTGTCAAGTGCACTAATAGACACACACACACACACACACACACTGAGTAACGCTAGCCAACGTGAGGTGAGACCGTTCTGCTCAATGACCCAGAAATCCGACGCTCGGGGGCGTGTGAAGGACGGTTATGTCTGTGTGAAATGAGGCGCGCGCGCGTGTGTGTGTGTGTGTGTGGGTTACACTTACTTCCTGTTTTCCTCTTCTGTCAGGGTTTATAAAAGTGAATGTGACTCATGTTGATGGTGATGTATGTCATCAATTTAGCCTCATGTCCTGTATGTGTCTCTGTCCATTGTCTGTTCATATCTGTTATGTCTGTCTTTCTTCTGTCTGTCTGTCTGTCTGTCTGTCTGTCTGTTATACCATAACTTCTGTATTCCCCCCCTTTTCCATCTGTCTTACTTCCATTTTTCTGTCTCATCTTTTTGTTTGTCTGGCTTGTTTTCATTCGTCTACCTCTCTGACCTATTTCTAGTCTATTCTGTCTCCTATCTCTATGTCTCTCTGTCCTTTCTGTCTGAAACTCAGCATGGCCATCTGTCCGTCTCTCTCTCTCTCTCTCTCTCTCTCTGTACCACTGCTCATTTGTTTTCAGTTTTTGTACTGGATGTAAAATCATTTGTTATAACAAGTTGTAACATCAGTGATTTTCTCTCTCTGTCTCTCTGTGTCTCTCCACAGTGGTGTGTCCCCTGACCTGTGTAAATGGAGGTGTGTGTAGTAACCGTACACACTGCTTGTGCCCGCCGGGATTCACAGGCAGACTGTGTCAGTTTCCTCTCCGCACTCAGGCGTCACGCGGCAACAAGCAGCCGGTCTACACGGTACAGGCACGTACACACGTCTTCATCACTCCCGCTCACTCCTCTTCATCACTCTCATATCTTTATAGCATGTTTTTATTTATTTATCACACACCTTTTATCACTCTTACTTGTCTTTATCACTCTCACTGCTTTGCATTTCATTACTCTCACTCCTCCTCATGGCTCTCACTCCTCTGCATCACTTCGCCTCTTGCATTTCTTTCCCTTCTTATCATCCTCACTCTTGTGTATCACTCTCTCATCCTCATTACTCTCCATTCTCGTCCTTACTTTCAGTCCTCTTTATCAACGTCCCTCTTCTTTGACCCTCTCACCCCACTTCATACTTCTCAATTGTTTTCAGCAATGTCACTCCTGTGCATCACTCTTTCTCCTCTTTATTACTACCCTCCCTCTTCTTTAACACTCTTACCCCACCTGGTCATTCTCACTTGTTTTCATCACTCTCACTCATGTTCATCACTCCTACCGCTCTTTATCACTCTCACTCAACTTCACGTTCGTTCTTCTTTATCACTTTTTTTTATCACTCTCACTCCTCATCGTCACACTCACTCCCTTCATGACGCTCAGTTCACTTCACGTTCATTCCTCTACACTTTGCATTATCTTCATCACTTGCACTATTCAGCTGCAGTTGCACTCCTGTTCATCACTCTCCTCTTCCTCACCCCCACTCTTCTATATTACTCTGACACTCACATGTTATTATTTTTGCCCATCTTCATAAGTCTCACATCTCTGCCTCATTCTCACACTCATTGCGCCGTATCACTCCCACTTGTTATCAGTCTTACTATTCGTCTATTCATCCATTCATACTCTCCTCAGCACCCTTCTCCTCTGCATCACTCTCACTCCATATCACCCTCACTCTCACTTTTCCACCTCACTTTGATTATTATCAATCTCAAACCACTACATCACTCTTCCTACTCACTACTCACTCTCAATACAGTGAATGACTATAGGTATAAGGGGTGAAATAAATAGATGTGTGAATATATGAATGCTGAATTCCCGCGTACCCCCGCAGGTGAGGCAGGACGGTCCGGGACTGTCGGATGCGAGCGGGCCAGTCGGACGCCAGAAGATCACTCAGACACACTCAGTGTTCACTCTGCCATTGTCACCAGGCAACGGCCACCACTCATCTGAGGGTAAAACACACACATACACACACACACTTTGTGTTCTCATTACTCGTGCACTAATAAGGAATAAGGACTGTTTTTTTTTCTTCTTTTCCTTCGATTCCTCTCCTCAGTGCAGTTTAACGTACGCGTCCACCACTCGCCAGACACCTCAGTCGTCATCCAACCTTTCGACCAACCAGAGGCCAAGCTTCCTAAAAGCGTAACCCGCCTTCCTCCGCAGACACAAAAGCCCAGGGGGCGGTGCTTTCAGGAGACCACGCCCAAGCAAGCTGTGAGCGACAGAATAAAGCATGTTCTCTGATGATGATGATGATGATGATGATGATGATGTATCCTGCATAAAGTCTCTCTCTTTTCATCTCTCTATTTTCTATCTCTCTATTTGTTTCATCTATTTTTTCTAAAACTCTATCTATCTTCTGTCTCTTTGTCTTTATCGTTTTTTCTTCCTCGCTGTTTTCCCGTCTTCCCTTTCTCATCTCTGTCTCGCTCTTTCTCTCACTCGCTCTCTGCCTCTCTTTGCCTTTCTCTGTCTGTCGTTTTTATTTTTTTTCTGTCTCTCTCTCTCTCTCTCTCTCTCTCTGTATGCCTCTCTTCTTATCTCTCTTCAAATCTCTCTCTCTGTGGTGTAGTGTAGCAGTAACCCTCTTCCCGGCCTGACCAATCAGGAGGACTGCTGCGGCAGCGTGGGAAATTCCTGGGGCCAAAACAAATGCTACAAATGCCCAAAGCTCCCGTGTAAGTCCTTCTTAAATCTGTCATGGTTTTGATTATCCTGTCACCGATTTATGATGACGAGTTACGAGCCCCACACACACATATTACATGTTGTTTAATTCGTATGATCATAAATTAGCAATATGCAGCAAAGAAAACTAAACACAGTGCATTGTAATCCAGAAGCGTTTGTCTATCCACAAATAAAATACTCTAAGGAAGGTGAAAGTTTCTGAAAGAGAATCATTACCGGTGACGAGAAACGGATTCATCGCTACGAGTCTGAGAGTAAACGGCAGAGTATGGAACGGAAACATCCTCAATCACAGACCGAGGAAACGTTCAAAAGTCGACCATCAGCTGGAAAATTCATCAACGCTTACAGTTTTCTGGGATTCTCATCTTAAGGGCCAGAAGTATTGGAACACCATCAGGAGAAAAGGGTTCAGCAATCAACAGTGAGACGCTTCTTGAAGAGCTGAAGACTGAAGACAGAGGATTAAACACAGAGGACGTGAAGACAGCGGTGCTCGTGGCTCGCAGCTCAGACTAAAACGTTTTTTTTTTTTTTAATAAGGGAATACGAAAGCTTGTCGACAGATGGACAAAGTGTCTCGAAAAGCATTATGTCGATTATGTTGAAATATTATTTATTTGTTATTTGTTTGTTAAGTTCATTCAGTCAGAGTGCGGATAATTTTTGACTCACCCTCGTTAAAAAAAATTGTTGCAGGACAATAAATAAAACCTGATGTTACTATTTTCCAAGAGTTTGCTTAAACTATTTAGCTCCCAGTTTATCACAGCAGATGGTGTGACTGGTCAATCACACGTCATGAAAAGTCGTCGTCTTCATCGACTAACTGTTCTTTTTAGACTTTGTGTTATATAATTCTCTCGTGACTCGTCTTGGCAACTTGGAGCGTGTGATTGTAGTCAGGGCGTTAGGTTTCAGGACGAAGACCAAGAAAAACTTGCGTGTGTGTCTGTGTGTCTGTGTCCTGATGGTGTTTCTTTCCTGTCTTCATCCACGTCTCTGCCAGATTTCTCTCTTTAAAGCGAGAGCAGACAATAGCGGCTCTGTGGTACATGCCAGGTTATTTTCGCAAAACCAACTTCAATATGTGTGTGTAAAAGTGTGTGTGTGTGTGTGTGGGAGGGTGTGTGTGTGTGTGTGTGTGTGTGTGTGTGTGTCATAGTGGCTTCGCTCTTTTTTTCCTACGGCACACCCTCAATGTGAGGGCGAGACAAAAGCAGAGGATGGTGGAGAAGCCGCTGGAAAAAGTGTGCCCCCCTCGCTCGCCCTCTCTCTCTCTCTCTCTCTCTCTCTCATAGTCTCTCTGGTTTTCTGTCCTGTCTCTCTCTCCTCAAATAAATAAAGCGATAAATCAGAATCCGATTTTTATTAACGTCCGCATAAATACATTTGTTTACAGAATTAGTCAGCTGCGTGAATATAGTCATTATGCAAATAAATAGAAGAGATAAAAATTTATAAAATGTAATTTCTTTATTGCTGTTGTTAGATTTTTTCTTTTTATTAAATACATGAATTAATTGAATTCAATCATATAAATGAAATTGAACTGAATCGCATAATTTAATCCAGTGGTAAAATGAGTCAGATCATGAACACTGAATCAAACTGAATCAAATAATAAAATCCAACAAAAAACCAGAATCAAATCATATAAGATGAACAGGAGAGACAGAGCAAGCTCGACCTGAATCATGAATGAAACTGAATCCTTATAAATGTTCAACTACATTTCAACTGTGATGTCAAAGTGAATCCTTTCGATTCTCTGAAATTAACAGAATCATGAATATTATATAATACGGTAAACAGACTCGATTCAGCCGAATAATAGAATGGATAGAGTAGAAATAGAAAAAGAGATAACTCCTTAAAATAAAAATAATAAAATGGATTTGAATCATGAATCAAATCCCTATTCCGACAGAGTGATCTGATTGGACGAGAAGTTCCATGAGCGTAACAGAAACCAGTAACAGTTCCAGGTTTTCTGGCAGCTGCCCGCCAAAACCCACTAACACAAGGCTGTATCCCAATAATCCCTCCCTAACCCCTAACCACTCTAACCACTACGTGGAGGGTGGAACCACGGATTGTACACCTTACATAAGTACAGTGGAACCTTGGATTACGAGCATAATTTCGTAATTATGGACTCATACTCCACACCACTCGTAAACCAAATCTAATTCTCCCATAAGAAATAATGAAAACTCAAAACTTATTCGTTCCACAGCCAAAAAAAATAAATACATAAAAATAATTAATACAATATATAAAGTAAAAATAAAACTTTACCTTTCAAAAAAATAAAAATAAATCCCGACAGATAAGTGTTTCTGCTTGTGGGCGCCGGTGCCGTGTATTTGTGTGTGTGTGGAATTAGCCCCTTCTCTCGCCTTGTCTTACACAGTAAAACTCCTCAATTCCACAGCGCAAGAGAGAGAAAAATCATTGGCTCAGTTGTGATCACTTTCCGCTTGGCACTCGTAAACCAATACCACACTCGGGTTTCCAATAAAAAATTTATTAAAAATCTTTGCTCGTCTTCCGGAACACTCATAAACCACGTTACTAGCAATCCGAGGTTCCACAGTACTAGCTTTCCTTTTAACACTATTAATTAGTTATCTGATATTCTGAAGTGGAATAAGTGGAAATATTAAGCAGAAGTGGAAAGAGTAATAAACGTTTTTACTCAAGTACAAGTACTGTTACTTCAGTGAAATTTTACTGAAGTACAAGTAAAGTTACCATTATAAAAATCTACTCAAGTAAAATTAAAAAGTAGCTCATAAAAAATTCACTCAGAGTAAAAGTTACCGAGTTACTTTGTTTAACAGCGGGGTGGGATGGGGGAAAAAAGACAAGCAGATATAAATCTCAGACTAGTTGTTTTTAATTGAAGGAACACCTAAATAAAGCTAATAAAGCTGTTGCCTTTCTTGTGCTTGAAAATCAAAGTGGTCACTTAAATACATCCAGGGGTTTACTTTATAAGAATCTGATGGCATTTCGCTTTCAGCTGGGTCGCATCACTGGATCTGTTTTGTCTCCACCGTTCTTGTGAGTTTAGCGCGTTTGTTCTCAATCAATCAATCAATCAATCAATCAATCAATCAATCAATCAGTGCAGTGGTTCCCAGGGTGCTATTTTTTTCCTTCCTCGTTGCATTATTTGTATTATTTTTCATTTTCATTCTTTTTTTTTACCTTATAACATATATGATTTCAAATGTAGCAAAGTACAATACTTCAAACAAAACATACTTACAATAAGTAAAAGTAAAATTACAGATTTTAAAAACTACTGCAAACAAAGCATAATAAATATCATGATGAATGGTGTTTGTGGAACTGTTGTAAGATATAAAAGCGATATCGCACTCGAGATCGCGCGGATCTTTAGTCAGACTGAATCGCTTTGAAATGTCGAAAATTAATTAAAACATAAATGGAATAAGGTTTTTACAGTTAGCAAGAGCAAATAGAATCGAATCTTTAGAGATAACCAGCTGAATCGAATCATATACACATTTGATTCCTTATGACTCTGAACTGAAAGTGAATCTGTCCGAATGAATTAAACACCTTGAAAACATAAACAGGATTTGTTCCTTATAAATAAATACACATCCGTATAAATCTGTAGAAAGACGCTCCAGTCTGACGAAATTAGAAGTTTTTAGAGTTTTTTTTTTTTTTTTTAGGAGTATTTCTGTTCTTAAGAGGAACGTTAAAAACAAGTACGCGCGAGGCATTATATCATTGTTTTTCCTCCAGTCGGTTGAATCATCTCTTTTCCAGACGCATCTTGATTTTCCTCTGTTTTACTGGCGAGGAGGCGCGCGTGAGGCGAGGAGGGGAAACTCCTCGAAAACATTCTTCTCCAAAGTGTCAAGCGGTTCACAGATGCCTTCTTTCCTTTCTCTTCTTTCTTCTTCCCGCCAATAAAAACATTCTGTTTATTTTATGAGCTTGTCTTTTCTCTTCCTCACCGGTTCAACCGACTCTGTTTCCGATTTTTTTCTTTTTCTTTCCTTTCTTTTTCTTTCCTTTCTTTTTTGTTGTTTGCTTTTTCTCAAACCTGCTTCGTTTATCTTTTTGTTTCATTTCATTTCTTTGGGCTGAAATTTATTGGATGCATTTTTCCAGTCATGGGAGCAATGCAGTGCGTCTGTCTTTCTTCCTCGTCCTCCTCTTGTCTCTCATTCTCTCACTCGCTCGACTGTATTTTATGTAATGTAATGTTTGGAAATGGAAATCAATTTGGTTTGAGTTTTTTTCCTGTGTCTTTGAAGTTCACTCAGGAGTTCTTACTAAAACTTTCTTTCTCTCTCTCTCTCTCACACACACACACACACACACACACACACACACACACACACAGATGCTGGGAAGCCACTGACGATAATCGAGGAATTTGGCTCCACTTGCCCTCAAGGTTACAAAAGATTAAACCGAACACACTGCCAAGGTAAAGTTGGTGTGTGTGTGCGTGTGTGTGTGTGTGTGTGTGTGTGTGTGTGTGTGTACTTATTTGTTGAATTGTGTCTTCAATTTCATATCACACAATCAAACATTTGAAATTTCAGGTTTCACCCATTTGAATCTTTATATACATATACAGTGCCGTGAAAAAGTATTTGCCCCCAACCTGATTTTGTCACGCTTAAATGATTCAGATCATCAAAAAATATATATTACACAAAGATAACCTGAATAAATACAAAATGCAGTGTTTAAATGATGATTTCATTCATTAAAGGAAAAAAAACATGCCTGGCCCTATGAGAAAAAGTAAATGCCCTCTTGCTAAATCATGAATGAATTGTTGGTGATTGTTGGAAGTTAAATTTAATTAGACACACCCGGGCCCGATATGTTTAATCAAGAAATCACTTAAATTGATCGTGTCTGACAAAGTGAAGCACGTTGAAATAGCTCAAACACGTCATGCCACAATCTAACGAAAATTATGGAAAGCTATTTTCCCCTTAATAAATGAAATCATCATCATTTAAAATCTGCATTATGTATTTACTGGGGTTATCTTTGTGTAATATTACAAGTTAGTTTGATGATCTGAATCACTTAAGGGTGACAAATATGAAAGAAAAAAAAATTCACTAATCAAATCTTCTTATGTAAAGGAATTGTGTATCTGTTTGACTCTTTATGAGTATTTACATAAACTGAATTAAACCTCAATGTATTTGACTCAGTATAAATATCAGATTAAACTGAATCATTTATACATATAACTCTTTACTGAATCAAATCATATATTCCTTCAGTTCTTTGCGAACATTAGATTAAACCGAACTGAATTGTTTCTTTATTTAAACTTTTATGAATATTTGAAGGAACCGAATGAATCAATTCATATAAGCATTTGACTCTCTATAAATATCAGATTAAACTGAATCAGATTTTCATTTAAATCTGTATGAATATTCAGCTGACCTGAACTGAATCATTTGTCTATTTTTATCTTTAGGAATATTTAAATAAACTGAATCGAATCACATGTAATTGACTCCTTACGAAACATCACATTAAACTGAACCGAATGATTCGTCTATTTGAATCTTTAGGGATGTTCATGTAAAGTGAATCGAATCATTTGTCTACTTGGTTTCTTATATCTAAAAAAGTTGCATCGACACAATAATCACGGTGATGATGTAGAGATCATAATGTAATATGTTCGTGTGTGTGTGCGTGTGTGTGTGTGTGTGTGTGTGTGTGTGTGTGTAGATATTAACGAGTGCACGATGCAGGGTGTTTGTCAGAACGGCGAGTGTTTGAACACACAGGGAAGTTTTCGCTGCACCTGCAAACCTGGATACGTTCTGAAAGACAGAGCGCGCTGTGTTGGTAAGACGCACACACACACACACACACACACACACACACACACATATACACACAGATAAACATAATGATATGATGATCGTTTGCCCTTTGTCCTTTGCCCTTTGTCTCTCTCAGTCTCAGTGTCGATGGTGGAGCAGGGCCCGTGTTTCCTCATGGTGACGGAGGCGGGCCGCTGCGAACACGCGCTCTCCACCAACCTGTCCCGAGAGATCTGCTGCTGCACCGTGGGCAAAGCCTGGGGCTCCAACTGCGAGAGATGCCCACAGGATGGCACCGGTCAGTGTGTGTGTGTTTGTGTGTTCTCTCGATATGATACCAATAATGCTTTAAAGGAAAGTTAACTATAGCACACATCATGGTTGAGGTCATGTGACCAGCTATGCTCAAGCACAATCTGCATGGCCACGCCCCCTTCAGTTAGTGGTTCTCTCTCTCTCTTTGTCTCTGCAGCCTCCTTCAGTAAGATCTGTCCTGCAGGAAAGGGAATGTCGTACCAGCAGTATCGCAGCACTTTGGCCATCAAGGCTGAGATCGGGCAGATCCCCATCATACCTCAGAAGGGTGAGCCACACACACACACACATGAAAACGCACAAACACTCCGTCTGAGTAAGCGAGTTCGCATAAAAACTAGAGATGGGAATCTCCAAGTCCACCCGATACGATATCATCACGATACCCGCGTGCTAATCAAATTCATATTGCGATTTTGTAAACATGATTTCATAAACATACCAATTTTATATTATTATTTTTATTTACATTTTTTTTTTTGAGTTTGTTACAATTCTAAACAAACTTAGGAAGTAAATTGTCCTACGGCACAGAATGCTGTGCTGAGTGATTAGTTTAGAGACACCTGCCACCTGCAGGATTGAAGTGGAACTGCGACGTTTTAAAACTTAAAACGCCAACATTTATAAAAAAATTAAAATAAAATAGATTTTCAAGACAGTGTGGTGATACATGAATTGCCGCACAACAGAATCATGACAGCTTTTAAAAAATTGCGCCGCGATTGCCCAGGTTGACGTTTAACAGCGAGTATTGAATCATGTCTGTAAATACGGAAACAGCTCAGTGCGACGTGTCGGCGTGAAAGCGTCTCAGTATGTGACGTGCGAAATGTTCGAGGTGAGCCGCAGCTCTACACTAACATGTCTGTTGTATCGAAACGATTCCATGCCTGGAACGTTTGCGTGAAGGGAAAAGTGGGCGGGGTTAAGCAGCTCTGAGGGTCGAGGGTGGAGCTTATTTGCCTATATGCACCGTTATGATGCGACTTCAACATCTTTGAATGATTATTGATGACTGTTACATATTTATTCACTTTTTCTACGTCTTCTTTTTTTTTCTCTACAGAGGTCAAACTACCGGTAAGATCCTCAACACCTTGTGACACACACATTAAGCAATATAAGTCTTTTTCTTCTTTAATGCCTGATTGCTGTAATTCTCTTTAACAGGAAGTGCCCCCGACCACGCCCCCGCAGGTCCAACCAATCAGCACACACGGCCCTCGCGTCCCAGGTGGACACATTCGTCTCTCATCTGTTTTCCTTCGTTTTTTTCTGCATTTCTGTTGTCTGTTATTTTTGTTTTCCTTTTTTTTTTTTTTTTGGTTGTTTGTTTGTTTGTTTTTTGGCTTTAACGCTAACCCCGCTTCGTAACGTAGCTGTTTATGTTCTTTTCCTAATTGATCAGCGATTTATCGGTTTGCCTCTTTTTATTTTTGGTCTTCTTGTTCAGTCCTCATTCCCAAGCCTACGACGCGTCCCATAATCCACATTCCCCCGGAGAAAGAGCCGCTGGCGGTGGCGCAGACGCAGGTCTCGCGTGAGTTCCATGGCAACACATCGCACGACACCTCACGTTAGAGAATAGCGCGAGTGTGACCAGTGTAGCTTTAGCACAAATAAACTAAAGAGATGAACATCAGAAACACACTGGTGTTGGATTCGCTTCCTGGAGTCGAAACACCCTCTGACTACAAACGAATTCCTTGGACGCGAATCAAAGCGAACACCTGAGTGTGATTTGAGGCTCAGAGAGTCGGAGAACACATCAGGGTTCTGTCTAACAGCAACTCGAATCAGTCAGGAATATTTTTATCCTCGCCCGAGAGTAACGTCTTTGTTTGTTCCACCATCTCGTCCGTGCTTCCGCTTAAAGCTCCGCACACCTGTAGTTGCTTATGCTAAATTTTCATCATAAAAAGACGTGATATTAGCATTAGCGTTAGCGCTAACAACGTGTCTTGGGTACAATATTGCTCACACGCTAAATTTAACATTCACGAAATCCAGTCCTTATATTTCAAAAAATGAATTCATAAATAAAAAACGTTTTGTCTCTAAGGCTCGCTGAGATGAAGATTATAACCGTGTAGCCGCGTTAGCGATGAGCTGCTTTGATTTTATGAAGTTTCATTTTATGTATATATATTTTTAATGTCCTCTAGGAGAATTCATGAAAATATTAAGACGAATAAGACTAGCTGTTAAGAGAGCGTGAAAGTAATGGCACCCTATTAAAGGACGCCGCGTTAGTGCGCAACTAGATTGGAGGAGTTTTGTGAGCTTTGCCTTTTATGGAGTTCTGTGGGCGTGGCTATATGTAAATTAGCTGCACCATGAGCGCCCTTGGTAACAAGTGAATGAAACCACCGTGTAGGTCTGTATTGTTTGTTTCTTTATTTTATTACTTAGTTTGACCTCCATGAACACTTAAACACTAATTAATTGAGCTATTTGTCCATTTGTTTGTTTGTTTGTTTGTTGTTTTTTGCAAACTATAACCTGTATATTTCATTTTCATTCAGGGTTTTGAGAAACAGTGAATAAAACCTGTAGCTGAATTATTTTTTGTACTGTTTTTCATTTATGTGTGTGTGTGTGTGTGTGTGTGTGTGTGTGTGTGTGTGTGTGTGTGTTTGTGTGTGTTACAGCGGTAGACGAGTGCAAACTCAACAGGAACATCTGTGGTCATGGAGAGTGTATCAACACACATAACGGTTTCACATGTCAGTGTAAGGCTGGATACCGTCCTCACACCCAGAAGAAGAGCTGCGTAGGTGAGTATACACACACACACACACACACACACACACATACACACACACATTCTGAATGGTTGAGAACACACACTCACGTGTACATGAGAAATATCGTAACATCTAAAGTATAAATCATTCCAGAGGATGTCTGTCTGCTCATCAGTTTATCTGTTTGTTCAACTATAAGGCTGTCTGTCTGCTCATCCGTCTGTCTGTCTGTTCAACTATAAGTCTGTCTGTCTGCTCATCCGTCTGTCTGTCTGTTCAACTATAAGGCTGTCTGTCTGCTCATCCGTCTGTCTGTCTGTTCAACTATAAGTCTGTCTGTCTGCTCATCCGTCTGTCTGTCTGTTCAACTATAAGTCTGTCTGTCTGCTCATCCGTCTGTCTGTCTTTTCAACTATAAGTCTGTCTGTCTGCTCATCCGTCTGTCTGTCTTTTCAACTATAAGTCTGTCTGTCTGCTCGTCTGTCTGTCTGTTCAACTATAAGTCTGTCTGTCTGCTCATCCATCTGTCTGTCTTTTCAACTATAAGTCTGTCTGTCTGCTCATCCGTCTGTCTGTCTATCTGTTCAACTATAAGTCTGTCTGTCTGCTCATCTTTCATGTCTGTCTGCTCATCTGTTTGTCTCTCAGTTCAACTGTCTGTCTGTGTGTCTGTCTGCTCATCTGCCTGTCAGTTCATCTGTCTTTCAATCTGTGTTTGCTCATCTGTCTGTCTGCTTGTCCATCTGTCTGTCTATCTTCTAATCTGTCTATCCATCTGCTCATCTGCCTGTCGTTTCATCTGTGTCTCTGTCTCTCTGTTGTTCTGTCTGTTCATCTGTTTGTCTCTTTACTGTTCATCTGTTTTTCTGCTCAACTGTCTGTTCCTATGTCTGTCTGTCTGTTTTTTTATCTTTTTGTGTGTCTGTCTGTTCATCTGTCTGTATCCATTTGCTCATCTGTCTGTGTGCTCATCTGTTTGTCTGTCTGCTGTTCTGCCTTTTCATCTGTCTGTCTGTTTATCTGTCTGCATGCTCATCCGTCTGTCTCCTCGTTTGCCTGTCTGCTGGTTTATCCGTCTCTTTATATTCCTTTGTATCTTTTCATCTGTCTGTGTCTCTGTCCTGTCTCTGTGGATCTATTCGTCCGATCTCTTCATTGGTCTGATCGGTTCCCTGTGTTTGTGGACCCGTGTGTAAAGATGAATGTTTATGTGTGTGTGTGTGTGTGTGTGTGTGTGTGTGTGTGTAGATGAGAACGAGTGTGACTGGGAGCCGTGTGGTCACGGCCGGGGCACCTGCATCAATACCGTCGGCTCGTACCGCTGCAACTGTCACCCCGGCAACCAGCTGATAGGACATCACGTGAAGCCGCGCTGTGTGGGTGAGCGACTCGTGAGCAGCGGCTTAGTGCCGTGTCACCCCTCGCATGCTGCCGCACTCTCTCAGGAGGCGTTTCCTTAATATTCGGGGAAGGAGTCTCCAGTGTCGGGGCTTTTCCACGGCGGATTTAATTTGAAGATAATCATAATCCACTGTTGATCCTTTTCCTGTTACAGCATGCCATGCAGTGCTTTGTTCTTTATGAGGTCATTATTTTGTTTGTCAGATATAAACGAGTGCTCAACGCCGGATATCTGCGGGATCGGAGGACACTGCGTGAACCTGCCCGGCTCCTATAAGTGCGACTGCCTGTCTGGTTTCAGGAGCAAGTCACGAAGACAACCTGTGTGTGAAGGTAATCTCACACACAAACACACACACACACACACACACGTTACACTGCGTATATTCTGCAACCACACACCTCTCCTTCTCCTCTTCCAGATATTAATGAGTGCCTGGACCCCTCTGCGTGTCCTGATGCTCAGTGTGAGAACACAGTAGGATCGTACGAGTGTATTCCCTGCCAGCCGGGACACAAGGTGCAGGGAGGAGTGTGTTACGGTGAGTGCACGCGCATACACTCATCCTCACAGCACAATAATGAGGCAGTGTTCAGGTTAATGATGTGAATGTTTCTCATTAGGCAGACTGCTCGGGATGTTATTTTCCCCCCGCGGAGGCTTTAAAGTCATGATTAAAGCAGCGTCATAACAGAGATCTCCACCTGGGGAGTTCAGATTTAAAGCAGAGACACACACACACACACACACGCAGATCAAACCAGAAATGTTCACATATTGTCCTCAAGCCCCTCCCTATTTAAGTTTGTGTTGTCAAGTCTCATTGTTTTGACAGGCCCCTCCCTCATTGTGTCGTTATGTTTTCAGGCCCCGCCCTCATTGTGTCATTGTGATGACAGACCCCTCCATCATTGTGCCATTTTATTGTCAAGCCCCTCCCTCATTGTATAATTGTGTTGACAAGCCCCTCCCTCATTGTATAATTGTGTTGACAAGCCCCTCCCTCATTGTATAATTGTGTTGACAGGCTCCACCCTCATTGTATAATTGTGTTGACAAGCCCCTCCCTCATTGTATAATTGTGTTGACAAGCCCCTCCCTCATTGTATAATTGTGTTGACAAGCCCCTCCCTCATTGTGTCATTGTGTTGACAAGCCCCTCCCTCATTGTATAATTGTGTTGACAAGCCGATCCCTCATTGTGTCATTATGTTGTTAAGCCCCTCCCTCATTGTCTTTGTGTTGCCAAGCCCCTCCCCCATTGTATAATTGTGTTGTCAAGCCCCTCCCTCATTGTGTCATTATGTTTTCAGACCCCTCCCTCATTGTGTCATTGTGTTGTCAGGCCCCTCCCTTACTGTGTTGTGAAGCTCCTCCTTCATGCCATCATTCTATTCTCAAGCCGCTCCTTCGTTATGTTGTTATGCCCCTCCTACTCTATTTCTTTCAAACGTACACCCTCATGATCTTTGCAGTACGCCTGTCTCAAATTCCGCCCACTCTTTTTCTCTCTAACACACACAGATGTGAACGAGTGTCAGAAGAGAGGAGTGTGTATGAACGGCCGGTGTGAGAACTTACCTGGGACGTATCGGTGTCTGTGTAACGAGGGCTTCCTGCCCGAGGCTGACAGCAAGGGCTGCCGAGGTCAGCAGTTTTCCTCTAGTTAACAGTTTAGTGGACATTTACATGAATTACTGTGCCCTAATTGTGTGTGTGTGTGTGTGTGTGTGTGTGTGTGTGTGCGTGTGTGTGTGCACGTGTTACCAGATATTAATGAGTGCCAGGACAACCGTTTGTGTGCGAACGGACGCTGCATAAACACAGAAGGCTCGTTTCAGTGCCAGTGTTACCCGGGATACCAGCCGACCCAGGAGGGCAGCCACTGTGAGGGTGAGCACAGCTAGCATGCTAACATGAACACACACCAGGACATGATGGAAAGGGTTTGGGAGGGACAGGACTGAAAAGGTGGGTGGTGGGCTAGCATGGAATTAAATACGGTGTGACATGATAGCATGGAAAGGGATGAGATTGGATGGGAAGATGTTGGGTTAAATGGGATGAGAATGATGGGATGGGATGGGATGGGATGGGATAGCATGAAATAGGGTAGGATTGGATTAAATGAGTTAGAATAGCATGAGACAAAATGGGATAAAATGTAACGAGGTGTAATATGATGGTATGGGATGTAAGGGGATGTAATAGGATAGAATTGGAAGGAATTAAATGACCTGGAATAGACGAGACTGGGAGCAGGTGGAATTGGATAGAATGTCCGTGGATGGGATGGATAGAGTATAATGGGATCTAATAGTATTGAATGGGATGGAATAGAAAAGAATGGGACAGGATGGAATTGGATATAACAGGTTGGAATGAGATGGGATTGGATGGAAAGAATTTGGAATGGGATTAGAATTGGATTAGATTTGATAGGATGGAATTAGGTAGAAAAGGAAGAAGACTGCAAGCAGCGATGATCGGGCCCAAGCACCTGCGCCATCGCCCCCTGGGCGCACCACACGTCCTGTGTTCCTTTTGGGCATGTTAAGACCTCCAAAAAGCCCCGGATGCTGATGTCAATAAATGTGACGGCACTGCATATGATCCATATAATTTTTCAGCATCAGTTTAAGTGACATCACATTCAGACACATCACATTAGATAGTGTGTGTGTAAAGGATATGTAGTGTGTGGAGTGAAGTGGAGTGTATGTTTTTTTTAAATCACCCAGAATATCTGAGCCCATGACATGCATAGTGAAAACTGTTCAGCTCAGTGAGATCTGGTTTCACACGTACACATGCAGGTGTGTATGAGCTATGCAGCGAAATCCTCGCTCTTTCACTCTCCTGTACGAAAGCCCAAATGAAGGGAGATGGTGAGTGAGTTCTGATTCTGATTTTCCTCCTCAGATATTAATGAGTGCGAGCGCGCGTCGAACTGCCAGAGGGGGCGCTGCATCAACACCATGGGCTCGTACCGCTGCGAGTGCCAGAAAGGATACATGCTGGTTAACGGACGCAGATGCCAAGGTGCTCACTCACTTGCAAAGAAACACACACACACACACACACACATGGAACAGTGTATGATTGTATACATTAACACAGAATAAAGGCGAGATTATTTCCTCTTTCTCTTGTTCTTGTTCAGACATAGACGAGTGTGAGCTTGATAGGAGCCTGTGCCAACCCCATGGAGTGTGTGACAACATCCAGGGCGGATATGTGTGTGTATGTGATGACGGCTTTATTCTGTCCGAGGACAAGCACAGCTGTGAGGGTATGTGTGTGTGTGTGTGTGTGTGTGTGTGTGTGTGTGTGTGTCTGTATGCGTGTGCGTGCCTACTTTGTTATCTCTAACAAATGTGTGTGTATGTGTATGTGTGTGTTCCCCTGCAGAGGTGGTGTTCGATGTGGACAATAAGAAGGAGTGTTACCTGAACCTGGATGACACGGTGTTCTGCGACAGCGTCTTAGCCACCAACGTGACGAAGCACGAGTGCTGCTGCTCAGTGGGAGTGGGCTGGGGGGATCACTGCGAGATTTACCCTTGCCCCGTCTATCACTCTGGTATGCAGTACACACACACACACACACACACAAGGGGTTGCCTAAGGACGCACATAAATGCGTATTGTTGTAAATCAGACAACAGGAATGTAGATAGTTCACAGCTGGATTTGCAAACACAGGTCTCTGTAACTGTAAAAACTATTCCACATCATTTCTCAGTACAGCGTAATTTCATGAACGTAATCCAAATATACCAGTACTAACCAAATGACTTAATCATGGACAATAATATCTTGTTTTTATTGGTGCCGTAGAGCCTTTCATTCCCGAAACCTCTCCCAGACTACAGAACCTAGTTTAGTTTAGAACCTAGTAATCCTTCAGTAATAAATAATCAGGGTGCGGATTGTTTAAACCCAGTTTCTGTTTATGAACCAGACAATTTAGACACCCCGGAGACATTACAAGGCCGAAAGCCACAGATATGGAACACGTGTGAACCATCTATCCTGACAAATCTCTAACATCTTGGATACACCTTTGTCAAGGATTCTTCCAATGGGCTGAAAATAAAACCTTTTTTTTTTTTTTAAGTTTAAATAAGCAGTTTTTTTTCCATTAGCGTGACTAGAAATGTATTTAATTAAATTGCTGATTAGCTCGTGCTGCTAAGTAAAGTTTATGTATGGGATAGGATTGGATGGAAAGGATTTGATTTAAAGGGGAGTGGATGAAAAAGGAATGAGTTAGATAGATAGAGTACTTTATGAATCTCAAAAGGAAATGGTATCGATACAGCAGCCATTTAAGCAAGAAACGAGAACTACCAGAAGGAGGAGCAATGAGGGGGGGGGGGGCAGGGTATTTTACAATTAAGGCGCATTATTGAATGGATGTAACTCTGGGATGGAATTAAGCAAAGTGTGATGGGATAGTGTGTTAAGGATTGGGCGGAATAGTATAGAAAAGTATGTGATTAAATAGGATTGGATAAAAAGGAATTAGACTGGATGGGGTGGGATTAGATGGATGGGATGGGATGGGATTTGGAAATAAAAACAATGGGATTGGATGGAAATGGGATGGAATTGGACAGGATTGTATTGGATAGAAAGAATTGGGATGGGGTTGGACGTAAGAAGATGGGATCAGGAAAGGAATTGGTTTAAATGAAGAGTGGATGAAAAGAAATGGTTTGGAATTAAACGAGGTCTAATGGGATAGTGAGGAACGCGATGGGTGAAACAGGATGGAAATTTATGAGAATAAATAGGACTGGATGGAAAGAAATTGGATTGGATTGGTTTAGATGGGGTTAGATGAAAAGGATGGGGTGGAAATTAATGGAATTGGATGCAAAGGAACTGTTTGTTCAGGAGGAGGAATTCCGTGTTGATGTTCTTGTTGGACATCAGGAATTTGATTTCCAAACAGTCCATTTTTTTTCTTTTTCCTATATACATATAAATCCATAAATCCTATTAAATCATTAAATCATTAAAAGCATGTGATGTTACTGTTAAATACAGCGTATAGATCTATACAACAAATACTGATATACAGATGTGAGCTGAGTCAGCTACATATATTACCAGATGGTCATGAAGAGGGATGGACTGAATTATAAAACAAGCATGCAGAAATGAACCAGAGTGACCGTAAAAATCCAGTGTGTTGGTCATATCAAAGCGACTGTAAAACAGCGCATTCTTCCAAGGTTTGTTGAGTTTCAGCTGGGCTCGATTTAGTTCAAGACACTTGAATACACTGCACATAAATAATTTCTTAGAATGCACATACTGTATATCTTGGGTAAAGGAAAAGTATGTAATATTTCTCATTATAAGCCTATTTAGAGTAGTCAATGATTTTAAGCTTTAAAACTGTTTGAGATTATTTCCAGATGAACTGTAGAGCGTTTCAAGATTGAGATGAGATGACTGAATATGTACTGTATTAATGTGTTCATCTTAATTCTGGCTCTCAGTAACTCAACAATAGAATTGTTATCTTCAGATTGAATATTGAATATTTTTACAGCATAAAAGTCACTTTGCTAACATTATAACCTTTCGACATGATGTAATAAGCTATCAAGTTTAAAGTGAGGTTGGGTTTGTTGAGTTTTCTTGACCACAGATGAAGGTTGTTCTTTTGACCAAATAATAATAATAATAGTAATAATAATAATTTCCTGTTTTAAACAAAACAAGTTTAAAATTAATTAAATCAATTAAAAAATCATGACTGTCATGAGATTGGAACAATTAAAAATGCCTAGAAGTTCATTTAACCTAATGAAAAATATGATATGAAAGTAGATTTATCTATATTCAAAGATTAACCCGATATTGATCTTTAAACGTTTACTATTTGTATTAAAATGCCTTGATAAAATTGTAGCTGAAAAAAAAAGAAAAACTTTTCTGCCCCGTGTGAGGCTCGAACTCACGACCTTCAGATTATGAGACTGACGCGCTGCCTACTGCGCCAACGAGGCGTCTGAGCAGCGGTAAGCGGAGCGCTTTTTAAAGGTACAAACACTAGGGGGCGTGGCCTAGCAGGGCATCGTGTTCTTTCTCGAACATGCGTTCGAGAATCATATTACCATGGCAACCGTCTGGCAGCGACGTGACTCTTGCGCTGAAACACTTACTTGTATGGGTTTAAACAATACTTTATGTCTTTTATTTACTTAAGCATGTTTTCAAATATACACACATCTTGTATGTATGTATATAAAAGAAATTTTATATATATATAAAAGAAAAAAAAATTTATATATATAAATAAGAAAAAAAAACTTGTGAGTTTCATTGGACCTTCATAATAAATACATAATTTTTTTTAATTATATAAGTTTATTATGTCTGCTGCATTATTATGTACTAGACCATTCCCTACAAAGATACACTAAAATGAATGAATACATAACATTACAGAAGGATATTTGCATGCCTGTAAAGAAAGCCACTAATTACATGACAGACCAGTTTTCAGATGGGAAAAAAATCACTAATGTAAGACTCCTGGGTTTTGCATGCAAATAGAAAGGAGCGAGTGTGACAAAGTTACCAAAAGAACTCATATTCTTCAGCATGCTCATTTAAACCTAACAGCTGTTTAATTTACAGTACTGAACATCCAAACAAAAGTCATACGCAATGATGCTTTTGAAAACATTTCTACATTAAAATAAACTTCTATTTAAAAAAAAACACTAAGTAATATAAACAATAAACGGTCAATATTTGGTGTGGAAACTCTTTGTTTGAACATAAGCGCGGTAGTGTTCGATACAGATGTGTGCAGTATTCAAAGTAAAACAGCTGTTAGGTCTGTTATCACCACTCACAGAATGCCTTTCATCCAGTCAGTTTACTCTGTCAGATAATTTTGCATAATAATAATATGAGATATAAAGTGTGACGTGAGCATGGGTGACTAATGATCAGTGTGTGTTGTGTGTTATGTAGCGGAGTACCACTCTTTATGTCCCATGGGACGAGGCTTTTACCACGAAGAGGGAATGATAGACTACGGCCTGCCAGGGCGAAGAGGTACACATACACACACACACAGATTTCCTTTTTTCTCTAATTTAGATTGTCTGTTTGTGTGAGCTGTTAACACAAGTCTCTCTCTCTCTCTCTCTCTCTCCTTCAGATATAGACGAGTGCGTTCTGTTCGCAAATGAAATCTGTAAAGAGGGTCGATGCATGAACACACAGCCCGGGTTTGAGTGTTACTGTCAGCAGGGTTTTTATTACGACAGCAACCTTCTCGAGTGTATAGGTACTCGCACTCGCACTAACATTTACACACTCACACTTTTATACACACACAAACACACAAACACTCACAGAAATGTTTGGATACAGGCTATTTACCAGTTTGACCAATAGGGGCAGTACAAGCTCTCTTTTTCAAAGCATTCCCACACAGATTTGTTGCTTTTTAAGTAAAAAAATTATGTGTTAGAATATAAAAAGCTGTCAGGTGATAGAAATGTTGTAGTTTCTGACAGGTTAAGGACATGATCATACGAAATGTATTCATTTATTTTGTGTGTGTGTTGGTAGATGTGGACGAGTGTCATGATGAGTCCCTGTGCACCAACGGTCACTGCGTGAACACACGTGGTTCGTTTTTCTGCAACTGTAACAACCCGTGGACTCCGGACCCGACTAAAAAGAAGTGTGTCCTGCCTACAGACTTAGGTAGGGGTGTGGGAGTGTATGTGTTTAATTAATGTAAGTATGATCATACTCCAAGACACTAAGGATTCAATTGACCAATAAATAAGTAAATAAATATGTGCACAAACAAATATTTTATCATCATAGTTTTTTGGCAAATATTATCATTCAGACATTTAATCTGTAAACATGACGGTTAAAATAACAAATTTTATTTAAATAACGAATAAAGGTGAGATATGTGAGACATGTTTGTCAGTTACTAGTAAGTCAAGTACTGCTACAGGACATATGTGACCCGTGTGCCAGCGTTCGTGACTGGGTAATAGTACCCCAGCTTATAACATCTCATGGTGCTTAATTTTAGATAATAGTAATAGTGAACATTTTAAGAAGAGTTTTTTTTTTCTTCTTAATAAATGATCATCTACTTTTAAAGCTGTTAAAGTCTTAAAGATTTCCATGAGGTACTGATTCACATGGCTTTCCTCTGCCTCTTCTTTTATTTTTTTTATTTCAATTTTTCTGGCCCAGAACTAAGCTCAAGACCTGTTTTAGATTAAAATTTCCATTTCCCCTTAAATGTTACGTCCATGTAAGACTTTTGGATGGAAGGATTTGGCTGGAACAGGAAAAAAATGTGATTGGAAAAGTAGTATGTTTAATAAAGAGCAGTGTCAAGATTGTTCAAGAGTAATTTGAATGTTGAAGAGTGTGTGTGTGTGTGGAGAAAGAAGAAGAAAAAAAAAACATGTGCCCCGTGTGAGGCTCGAACTCACGACCTTCAGATTATGAGACTGACGCGCTGCCTACTGCGCCAACGAGGCGTGTGCGCAACCGCAGGACGAGCCTATTTGGAGACAGTGTATTACAGTGTGGGGGCGGGGCGCGAGTGATATCGCTTTGTGTAGAAAAGCCGCAGATTTAGAAAATGTTTTTACTGCGTTTAATGTCCAGTTTACATACACATCAGAAACGTTAGCAATGAGAAATAATATACTACGCATGTTGAAAGCAAAATGCTTTTTTGTCTTTCTCATAACTTTTTTGTCTCATAAAAAAAAGAAAAGAAAACAGCCAGGGGGCGCTGTGTCATTACGGCAACGCTGTGTGAAACGCTAGTCTGCTAATCTGTTTATCAAAAGCACAAACAGATTTGTCATTTTTATTTAACCATTTATTTTTGATTATTTAATTTTTTTAACTGTTTAATCATTAAGTTAAATACAAAATTGTGGTTTCAAGCCAAAGAACACAGTGTCTGAAAACAGCTTTTCCCAGCTTATAACATCTCATGGTGCTTAATTTTAGCTAAACTTAACAACTCACAACAAACAGCTCGTACATGCTAGCATTGTAATCTGTTGTAATTTATTTTAATGTAGGTTTCTCATTAGGCAGCATTTTACATACATATTTAAAAAAAACAATAAATTAAGGATTTATTTATGTGTAGTCCCAGAATGTTGCTCTGATTATTAAGAGTGACTCAGCATTCACTTGCTAAAACCGCTAGCCTATCAGTGGCTAACTAGCGCTAACGAGTTAGCTCTAAAAGATTGGTCTTTTTAACACTGGAATTATTATTTATTTTCTCCATAATACCAGCAACTGACGGATGTGCGTGTGTATACACATTTGTGTAGCAAGGCAGTTGTCTATTTGAGTTACTGTTAGCTGTCTCTGAGTAATGACCCGTATTATTAACTGCCGATCCCATAAATCATTTGAATGACCGGTGGCAGTAGCGGGTCTTGAACGCTGTCCACTAAGCATCCTAGCAGTGATTTCGAATGTTAGCCGTTCATAAATCTCCACCATGTTCACAACACGCTGACGGACTGTCTGTGTAAGAGGATCATAAGCTACAGAGGGGATCACAGATACATCAGTACTGATGTATATTTTGTTATCCCTGTGTGCGAGGGGGAAAAACAGAGCTTTTGGCTAGGTCGCGGTTTGTGAAGTGCTGATTAATAAAAAGCACAATGTGTTGTTAAGAGTAGTGTTTTATCCTAGCAGTAATGGAGTTTCTCCTGACTTGTTGCCTGCCTTTAATACATAACTAAAATCCGAAACTAAAAGTTAGCTAATTTTACTATGAGCTGTCTTTCCTAATTTGGCTAACAATAATAACTTAGTTCCTCAGTACGATGAATACGAGGGGTTATCAAGCAATTTGAATATTCGTGTGTCACCGATCTGGTCACTTTTGTTGTACGTCCTCCCTCAGGTGCCTTAAAACCTGTCAATAGAATTCACCATTGGGGACGAATTCTGGAAGCACAATGCCATGAATGTCCAAAAAGATGATGAGTATGTACTTGGTCTAGCTGCAAATCTGCTGCTTGCCTTTCTTTGTTGTGGAGTTGTTGGGCTCTTCCACCATGAAGACTGTTGCTTGTCTCAGGGTCGGACCCATAAACCAAAGTTCTGTCACTAATAAGGATCCCCGACATCAAGGTCGGGTTAACCGGGTTATGGCGGAGTTATTGGCAGACTTTGATCTGATGTTCCTTCTGCTCTTGGGTCAGCTGCCTGGGGACGAACTTAGTAGCAACATGGCGCATGATCAAATCACTAGTGAGGATTGCCTGGACTGTTCCATATGAAACGCCAACAATAGAAGCAATGTTGTGGATTGTTCTCCAACAAGCATCATGCACAAGTTGCTGAATGGTTTTGAGATTTCCGGGGGGTGAGCTTGTTGAAGGTCTTCCTGATCTCTCATCATCTTCCAGTTATGTTCTTCCACTCTTGACGCATGTAACAACTTAGGGTTAGGTTAACCCTAACCCTAACCCTAACCCACCGTTGCCATAAACTTGTTGAATCATGTCAAGCATCTCTGTGGCAGATTTGCTCAGTTTCACTCAGAATTTCACGTTTGCTGTTTGTTCTAACTTGCTATTTATGATGAAATAACGGATGTGGTAATACGCAAGGTCAGAATAGCACCAGTTGCACAACTCTTGATGCTCGCTGTGCCTGTGCGTGTAGCCTTGTGCTGCCATCTGTTGGCGTGTTACAAAACTAGTCACAATTTTTTTTTATACCACCTCGTATGTTACCAATGTGATCACTTCAACAATTCAGTCATCACACTTTTCTGTATATTGATTTCACAGGTGAATAGTACACTGCAAACTATTTAATGTGTCTGTTTAGGGGTAAATGAATGTCAGGACCTGTCGAACTGTAAAAACGGGGACTGTGTGGACACGCAGGATTCCTACTACTGCATCTGTATGCCACCCTTGATCCTCGGAACTGACCGCAACAGCTGCGTAACGCCGGAGGAACAGGCCGGTGAGTGGATTTAGGACAGGCTTGGCATGAATAAGGCACACAGTGGATAATTTGGTTGTGTGTGAGTGTGTGATGTTTCCGGGGATTATGAACTGATGTAAAGAAACATTGGGGTAGGGGAATAATCAACGACAGGGTGATGATGATCAGCAGGAGTTACTGTTACCACCCTGAAGGAGACTGTTTTACAATAACAGCACGTTCCAACTAGTTTTTTTCCTCGTATACAGCAGCAGTTAGTTAACAAAGTACTGCAAAGAATAATCTAACTGCAGCTTAATCTCTGTTACAAAGTTACTGTTACTGGAGGCTCTTTCCATAAATTCACAGAAAACCAATTCGTCCGTTATATCGTAGCCCCGTAATTATAAGAGATGATATTGATGCATATCTCACCCAAACCTGTGTGCTTCTGATTGCTTCTTTCTTTTTCCTCTCTCCTTTCCCCAATCTCTCTCTCTTTCACTCTCTCGCTCTCTCTTTATCACTCCTCTCTTCCCTCCCTCTCTCTCCTGCTCTTTCTTTCTCTCCCGACTTCTCTGTTCCTTTCCAGTAATGTCTGTGGTGACCCTTTCAGATGTGAATGAGTGTCTGGACCCGTCATACTGCAGGAACGGGAGGTGTGTGAACACTCCCGGCTCCTTCCACTGCATCTGCGCTCAGCCGCTCACCTTCAGCGCCGCACTCAAGCAGTGCGTCTACGACGGTGGGTAGCCCCGCCCTGCTCGCCCCACAAGCAGGCCAGTTAGAGCACAGTTTAGTCCAGGAGTTTGCCAAGTTTCAGTGTATAGCCCCGAAAGGTTTCAGGGCGAGTCCTAAAGTAGCTTCACTTCGAGTCTTTCGCTGTGAATCGTTGTGTCTGTAGTAGGATAGGACACGTTTGTGTTTATTGTGTGTTTGTCTTCCTCTTCTCTACTCTTTTCTCTTTCTCTTCATTATTCCGTTCTGTTCGGCTTGTTTCTGTCCCTCGTTCTCTATGCCCTCGCTTTCTCTTTCTATCCATTCGGCCCTCTCTCTCCCTCTCTCTCTCAGACCGTACAGCAGCCCATAAGGATGTTTGTTTTCAAGAAGTGGATGAAGATATGATGTGCAGCCTGCCACGGCCAGGGCTTGCAGTCACCTACTCCGAGTGCTGCTGCCATTATGGCCACGGTTGGGGCCCCGAGTGCCGCACATGCCCACAGAGAAACTCAGGTAAGTCAAAAGAGGTTAATGGAAATTAACTGTGCTTGCACACATTTTCAACCCCTTCATTTCTAAAATTTCAGTAACCTCAAGTGTGCTGAGATTATAGTTAACCAGAAGTTTTTACAGAAACCAAAATATTATGGCCATGTAACCTCAGGTACACAGGGCTTTTTATAAGAATACTCATTCTAGGCATGGCTCACCACAGGAATCCATGATCTTTCCCCAGTAACTTAATAGCATCAGGTGTGTTCCTTTCATGGTAAGTATTTCAAGAAGTCTAGGAGCTCTAACTTGCTGTATAGTATTTTAGGTTCATTGGAACATTGGACCTTTTACACAAGTTCCAACTTTGTTAGGAGTTTCCACCTTTAAAACCATTTCAGGAGCACACAAATCCTTTTGAGTAACCTTTTTAGGAACTCAAACAGTAGATTTACCTAAAGAATACAGGGAAATCAACCTTGAAATCTTGGATTATTTTCCACCTCACAAATCCTTTCCACAATTTAGACAAACACGGTATGGACTTGACACAACAAGAACCCTTTCAGCATCCTAGAAACCTTGTAGGGAACTCAAGAACGTCATGTGTGTTTTCACCTCCGGACGCTTTCTAGGGACTTGCTTGGATCTTTTCCAGGAATCCATGAACCCCCTTAGTGACCTTTGGGAATGAAAGAACCTTTCCAGGAACTCGTTTAACAAAAACATTTAAGCTTGCTTCTGTCACAGGAACTTTTCAGTATCCAGTGAACATTTTAAGAAACCTGTTTTTTCAACACCGGAACGTTTATGCAAGCTTCTCTCGGAACTTAATTTTAAACCGAATTCCGTGCAGGAACCACACAGAAGCATTTTCAGGAGCTATCACGCTCGGACGTGAAAATGGAACATTTATTAGAACTATTGAACTGGAGCTTGCTGTAATAAAAAGCACCACTTGATCAGATGTAATTTCCCCAGAATGATGAATCCCCTTCTTTGGGAATCTGTCAAGTGGCCACTTGCATGATGAGGGTTTCACTGATGAAAGCTTGTTGAAGACGGTAATGGATGAGGGGTCATTGGTGGCATAAATAGAGCTGTTGAGATTGAAACAATCACATCTATTTATTTAGAAGATTCGAAATACGTTCATTAAAATGCATTGGGGCTTTTGCAAGGTCACATGACTATATATTTTGAAATGACTAGTCAAGTAATTCACATTGAGAAAATGTAAACCTTTTCTTGGTTGTCGGTTGTATAGTGTTTGAGAACCAAGAAGATTAAGACTATAAGTACGTTTTTGTTCTCCTACATGATGCATATAATTTTTTTATGCGTTTTCATAAGTTAAACAAATTGAGCTTAGTACATTGGAGACAAGTATACAAAATCTTCTCATGGCCAAGGAGCCAATTTTTCCCAATGAAATGAAAGAAATAAGTAATTTTATAAATAAATGATCTCTATTAGGAAAATATAGACCAAAGATTCGGTATGTTTTGTTGCAGTGATCTTTAACAGGCTGTGTGAGATGCACCTGGAGACCGAGTCAGACGGAGACTCAGACTTTTTAGCGCCTTTCAGTTATAACCCAGGTAAATCCCCCGATAGCCAATCAGATTTCAGAACTGTGAAGTAAAGTTTTTTTAATGTGCCATGGTGAAAGAACATCTCTCTCTCTCTCTCTCTCTCTCTCTCTCATGTTCAGAGAGGGACAGTTCAGAGGAGGACTCAGACGAGTGCACATGTGCTAACGGACGATGTGTTCGCTCGTACCTGGGTACCATGTGTGAGTGTAACTCAGGCTTCAGACTGGATCATACACGAACGCGCTGTGTAGGTGAGTGTGGTGTAGAATTTGATCTTCTATATTATTAGTAGTACACTGCTGCTTGTATAGTCTTAATCCCTTAAACATTTTCGCACCTGACTGTATCAAAATGAATAATATCATATTAATAATTATAGTGTTTTTCTTTTTCCATATTTGTCACACTTAAGTGACTCTGAGAATATGAAAATATTTTTAATAATGTTAGATGAAGACAATGAGTAAATACAAGATGAATGTTTTTAAATGTTGATTTCATTTATTAAAGGCCCCCAATGATTACTGCCAGACCTGTTGAATCAAGAAATCACTTAAACATAACCTCTCAAAAAAAAGTAAAGCATGCTAAAAGTTCTCAAAAAGCAACACATCAGGCCACAATCTAAAGAAATGTTTGATTTTGGACAGTTTTTTTTTCTTTTAATAAATGAAATCATTTTACTCAGGTTATCTTTGTGTAATATTAAAATTGCTTTGAAGACCTGAATCATTTAAGTGTGACAAATAAAAAAAAGAAATCTGAAAGGTACAAATAGTATTTTCAAACCTGTCCATTGTTTAGGAGTTGTATTTTAGTTACCTCATACAAGTGTGTGTGTGTGTGTGTGTGTGTGTGTGTGTGTGTGTGTGTGTCTCTCTCTCTCTCTGTGCAGATATAGACGAGTGTGTTGGGCGACCGTGTAAAAACGCCCGCTGTGTGAACACCATAGGCTCCTTCAAGTGCATCTGCAAAAACGGCCCTTGTGCCCAAAGACACATCATGAGACAAAAATACACACACAAGAACACAAAATAAGCACACACACACACACACACAGTTTTCACTCATCTTCGTCCACCCTCTTGTAGTTTTCTGTAGTTGATGAATTTCCTGTAAACTTCCTTCCTTTTGTAATTCAGTCATTTAAACTGACGTTTCACAAATCGATTTTATTCATACTTGTTAAACCCCGCCCCTCCCCTGCCCCTCCCCTTGCCCCCCCCGCCCCTTTCTCCCCCTCCTCCGTCTCATCTTTAAGTTCTTTTTGCACAAGTTTGTTTCATATTTGTCTCGATGTGGATTTGTACACATTTGTACACATTTGTTCTTTTTTTGTAACTTCTTTTGAATTTCTTAAGATGATGTGAAATGCCAGTGTCATGTTTCACCCACGAGAAGCCTCGGCTCAGATCGGGAGAGCTTTTTTTTGCGCAGTCTATTTGCAGTTAGTACAAATTACTGTTTTTTTTTTTTTTGCTGCGTTAATTTTAATTAACCGTACGTAGACCGTGTACACTTAAATGAACATTTATTACATATTTGCACTAATTCTTCAAAGTTGCTATTTAAACTACGTGCAAATGGACGCTGCGCAAATGTTCAGCTCTTATTCAAAGCTGGATTTCGTTGTTGAACATAAAGTGTCTTTAGTTGTAACATCTAAACAAATATCCGATCTCATGGTTCTCAGAATGTTAAAGTTCTAGATCTCGCTGGTATTCAGAAACTGAGCATGAAATTAGCCACACCCACAAAACTCCATATAAGGCAAAGCTCACATGGAGCTGAAAACAACACAACTAAGTGGCAAAGGAGCCCCTCGTAAAATATCCTTGCATAAGATGCCATTACTTTCGTCCCTAATTGAATTGGTTTTAATTGATGGACTTGTTTTGAAATTGCTTTTTTTTTTTCTACGAAAGCGATTTCAGTCATGTTTCGTTAAATTCAGCTGCTGTTCAGAATTTTCTCTCAATTAAAAAAAACACTTACGTGCCGGAAATGAGGTTAAGGTGGGAGGAATGGACTAAATTAGTGCTAGGACACTTTGTTGCCATTTAGGCTCACCGGCAGGTTTCTTGCCGACCATGCTGATGGCCCGGGTCCGATTCCCAGCCACTGGATGCAGTGCCAGGCCCGTTTAAAGCTCAGAACTGGAGTTACATTAACACTCATCTTAAATTAAGTGAACTGACGAATCCAGCGCTGTGTACGATAAGCACTCTGGTCCTGTTCTTATCCAAAGATGTATTTTTCTTTTACTGGTCTCTTCATGTTTGTTAATATTTTGAAGATATTTTAAAGTGTTTACTCCCATTCCGTAGTTTTGTACTTTACATCGTAAGTGTGATGAAGTTGCACAATGTGAGAAAAAAAAAAGGTTTTGAGACAAAAACCAAACCACAGCTGAAAAAAACAATAAACCTGAGATGACGTGAAACCAAGACGTGGCTTTATTTTTTTGTGTGGTCGGTATGACGATGTGCCAGCATCTTCTCAAACCCTTCGAAATCTTTTACATTTTGAACCAGTAGTCAGTTTGAGCCATAAATACATAGTTACAGTGTTTACACGTCAACATGAAATGACTATTATGGCAATGTTTAGGTCTCTGGACCGGTGTCTAAATCGGCCAGAGGAACCGGAATAAATATGCCAGGTCTAACAGTGGCGTGTTATATGATATGCTCCACGTCTCGACAGCTAAATGACATCGCCGTGGACTTGACAGAGAACAATATATTGGATTTGTTTATTTGATATTTAACATCCGCAAAAACAGTTCTAAAATTAGACTTCAAGAAATTCCCCTCTGACTGGAGACTCCTTGCATAAACGCTAACTAAATGTCTCCTCGCGGCTAAACTGGATCTGTAACTGGACATATCTGCACATTTGGCCTATATATAGATATATTAGATAATATTTGGCCTATATATATTCTGTTTGTTTGCACAGGCGTGTCACATGACCTCCTCTAACAGTAGGCGGCATCATCAACATCATCAAGCGTGTCACAGGCGTTCCTCACTGAATGTAACAGTAGCGAAAAAGGCTACATAGCTACTGAACCCCTCCCAGAGCAGACTGCAACGAATCTACAGCGACAGCACGTACGACAGGCAGAAGTAAGGGCTGCGGTAACACTGGAGCAGGACAGCAAGTTGACCACACACTCCATTCATTCAGGTGATGGTAGCACGCGGATATTTATACCTCTGTGGTCCGGGTTCGATTCCTGCCTCGGGAATTGCCCTTAGATTGGATGCGCGTGTGTATGTGTGTGTGTGAGTGTGTGTGTGTGTGTGTGTGTGTGTGCCCTGTGATGGATTGGCACCCGGTCCGGGGTGTTCCCCGCCCGAGGTCTCCTTGGATAGGCTCCAGGTCCCCAAGACACTGTGTAAAGAATAAATCAGTATATATACGATGAGTGAGTGATATACTTGCATTTGGGCTTATAAAATGTTGTCGAGCTCTAAATCATTCACTTAGTATCCTGTGTTTGATTAGAAATTGTGAAGAGACCTTAAAAAAAATAAATCGAATTAGGATAATACAAAACTTATCAGCCCTGTTAATATCGTACTGGCACGTCCCTGGTGAGTCCCGTCCCTGCGGAAGGACTTGGCTGAGCACCTCGCATGCTAAATATTAGCAAATATTAGCATTAGAGCTGACACAGATATGACACGTGTAAATCATGACTGTTTGAAAGACGAAGATGATATGAACACAATATATGGAGGTATAAGTAAAATCAACATATACCTAGAATGGTCGGGTTATTCATATGAAAATGAACAGATTGTCACGTTGTAGCTCATGGTCGATACTAGTTATTGTCCTGCTGGAACAGAAGCACTGCGTGGCTCTGTAATGCTGCCTCACGAGCCACCAGAGGGAGGCCGAATGTCGGAAACGAAACGGCGTCGTGACCCAGGAGAGACGTACAGTACTCACACTGACATGAGGGATTGTGTTCGCAGATCTGCTCTGTAGGCCCAACTAACATCTCAGACTGAGAGGATACTTCAGAGAAACTAAATAATAAAAGTTGTTTTAAGATGATCGTAATAGATTTGGACAGGACAGAACCTCTCTCTCTCTCTCTCTCTCTCTCGTTTATTGATTTAACACTGAGGTTTGATGAAATGCTGGAACTCCAACTACATGGCTAGGTGACTCATTCTGCAGCTTATCAATTGCTTCCCGTCATCAGAATAAGGCTCAGTGAGTCATTGTGTGTGTGTGTGTGTGTGTGTGTGTGTGTGTCAGTGTGTGTCGGCGTGAGAGAGACAGGAGATGAATAGTCAATGTGCTGTACAGTGGAACCCGAACTGCAGGATGCTGTACACACACACACACACACACACACACAAGGATGGATGGATAAATATACACATATAGGTGGATGAATGGATGGATAGATAAAGAGATGAGCGGATGGATATAAACTTGGAGATGACCATATGGATGTATGCATGAATAGATAAATATATTATGGATGGTGGATGAATACAGTATATACACGATATTGACAAAGCTATTTGGCCAAACCTGTTAATTATTGAATTGAGATGTTTCAATCAATCAGGCCCATTAATCCCAGTGAAGAGCAATCTTAATCCTTAATCTCAGCATACCAAGACATCTTGGACAATGCTATGCTTCTAACTTTGTAGCAACAGCTCGAGAAGGGGAAGGCCCTTTTCTATTCCAAAATGACTGTATCCCGGTGCACGAAAGCATATATTGGACTGTAAAGACATGGTTTGATGAGTTCGGTGTGGAAGAACTCGACCCCATCAAGCACCTTTGCCAGGCCAACATCAGTGCCTGACCTCATAAATGCTCTACGGTATGAATGAGCACAGAAACACTGCAACTTCTTGTGGACGGCCTTCCAAGAAGAGTGGAAACTGTTAGAGTTGACTCCATATTGAAGTGTATGAATTTGGATACAATGTCATTGCAGGTTTGGCCAAATACTTTTGTCCATATAGTGTAGATTGAGATATGGATAGACAGGTGATGGACAGATGGATGGATGGTTGGGTGGGTATATAAATGGATATAGGTTTATGGATGTGGATGGCTAGCTAAGAGTTTATGATGAAGGAATGCATGTATGGATGGATGGCTGAGTGTTTGGATAAATGGAGGATGGATAGAGGATGAATATATGATTTAGCTCAATAGATTGGTGGATACTATATAGATGGATGGATGAATGGAGAAATATATATATATATATATATATATATATATATATATATATATATATATACATATATATGGATATAGTTGGACAGATGAATGGTGGATTAATACAGAGATTAATACATGGATGAATGAATGGATGGATAAGTAGATGGCTAGGTGAGGGTTTAGATAAAACAATGTATGCATGCATGTATGTACAGTATGTATGTATGTTTGGATGGATGGATGGATGGATGGATGGGATGTGCAAAAAAAGATTCACTCTGCTATAAGCTTCATGTGACAAATAATTGAATTAAAAAAAAAGTGGATGGCTATCTGAGAGTTTAGATGAAAGAATGGATGGATGGATTGATGGATGGATGGATGAATATATAATGTATATTAATAGATGGGTGGATAGATATATAGAAGACTATATAGATGGATGTGTGGAAGGATAAATATAGATGCATATAGATGAATGAATGGTGGGTGAACATATAAATTGATGGATGGATGGATGGATGGATGGAAAAGTGGATGGCTAGCTAAGTGTGTAGATGAAAGGATTGATGGATGAGTGTTTGTACCGACAAACAGAAGAATAAACAATGGTAGTATACAGAGAAAAGTAAAGTCGGCAAAAGAAGATGTAAAAGATCAAAACTATGAGCTGAATCAAACAGAACAAAAAGAAGAAGGGAAAATAGCGTGACTGAATGTATTCTAACACCAAGGGTCAGAATGTTAGTGTGTGTGTGTGTGTGTCTGTGTGTGCAGGTAGCCACTAAGTTTAGTATGTTAATCCCTACAGGCTCAGTCCTCGTTAAGACCAAATTAGCACAATTAGCATATGTGTGGAACCAAAGAAAGAGACAATTCCCTCAGCAGTTAACCTAGAGGTGCAATATGGGACACACACACACACACACACACACACTCATGAATGGTGTGAAATAGTGGTGAAATAATTAGGCCTCAGTCAGACTTTGTTTCCTCTTATCTTTCTCGCAATATTTTTCCTTTGATGTCTCGAATTTTTGGTTCCTTTGATGTGGCCTGGCTGGAAGGTGTGGTCTGAGTGGAAGGCGTGGCCTGGCACATCATACTTTGACAGAAAGACCGTGTGAAAAATGAAAACGAAAAAACGTACCTGAGAAAAGTTGTATAGTAGAAAGGTAGTAATAATAGTGTGTGTGTGTGTGTGTGTGTGTGTGTGTGTGTGTGTGTGGAGGACGGCCTGGTTTTAGCAGCTATTTCGAGCCGGTGATGGATGAAATGTCATAAGAGGTCGTACAAGGTAATCGGCCCACCTGAAAATGTGTGTGTGTGTGTGTGTGTGTGTGTGTGTGTGTGTGTGTGTGTGTGTGTGTGTGTAGCCTTTCATTCATTTTGTAAAACTTCTATGTACAGTTCTGAGCTAGTGGCTTTTACAGGTGTACACTTTTTACAGGTGTGTGTGTCTGCGTTTGTGTATGTGTGTGTGTGTGTGTGTGTGAGAGAGAAAAACATTATGTCATCATTAAAATCATCATGCGAAAAAAATTACTTCTATTTTTAGACACACACACACACACACACACACACAGTGAGCAACTCCTTGCTTCATCTTCATTATTTCATCTCTGAAATGTCCCTCGTATTCCGGGCTGTAAAAGTGCCGAGCCACATTAGATGCAGAATTACACAGGTGGTGTTTGCAGGCGCGTGTACACACACACACACACACACACACACACACACAAAGCCATCTGCATTGTCTCACTATTTGATACTGCGAAAGTAATGCATTCTGGGAAGAGACACAAGAGCAAGCGAGGACCTATTTATCGAAAACACACACACACACATACACATATATATATATATATATATATGTGTGTGTGTACAAGTATGTATGTATACATAATATCTCTCTCTCCCACCCACAGATATAGTTCATTGATTCTCATATTTCTTTCTTTCTTTCTTGCTTTCAGTTCCCTCAAAACAACTTCTGCTGTATAGTAACGACTCCACAAAGGCACTCGCATCACATCTAAACATGGCATAGTGTATCTGCTCTTTCACTTCACCTCTCTTTCTATCAGTTTTTTTGTCCTCCTTTCATTGCCGCAGTTCTCATAACCCAAACTGGAACAGCAAGGTGCCCTTGAAAAACTTTGGCTGGGAAGGAGAGAGCAAGAGAGAGCAACAGAGAGAGAGAGAGAGAGAGAGAGAGAGAGGGGGGGGGGCAGAAATAGTCTGGTCATCCCAGAGAGAGGAGTGGAGGAGTGAGAAAGCGACAGGGGAAGAATATAAATATCTTTAGTAGGTCGGGACTAAAAGAGAAAGAAGAGTGGGACAAACAAAGAGAGGAAAAGAGAGAGAGAGAGAATGACAAAAGACGGCATCGTGATGCCGTGGGAGTGTGTGAGGATTCCTGGAAACAGAAATCGGTTCAGAAATTGAGCAAAAAAAAAAAAAAAAACTCACTAGGTTTATTTCTAAGAAGTCCCTCAACTTTGTGCTACAATATAAACACTTCAGGATGTGACCAGTCGCGAAAATATTGAGTTATTCTAGTCAGATTGTCTCAGTATGAATTATACTAGTATTGAGACATATACAACTAGCATAACTCATGAGGCAATTATCTGACTAGCATGACTCATACTGCAACAATTATCTGACTAGCTTAACTTATACCGAGACAATTATCTGACTAGCTTAACTTATACCGAGACAATTATCTGACTAGCTTAACTTATACCGAGACAATTATCTGACTAGCATGACTCATACTGCAACAATTATCTGACTAGCTTAACTTATACTGAGACAATTATCTGACTAGCATGACTCATACTGCGACAATGATCTGACTAGCTTAACTTATACTGAGACAATTATCTGACTAGCATGACTCATACTGCAACAATTATCTAACTAGCTTAACTTATACTGAGACAATTATCTGACTAGCTTAACTTATACCGAGACAATTATCTGACTAGCATGACTCATACTGCAACAATTATCTGACTAGCTTAACTTATACTGAGACAATTATCTGACTAGCATGACTCATACTGCGACAATTATCTGACTAGCTTAACTTATACTGAGACAATTATCTGACTAGCATGACTCATACTGCAACAATGATCTGACTAGCTTAACTTATACTGAGACAATTATCTGACTAGCATGACTCATACTGCAACAATGATCTGACTAGCTTAACTTATACTGAGACAATTATCTGACTAGCATGACTCATACTGCAACAATGATCTGACTAGCTTAACTTATACTGAGACAATTATCTGACTAGCATGACTCATACTGCAACAATTATCTAACTAGCTTAACTTATACTGAGACAATTATCTGACTAGCTTAACTTATACCGAGACAATTATCTGACTAGCATGACTCATACTGCAACAATTATCTGACTAGCTTAACTTATACTGAGACAATTATCTCACTAGCATGACTCATACTGCGACAATTATCTGACTAGCTTAACTTATACTGAGACAATTATCTGACTAGCATGACTCATACTGCAACAATGATCTGACTAGCTTAACTTATACTGAGACAATTATCTGACTAGCATGACTCATACTGCAACAATTATCTAACTAGCTTAACTTATACTGAGACAATTATCTGACTAGCTTAACTTATACTGAGACAATTATCTGACTAGCATGACTCATACTGCAACAATTATCTGACTAGCTTAACTTATACTGAGACAATTATCTGACTAGCATACTCTTACCAAAACAATTATCTGACTAGCATACTCTTACCAAAACAATTATCTGACTAGCATACTCTTACCAAAACAATTATCTGACTAGCATGACTCATACTGCAACAATTATCTGACTAGCTTAACTTATACTGAGACAATTATCTGACTAGGATACTCTTACCAAAACAATTATCTGACTAGTATAACAAATACTGAGGCAATTATCTGACTAGCATAACTCATACTGGTTATTAAGGTGGCTAATGTAACTCTCATCAGACTAATCTCAGTATGAGTTATGAAAGCCAGCTAAGTCCTGCTAGTTTTTCTTTTCTGAGTTATGCTAGTCAGATGATTGTCTTAGTATGAGTTATGCTAGTCAGATAAGTCGCAGTATGAGTTATGCTAACCAAGGTTCAGTATAACTAATAATGACTAAAAACACCTCAAAAAGTCTTATGCTAAGAGCTTAACCTTTCAGTCAAGCCACTCAGCTAACAGTGGAGGACAGTTTGTCTTTTGGGTTTATTGCTTTGGTTTTTATGAGGGCTATTTTTTATTTTCTCGTCCCACTGACGACCACATCGACTCGGGATACGAGTGTGTTGCCGCTTTAATCGTTTCAGTGCGTTCTTTCAGTATTCTGTCTATATCTTAACTTTGCAGGTTATGTGTGTGTGTGTGTGTGTGTGTATGAGAGAGAGAGAAAGAGAGAGAGCGAGTGCTTTCTGGGACATGGTGTAGCTGGGGTAGACTGACTCTGATTACAGAGCTCTAATCCTGCAAACTGCAGCACATTCGCTTCTAACCAAAAACAACAACAACACACACACACACACACGCCAAAACACAGAACCGTCCAGTCAGCTCTGTTTTTTGTCTAGACTATGACTGTGATTGTTCATTTGTTCAGAGAGACAAAGCGACAGATGGAGAGAGAGAGAGAGAGAGATCCTTCTAGAAAGTTCCGTGCTAATGTTTCTCTTTGGATTCAGACGCGTCGGCCTCGTTACTGCCTCAATTAAATCGCACGGACCCTGGTTCTGTCTCCTGTTGCCTTCAAGACTGTAGGGGATTTTAACAGCAGAAATAAGAGAAACACTAAAGAGCACCACATTTTTAGGCGTGAAGGTTTCGTTTCTCAGTGTAGACCGTTTTCCGCGTACTACTTACACAAAGCTTTTTCCCAACCGGGTATTTGAAAAAAAAAAAATGAGACAGGGAATTCAAGGCCAGGAGTGGGGGAAAAAAAAGCTCCTGTCTCCTTTCCCTCGTCTCTTCCATTTTCTGCTTATTTTCTTGTAGATGTGAGTCAGCAGAAATACACACACACCACACACACACACACACACACACACCGAGAGACAGAGAGAGAAAGACACTGAACTTGTTTCAGGGAAGCCAATCTAATTCATATCCACTCACACTTGACCTTATCATGATTCACACATACACACATAAGCACCTACAAATTTCTGACACACACACACACTCATGCACACCCACCACCTGCAGGCTCTGAGAGACACAGACCTACACCATGAGTTTATTAGACATGACGACAGTACGCTGTGAAGTTTATGAGTATGGAGCTGCGTCTGAGATGATATCATGTCAACTAGACGACTTGTTGTCCCTCACTCTGAGAAATGTTGGTTAGGGACGACAGATAGATCCTCAGGTAGATCCTCCATGGTGAAAAGGCTCACTGATGGACAACGGGGAGGGTGAGAATGAGCAGGAGATGTTAAGATGTGATGGTCACACATACTCAGTGGTCACACATACCACGGAAGGATGCCCGTTAAGTTTAGCCTCCATAGTGTGTGTGTGTGAAGTTTTCTTAATCCTCCTGAGGACGGATGAAAAGGCAGCATGGATAATTGGGAGACAGGTCATGTCTGAGGCCTTCACCTCTGCTGAGGGAAGCGTTTTTTTCCACTTTCATATTGATGGCTTCTTTGAACCCTCTCGCAAACCGTCAATCCTCTCTGTGTCCATCATAAAATTAAGTAATATCACGACCACGATGCGGTCGCAGGTACAAGGGCGCAGCCGCCGATATCACCGCTATGCTGATATTCCACACAACAGCGCGACCTTGAGTGTGATATTGCTTTTATACAACAGTTCCAAAACACCATTTATTATCAACAGATTATGATTTGCTTGTTTATTTAACCGTTTTTTTTTTTTTTTTGCAGGCGACCAACAGTTAATGTAATTAATGATTGATTGATGACCTGGAGCGCTAAACGTGCCAGTGCTGTTATGCTCTTATATCGCCACTCGTGGAATACCTCTTGTCCAATCAGATTACTCGGTCAGAACTAAGTGCTGTATAATAATCAGTGTAATATGGTTTCAAGACATTTTAAGTAACTGTGAGAAGCGAACTTCTTCAATAAAACAAGTACCATGCCTCCTTCAGGCAGATTGACAGGCTGAGAGGCCACACCTCCTTCTCTGTGACTGATCTATTGATTACATGGAACTCTTCTATTTCCATATATGGACTCAAAGTCACGCCATGTGTTGTGCGAGCTGCAGACTACATTATGTGTGTGTCTGTCTGTGTGTGTGTGTTTGTGTGTGTTATTTGATTGAGGGTTGGTGTCATCCAGCTGTCCTGCAGGGGGAGGACAGATGGTCCTCAGCCCTCACCCTCACCCTTCCCTGCCTGTCTGGTGATTTGCAGTGTGTTTTTGGTGGTCGCACACACTCTAAACACTGGCGTACATATTTATGATGACAATGAACAATATAAAGCATTACATTTAAACTAGCTCATTGCATGGGAAGCCTGTACATTAATCAAAAAGTGCACACTTAGCAGCGGTACGTCGATGTAGCAGTATAATAAAAATACTTACGTTTGAGTATAACTCTGAACTTCAAAAAAAAAAGTAGAAGGAAGGAAAGAAATGACCTTTTAACCGGGCTTTGCTTATAGACTCACAGCTTGTGTCCCATCGGGCTCTAATTCACACAACTTGCCGTGAGTGTGTGTGTGTGTGTGTGTGTGTGTGTGTGTGTGTGTTTGAATGTGTGTCAAAAAATGCTGCCAACACTCTGCATAGTGTCGGTTGCTTTCCTTGTGATCACGTAGCTGACTGGTAGCTGTTGCAGGTAGGCTGGTGCTGCCACCTGGCATCAAGTGGGGGTATTGCAGTGCACTACCCCTAGCTAGGGAAAAGATCGATGTTCAAATTTTGAAGGCGTACTTTGCCTTATCGTAACAACTCGGAAACATTTTCTGCCAATGGGAATTAATGTACAATGGATCCTTGGGATACGAATTTAATTTGTTCTGGTGGCGAGTTCTTAGGTTGGAAATTTGTATTGCGATATTTCCTCTTTTGTGTTATTTTCCTATTTCACATTATTTCCTATTTTCCCATAGGAAATAATGTAAATTCAAATTTTATTTGTCACATACACAGTCATACACCGTACGATATGCAATGAAATGCTTAAATGACCACCTTAAAAATGAAAAAGACTATTAATAGGAAATAAATATGGAATAAAATAAGAAATAAAATATAGAAAATAACTTTAGCTAAGGAAAAAAAACATATCTAAATGCAGATAATACGTTCCACTATATGACTAAAAGTATATTTCTGCATATAAAAACAATCAAAACATTGAGGAAAAGACATGAAAATTAAGTAAAATATAAAATAATTGTCATTAAACTTCACAAAAATCATGGAGACTTTGAATGCAAGCTGAAGGCAATATTGCTTTGCTGGCTGAAAAAAAAAACATTTTTATTTTTTACTCAGTAATGAATATGATTTAAAATGTAGCAAAGTACAATACTTCAAACAAAACATACTTAAGTAAAAGTAAAATTACAGATTTTAAAAACTACTAAGTTTTGGGACATACATGCTGAATACGGTGGAACCTCGGATTGCGAGTAACTTAATAAATGAGCGAGGTCTTGAAATACGAGTAGTACGTATACGCTTCGTCTGACGAGCGTCACATCATCACAATTCAGCCAATGAGTTCTTCTACTGTATCTCTCGCTGTGGGATTGTGGATAATCGCCTCCCATGTTCAGCATCCGTGCGCAGTTGTACTGTTCACTATAACATTTTGACCATATGTGTGTGTGTGTGTGTGTGTGTGTGTGTGGGCGCATGCGCATAACTTTGTGACCAAGTCTAGTGACTGTTCTTTAGTAATCTGTTTAACAAATTTTAACGTAAAGTGTGTATCTGTCAAAAATATGTATACACACTTCACGTACAAGGAAAACTAAATATAAAAATATTTGAATAGTACGATCACATTCTAATATTTTTAATATTAATCATACTATTTTTCTTTTCCTGTAGCGTATACAATAATACAATTTCATACCCCGCCCCGCCCCCCACCAAGAAAAACACAACCCAATAAATAAATAAATAAATAAATCACACCCACCCACCCCTTGTCACCTACCCCCACCACTCCCTCTCCTCCCCCCCCCCTCCTCCTCCCCCACGGCGCGTGCACCCGTTCATTCATTCTTTCTTCTTGCCAGGAGAGGCGACGTGAACGGGAACGTCGCCCTGCGCGCGAGACGAACGCGACGCGACGCGACGATGTGATGCCGATCTGAAACACTGAGATTTTTTTTCAACGATTTGTTTATTTATTTATTCATCATACACCCACGTGCGCGTGCGTTCTGTTCGCGTTTATGTTTCGTAACCTCGCGCTGCTTCGGCAGCAGAGACAAGAGAGAGAGAGAGAGAGCAAAAAAAAAAACACACACACACACACACCGGCTGAAGGATGCGGATTTAACGCTGAACACCGCCACCGGAGGATTTTTTCATTAAAATAACATTGCAAAGAAAACACACGCATGAATGAATGAAAGCACCGTTGTAACGTTCGTTTCATAGAAAAACACACGACTTGTTCAAATTCAGAAGATATTCCCCCGAAGGTGAGTGTATGTTTATTTATTTAATTGTTTGTTTGTTTGTTTGTGCTTTGACGCTAATCAGCTAGCCTATTTCTGTGCATTTCAAAATAAGAAGCCGTTACAAAGATCAAACGCTACATCTCCGACTGGCCGAGTCCCAAACGCTCGTGCTGTAGCGCGTGTAGTGCGCTACGTGCCTTCTAGAAGCGCCCCTCATCCGCCGGCACGGTAGTGCGCCTATGTAGGGGACAGGTAGCGATTTGGGCCGAGGCCAGGTCCTGGGTAGAGCTGGCCATCTCACCGTGCCTTTTGTCTTCATAAGCATCATCCATAACATACACATGCACGCGCACTCTCGCGCACATACCGTGGCGTGTGTCACACGTTACACATTTGATTTCAGCTTTAGCCCGAGTAGTTCATGTAGTGTGTCAAAAATAACGTTCTTTTTTATTGCATGCGCAACATGGTTGTTTTTACACTCATCGTCTTATAGGTGTGTGAATGCTGATTGTGTGTGTGTGTGTGTGTGTGTGTGGTCCTTATGATCCTGATTTTATTTTATTTTTTTTTACCTCAGGTTGTCAAGATATCGCAACATCTTCAAGCGTAGCCAATAGCAATTTAAATAAAATTGAAGTAAATAAATAACAAGCTAGCTTGACCTAGCTTCCTGTCTGATCAGGAAATGTGTTTCTAAAAGAATTCAGATTTCAAGAGTCAGGTTTAGAGGATGGACGAAAGGGACAAGTGACAGATTAGTGTCCAGTTTTGGTCCTGGTTCTCCTCAGGGTTCTCCTCTGGGTCTCGTCATGTTCTCCTAACGTCTACACAGATGACACAGAAAAAAGTCTGGTTACGTAATGTTCTAACATTTTTAATCCTTAACTGTTAACCATTAGATTGTGGCAAGAAGTACAACATTTATTTTACTTTACAACCATTCGACATATCTGAGAACTAATGTGTTGCTCTCTCTGTTCGCCGTCACCTTAAAATAAAAAGGCTATGTCATCACATTATTTCTCAAACCTTGATATCTTTTTTTTTTTTTTTTTTTTAAGCTAAATAAATTGACATAGATTCAATATGATTGGCTGCAAATAAGCGGTGATTGTTTGTGGTAAAACTAATAAAGTATGGACTTGACCTACAGCTCTATAGTCCTGTCTTTGTTTGGTTTTGTTACCCTTCTTGAAATACATCACTGGCTCCAGATCGTTGTCCGGTAGTTGACTAAAGCCCCGTTTACACTGCAGGTCTCGATGCCCAAATCTGATTTGTTGCCTATATCTGATTTTTCTGACCGTCTGTTTACGCGTTCTTTCAACTATGACCCATATCCGATTCAAGTGTTTACACTTGCCATACCGTCTGAAACATCGCGCATACTTGGGTTCTTGCACTACAGACTAGCCAAGATGGACGAAGGCGACATATGCTTGATGCTAGCTCCGCGATATATATGCAAAGTTCGCGAAACGGAGAAGGAGGTAAAGGGACAGGATTGCAGCCTGCGCATATGCTTCATTTATTGTGTCATCAACCATTCAGAGGAATGTCTGGGTGCAAGACGTGTCGGGGTCGCTCTCTGGTGGCTCGCAACAGGTGTGGGCTACCGCACACTGGCGCATCTGTTTGGGATGAGCAGCGCCTCAGTGCGCCTGATTACGTCATTAAACCGTGAAGAAGTCGCAGTTTTAATGACGTACAGAACGCAATGCTTCAGAAAGTCCGATCTGTCTGTTTACATGACAATCACATTAGCACATATCTGATTTATTTCCACATATGAAGGAGGCCTGAAATCGATCTCGAAATATCGGAATGCATGCGTTTTTTTCCCCTGTTTACACGGACATAGAAAATATCTGATATGTGTCACATAGGAGCAAAAAATCGGAATTGGGTCACATTTAACTGACAGTGTAAACGTAGCTTAATTAGACTGTCTTCTTATTCTTATTATTGTCATCAGGCATGTTTCTTTGTATGCGCGTGTAGATTTGAGGCATGTAGATTTGTGTAGGGTTTTTCCATTCTCTTTTTAACATTTTGCAGTGATACTTGTTCTGAACACATCCCACACATCCCACTTCTGACAAGAGCACATTTTTTTCATACTCCAGATTTTATGTATATATATATATTTTGTAACTTTGTTGGAATCTGTTTTATAGGTTCCTTTTGTAAAAATTATTTAAGGTCACGGAGCGGTCGTATAAGCATTTCACTGCATATCGTACTGTGTATGACTGTGTATGTGACAAATAAAATTTGAATTTGAATTTGAATTTGAACACGGGTGCGATAATGATCATGCCTGTTGTGGAACCCGAGTGCGAAGGCGACAAGGGAAACACTCCCTGAGATTTAAATAGGAAGAAACCTTGAGAGGAACCGGACTCTAAAGGAAACCAGACCTCATTTGGGTGATAACAGATAACGGATTGTTTTACGATCAACTGTGTGTTGGAAGCCTGGAAGTTCAGTATAGCAGGAGAGATGTTTAAGTTAATATGTAGTTTTAAGCTATTGGGCAACTGTAGTCACACACCAGAGAATGAGCTGCCAAGTCAAGTGAAACTGTCCCCATTGAGTCAGACAGAGCCTTCCATGTGATGAGAACTCCAACCGCAAGCCATAAGCCGGGCACCAGGATGAGTCAGACAGATCTGGAGGGCAGGAGGGGAATCGATCACTGGCAACCCAGGAGTGGCATCTCGACAACAAATTATCCCTCCACCACATCAGCCGATGATACACCCCACCCGTTGGTTTTATGGCAGTTGCTGTAGGGTTCAGGTTACCAGCTCAACTGATTCACGCACTTCCTCCAGTTTGTGAACGCCAGTTAGCCAAACCATCATGCCTTTGGACTGTGGGGGGGAAACCAGAGTACCCAGAGGAAACCCACCGAACACGGGGAGAACATGCAAAGTCCATGCACACAGACCCCGAGTCAGGGGTTGAAACCCGGCCCTGGAGGTGTGAGGCGACAGTGCTAACCGCTAAGCCACTGCGCCCGCGACTAGCTATTTATTGGGAATATACCTGGTGTTAACTTAATTTATGGTGTTTGTGACTGGCTGATTTTGAGATGGTAAATCACAAGCAGTTAATCTGAGAAGAGACCTCATATGCAAAGAGTCGAAATGTTTCCGCATGAGTCGCACAGGACGAAATACAGTTCAAAAACCAAGAAAGGAAATGATCTAATCAGTTTGCAGCTGTAAACATGATCTTGATTGATATTTGATTAACTGCACAGCCATGCTGTCAGCTCATAGAGATATCATGGCTTAATAATCAGTAGCACTTTACAGGCATTCGCAGTGGTGTCCTGAAGTAGGCTGAAATAAGAAACCACAAAATTATTATTATTATTATTATTATTATTATTATTATTATTACCATCATCAAGCTCAGTCACTCTGGATCACGAACAGCTTTAAATGTAAAACAAGATCATGGAGTCTCTGATAACGGATTTATTTTGCAAATGAGTTATTGAAAATTATACCTCATTTTAAATGCCTTGTTTTATTATTTTGTTTAATGACTGTAACCAAAATTTTGTATATGTTCTTTGGTTTTTGCTTATTCAAAATTTTCATCCCCCCCAATTTAACCTGAATTCATTCAAATTGTCAGCTGACTGAATTCATAGTATTAATTTTTTTTTGATATTTATAATTGTTTTTTTTTTTGGGGGGGGGGGGGGGGGGTTCTGTCACAAATAATAAAATCACCCTGTTCGTACATCATAGATGCCATTTTCAGAGTTCTATATAGCAAGCTCCAGAATTATTGGCACCCTTGGTAAAGACGGGGTCATTAAAAAAAATAATAATAATAATACACAAAAGTAAGAGAAATTTAAGCGAGGATGTGGAGGGTTTGTGTATTGACCAGCGGTTTCAGTTTCTCCGGACTTATCGATCATCCCAGGAGACTCGGTCATCTGTTATGCTGTGCTAAATGAAGAGGGTGCTAATAATTTTGACATGTGAGTCTTGCCAAGGATTCAAACATTTATTAGAACAAATCGACATCTTTAGTCGATTAGTAATATTAAGCTAATGATTGCGACCGTTCTTTGCCCGAGGGTGCCAATAATTCTGAATTTAAATATCGCGTTTATGTACGAGTCCTGTTGTAGATGAGATTGAGGTCTCGGGGCACTGGGATAATCAATAGAGGCAACTGCATCCAAATGTCAGCCTGATCACGGAAAGATGAGGCAGCGAGCTCAGGAGAACTCCCGCTCATTTAAATCTATTTATAACCGCTCGCAGTTAAATTCTGTTGATCAAATAAGACGAAACAGTCAGTTTTGTTGGGACGCTGGTGGAAATGTTTGCATGATGCCCCCTGTGATGTCACTTCCATTATACCATCTTATGTACGTCTCATAATCAAACTAATGTTGGGAATATTAGGCGTTTGTGGAAACTGTGCTGAATTTTAGCTGGTTTAACAGTTCAGTTGCCAAAAGCTTATTCAGAAAGTCGCACAAAAAAGCACAGATTCAGATCAATAAAATACCAGCCAGAGGGAAAACCCCCCTGAGCGAAGACATGACGAAGAAGCCGTTCTCTTCCTCAGCGTTTTAAATGGCAGCTAGGTTTTAGGGATTTTGCCTCTTGCCTCTTTAGCTCTTCTGCTAAGTTTTTAATGGCTGTCAGATGTTAATAGCGGCTGTTTTTAAATGGCAGCAATGTCTTTTTACCGGCATCTAAGATTTTAAATGGCAGCAACGTCCTCAACGTTAACCAGCCAGATGTTAAATTCAACTGTTTTTATTGGCAGCCATTTCTTTAGTGGCATTTCCATTTTTAATTGTAGCCACCTCCTCAATAGTAGTCAAGTTTTAAAGACAGCCATGTTTTCAGTGGCAGCCGCATACAGTATTTAATGCCAGCCACCTATACAGTGGCAGGTAGGTTTTTATTGGCAGAAAAGTGTTAATAACTGGTATGTTTTTATGGCGACCATATTTCCTGGTAGCCACATCTTCAATGGTGGATATTCGTTTAACGGAAAGTAGAATTTAATGGCAGCCAGATGTTAATATCAGCTGTATTTTTAAATGGCAGCCACATCTTTTGTGGCATCTAAGATTTTAATGGCAGCAACCTCTTAAATTGTAGTTTCAATAGCAATCACATTTTAATAGCAGCTGTTTTTAATGGCAGCCATGTCTTCAGTCCCAGGTAAGCTTTTATTGGTGGCCAGCAACTACTATGTTTTTTCTATTTTCTTTTAATGGCTTGCCATAACTAGTGGCAGCCAGCTGTTTAGTGGCATCAAAGATTTTAACGGTAACTTAAGTTTCATCGTGGCAGCTACATATTTAATGCCATCCACTGTAACGGCGACAGCTAAGGTTTTAACCGCAGCAACATCTTCAATGGCAGACATCTATGTAATGGCAGCCACCTCGCCAGTGGCAGCTACATTTTTTCGATGGCAGCCACATGTCCTCTTAGTTTTTAGATTATTATTTTTTTAAATGCATGTGCTATTTGAATTGGAAATCATTAAAAAGGATGTCTGAGCTATGTTGTGGTCTTTCCTTGTGTCCCCTGTGATCGGTTAGGCTTTGGTTGGTGAATCCTGGCTCTAAGTGAAAGTGATTGCCGGGTTAGTGGTGTGGTAACGAAAATGGTTCATCCTGATGTTTGTTCAAAAGAAAAAGGCACCCATTGTGACTTCATCCAAATTAGCGTGTCGTTTTAGCAAAGCTCAGGCTAACTATCTTCGCTGCAATAGTCCAATTAGGCCTGGATGATCCGCCACTCGCAGGTCTTTGTTCTCTAGCGATACTACAAAGATAAAGTTTGGATGAGGTGGTAACGAGAAGATGAAAACGCGCTGTTAGGGCGATGATGTTCTGGCTACCTTTGAACCTCATCCTAGCTTTGTCCATGAATCTATCCTTGCCTGCTCTCTGCCAGCATTACGGTTTCTTTATGAACGACTGGATGGAATTCTGCACGTTCTGAACATTTTGCAGTATCTTCTGGAAAGTTACAGAATCAATAATAGGAAGGTAGACGGATGGACATGTGAGGAATTTGATGGACCACGAGAGCCGCCCCAGTAGTGCTGACTGCCCTAATCCTTATTGTGCGAGCGCCGAGGACAAGCTCAGTCACTAAACCCAACTCATCCCGCTGCTTTTGTTCTCATCGGATTCCACGACAGTGCTGATTTTTATCACAAAGCAGAAACGGCAAATGTTTCCTTTTAAAGCTGTGTGCGCGAAAAAAATGTCGGATGGATACAGATTGTATTCTGAAGTTCACGCTGCAGGGGTGAACAAATGGCAAGATCGCGTGCACATAAAAGCGCCATGTTGTGCTAGTCTCATGTTTTGCTTTCCTATATATCTTATTGTTCAGGCTGAAAAATAATAGCTCATGTAATATATCCTATGGCAAGGACAGTCTTTCTGCTTAAGGGAAACGGAGTGGACAGGTCATGTCGCACATCATGCACATCAATTTTAAAGAACTTTTAAAAATTCTGTAAAAGTCGTAAAAAAAAAAAAAGATTTTTAGATAAGCTTATTCAGTATAAAAAGTCAATAAATTTATTTATTATTTTGCTAAGATAAAGATTCTTTACAAAAAAGTGACAATTTTACTTTTAAATATTGTACCAAAATATTCTTTTTTTTTTCATTTAAGAATTCAGTAATGACATGCAAACCTTTTTAGAACTTTGAGTGCTTAGTACAAAATAAAAATTAAAAACCAATAATTATGATGCGTAACAATTGTAAACCATTTACTGTTTGCTCTGAATTCTTAACAATTCATGACAAAAAGTTTGCGTTTTAGAACTTCTAAGCTTCAGTACCAAATGTAAATAAATTTTGAATTTTATGCATTTTATAACTGCAGATTCAATATAAAAAAAAAATTATCTTGCATAAATGAAACAGAAATCCACGGTGGGCGTTAATTGTGGTTGCACAGGTAGTTCTGTCACGGGCGCGTCACAGACGTATCCCTCACAGAAAGTAACAGCGTAAGTAAGCAACTTGTTTGTCATAATGCGAAGTAGTCATCAACGTGTCATAATATCAACATGTCATAATATAAGGTAATAACACATCAAACATTGGAGCAGCGTGAGGAGTGGCAGCGAGTTGAGTGCCAACCTGATTATCAGGTAATGATAGAAGGCAGGCAGAGCCGTGGGTACCCTCTTATTATTTTAAAGATTCTGTACAAAATATGATGTTTAGTATTTTTTAAAGTTTCTGTAACATTTTGTAACTACAGATTCATTATAAAACATAACTATTATTTCAAACATTGAGTAGTTGTTAGTCCTTCGGCTTTGTCCACAGTGGACCATCACACAGCTGGGCACAGGTTTTACACCGGATGCCGCCGTCTCTGGCGCGAAAATTACATTATTACCTGTTACAAAGTGCAAATGTGTAAAAAAAAAAAAAAGTAATTATTCAGTAAAAAATATCTAAAACTTTACAGATTCAGTAGAAAAGATAATGAATCATTTTAACGATTCAGTACAAAAAGTTAACATTTTGTGACTTCAAAGCTTCTAAATGTCAAATTTCAAAATGTAAATGTTTACTACTTGTTTCAGCAAAAGCTATCGAAACATTTTTTTTAACTACAGATTCAATATAACATGTAATTATTTTTAATATTTTAAAGATCAGTCCAAAATGTAAATGTTCAAAAATTCTTCTTTTTTTTTTCAGTAAATAAATCATAACATTTTACAACTTTACATCTTCAGTACAAAATTTTACGTTTTAGACTTTCAAAAGTTGTAGGGCAAAATGTAACGTTTCACAATTATTAAAGATTCGGTAAAAATCTAAGCATTATGTAACTTTACAAAACCGAACTTCAAAGATTTAGAAATAACGTGAACTTTTTCTCAACTTTTGTAATGTTTCAGTACAACATTTAACAACCAAGTGGAACATTTTTATAACTAAAGTCATTTTTTATTTTATTTTTTAAGATAAGCAGTTTTACAAGATTTAGTACAAAATGTGATTTTTGTTTTACTATTTTAAAAATGGTCTCATTTTAGAATTTTATTTTACAGACTACAACCGGTAACCTTTATCACATGATGCTTGTCATGACAAGTATTGTGACTGTAATACATTTTCTATACTTGATTGCAGTGTAAAATGCGTTGCAGTGTATGTAAGTATAAGATGTTTCTCATGATTGTGAAATCGCTGTGAGTGTGCAGTTGCTCCACTGTGTGATTCCACTAAGCTTTAATTAACACAGTGCTGTGCTTTTGTCACTAGTGTGTCTGTGTGTGTGTCTGTGTGTGTGTCTGTGTGTGTGTGTGTGTGTCTGTGTGTGTGTGTGTGTGTGTGTGTGTGTGTGTCTGTGTGTGTGTGTGTGTCTCTGTGTGTGTGTGTGTGTCTCTGTGTGTGTGTGTGTCTCTGTGTGTGTGTGTGTCTCTGTGTGTGTGTGTGTCTCTGTGTGTGTGTGTGTCTCTGTGTGTGTGTGTGTGTGTGTGTCTCTGTGTGTGTGTGTGTGTCTCTGTGTGTGTGTGTGTCTCTGTGTGTGTGTGTGTGTGTCTCTGTGTGTGTGTGTGTGTCTCTGTGTGTGTGTGTGTCTCTGTGTGTGTGTGTGTGTCTCTGTGTGTGTGTGTGTGTCTCTGTGTGTGTGTGTGTGTGTCTGTGTGTCTCTGTGTGTGTGTCTCTGTGTGTGTGTGTGTCTCTGTGTGTGTGTCTCTGTGTGTGTGTGTGTCTCTGTGTGTGTGTGTGTCTCTGTGTGTGTGTGTGTGTGTGTGTCTCTGTGTGTGTGTGTCTCTGTGTGTGTGTGTGTGTGTGTGTGTGTGTCTCTGTGTGTGTGTCTCTGTGTGTGTGTGTGTCTCTGTGTGTGTGTGTCTCTGTGTGTGTGTGTGTCTGTGTGTGTGTGTGTCTCTGTGTGTGTGTGTGTGTCTCTGTGTGTGTGTGTGTGTCTCTGTGTGTGTGTGTGTGTGTCTCTGTGTGTGTGTGTGTGTGTGTCTGTGTGTGTGTGTGTGTGTCTCTGTGTGTGTGTGTGTGTGTCTCTGTGTGTGTGTGTCTCTGTGTGTGTGTGTGTGTGTGTGTGTCTCTGTGTGTGTGTGTGCTCTGTGTGTGTGTGTGTCTCTGTGTGTGTGTGTGTCTCTGTGTGTGTGTGTGTGTGTGTGTGTCTCTGTGTGTGTGTGTGTGTCTCTGTGTGTGTGTGTGTGTGTCTCTGTGTGTGTGTGTGTGTGTGTCTCTGTGTGTGTGTGTGTGTGTGTGTGTCTCTGTGTGTGTGTGTGTGTGTGTGTGTGTGTGTGTGTCTCTGTGTGTGTGTGTGTCTCTGTGTGTGTGTGTGTGTCTCTGTGTGTGTGTGTGTGTGTGTGTGTGTGTGTGTCTCTGTGTGTGTGTGTGTGTCTCTGTGTGTGTGTGTGTGTGTGTGTGTGTGTGTGTGTGTGTGTGTGTGTGTGTCTGTGTGTGTGTGTGTGTGTGTCTCTGTGTGTGTGTGTCTCTGTGTGTGTGTGTCTCTGTGTGTGTGTGTGTGTCTCTGTGTGTGTGTGTGTGTGTCTCTGTGTGTGTGTGTGTGTCTCTGTGTGTGTGTGTGTGTCTCTGTGTGTGTGTGTGTGTCTCTGTGTGTGTGTGTGTCTCTGTGTGTGTGTGTCCGTGTGTACCCAGTTATTTTGTCAGCTCGAATCTCTTTAATTTTAGTGCGTGTGTGCTGGTCATTTTTTATTTATTTCTTTTTTTTGATACCGAAGTGGTTGCTAAGGCGCAACAATAAATAGCTAATGTTGGAATGGAATATTACGCAATAGGAGTCTGCTTTTAAAAGAAACTCCAGAAGAACCAGCCGAGAGAGGAAACATGATATGCAAGTGCATGATGCATATGTAAAATGGAACTATTTTCAAGAGACAAGGAGGAGGAATATGACTCACTTATGTTCCTTAATAATACAAAATAAAAACGAATGAGCGAAATGTTAATCAGTTTTGTCACCTCTTTCTCTGCAAACTTGAAATGCATCTTGGATGCTATTTAAGTATCATGATGATCTGTTTTTGACAGCTCGCTCTCGCTGCTCAATGCTGGCGACCCCGCCATGTTGGGTTCCGCTCAACCTTCTGCCCACTTCTTCCATCAAACCTTTCATCCATCCAAACCCTCAGCCAATTCTATCCATCCTTCCATCCACTCATCCAAAGACTCAGCCATCTGTCCATCTATTCATCCATCCTCAAACTTAACCATCCATCTAAATTTTTCCTTGCATTCACATGTTCAATCAATCCTTTTAAACGTCCAAACACTCCAACCATCAATTTTGCTTCCATCCACTTATCCAGTCAACCAAATATCCATTTACTTTAGATCCATCTCTCCACTCGTACAAAAACTCAGCCATATGTCCATCCATTGTCCTCAGCCAACCGTCCATCCAAAGCCTACTTGACTTCATCCTTCCATCCACTCATCCAAACAGTCGACCATCTTTCCATACATTCCTCCATTTCCAAACTCCACCATCCATTAAATCATCAGTCCACTTTCCCACACACTTATCGAAGCACTTAACCATTTATCCTTTCATTTCTTATCCATTAACCTAACCTAAGTCATACATTCATTCAACTATGATTCATCCATCCCATGAACCAACCCTCCATTCACTCATCTAAACACTCAGCTATCTACTCATTCTTCTATTTATCTACCATCCATCCGTTCATCTTCTGTTTGTCCATCATCGATTTATCCAAACAGTCATCCATTCACCCATCCAAACACTGAGCTGTCTATTCATTCATCCATCCATCTATCTACCACCAATCTGTCAGTCCATTTTAAGAGTAGGACTGAAACTGAAATCGTGAAGCTCTGTTGGTAAATAGTAGGAAAACTTTACAAAAACTTTGGATTATGAAGTTGAGAAGGACCAGGTTGATCCAATGTACGTCTGATGTACACTGTGATGATCAGCCAGGTCTTATGACCTTAAGTGTGTACCGGTTTGGATCAAATCTGGTTTAAGCATCCTTTGTATTCAGAAGCTTTGTCTTTACCATCATGTCCTTTACCTACTGTAGGTGCACATCCATGTCTGTGTCCATGTCCCTTGATTCAGCAAAGCAGATATGTATGTGTGATATGATGTAAATCTCATGGTACTGTTAATCAAACCATCATATGAGCATCTGCTAATGTGCAGTGAAAAGCCAAAAAAAAAACCCCTTTGTTTCTTTTTAAACCAAAGAATATCTATTACATGTGGACAGGACAGAAGTTTCAGTATTGCACATTCCACAGCTTCCAGTGGGACATTGCGCAGCTCGGTTTATTAGCTGTTCATCACACTTGTTAAAAATTTATGAACCAAAGCTAATTCGCATCTTAAACAACTGCTTCAGGCTCATCCTCCATCCTCCATCTTCTGCCTCGTTCTTTCACACCATCCTCTTAAGAACGCAAAACACTCCCATTTTCTGCATCCTCACATCATTCTGCTGGAGTGCCGTCCAGATTGCGCGCGTGTTGGCAGTCGGTCGTCTGTTAGCAGATAGCGAGCTTGTTTAAGTCTTGGTTTTTGGACGTGCTGTGTTGATTTGGCCTAAATATAGCCGCCGCCTCCTCCTCCTCCTCCTCTGCAAGCTGCTCTGTTTCTTCAGTACTTGTCTCTTATAAACCTTCTCCTCTGCTCCTTGGTAAAAAAAAAAAAAAAAGGAAGCTTGAAGAAGAATATGTTGTCAATCAGGATGCATGTAGTCCCATCACTGAGTGTTTTATCTGTAGCCCACATTCCAATAGTCACCGTGTTATTATATGGACTAAGAATGAGCGATACCGTATCCCCATCCTGAGGTATCACTACACTATCAGGGTGTTTAACATTGTCGGAACTTTTTAAGCCAACGTAACAAATATATTCTTAAATAAGTTAGTTTAACATTTTAAAAACAGTGTTTGTACTTAAAAATAACGATGAAAGACAAAAGTGTTGGCCTGTATTAAATAAAAAATGTCAAGATTAATTGCAAAGTTTTAACACGTTAAAATTTGTAATTAAGTGTTGAAAATTAACAGGGGGAAAAAAACTACTAAAATAAACATTTTTAAAGATTTTACAATTGTAAACATTAAGTACAAAATTTTCACATGATTTAATATTTGTATTTTTTTTATTGGTAAAAAGGAAAAATCTGAAACTTTTTTAAATTACAATTTTTAATTCAAATAAAAAATTTCAATAAAATACTTGTATTGTAAAACCTTTTTTTTTCATGTGTACAGATTACAAATACAAAGTTTAAAGATTTCAACAGTGTGTTTAATTCTAAATTAATTTAAAAAAGATTTAAAAAATTAACAGCTGAAAAAATTAAAGATGTGTACTTTTTACCTTTTAGGTATGAAAATGAGGTAAAATTGGTTTGTAAAAAAACATTTTAGACAATACTTAAAAGAAATTAGCAGTGGAAAAAGTGCATTTATTTTTTCCAAGTATATTTTAAATAAATCTTTTTAAATAGAATTTTTTTCTTGATAAAAACAAAAAATTTATTATTATTATTAACAATGGAAAAAAAAGGAAAAAAGCTAAAAATGTGAAATAAAAAATACAGTTGTAAAGATGAATAAAAAATTTGTAATTCAGTTAAAAAAATAATGAAACTTTTTAAAGATTTTACATTTGAAAAGATATAATATATATATTTGTTTTTTACAAATTTGTAATTGTTTTTAGAAATATTTACAAAAAATAACAATGGAAAAGAAGAAAAAAGGGTGACGATCTGTAAACATTTTGAAAATTATCCAGTTGTAAATATTAAGTACAAAATAAAGACGAATATTAAAAAAAACAAAAAACAATACTGTGTAACACTTGTTCAAAATGACATTTAACCTTTTTATAAATCTTTTCCGTGTTCGTTATTGTAATATGAAAATAAATGTAATCTCAGGGTTGTTCTAGAGATCTTGGTGATGATTGGCCACTAGGGGCGCTGTTTGCAAGGTGTCCATTGACACAGCAGCTATTTTCATTCGTATTCTTGTGTTTAACACTAAAACAAATTGCGTCCAAAAAAAAAAAGAGTCAGATGTCTGGTCTGGCTGTGACCCGATCTCGCCTCGTTCTTGTCGTCTCAGCTTCAGCATCGATCCCGAGACAGATCCGAGGCCCAAGTTTATTTTTTACCCAGCGATATCCTTACAGCATCGTGTTTCATGTAGGAGCTGATACATGACCTCAAGATATAGATTTTATAAAAACAATAATAATAATAACAATTTATTTTTGTTCCATCAGACTGCTGAAAAGTTAGCATCCCTATTTATTTACCAGGTGCAGTAAAGAGATTATTTATAAAAGACGTACAGAGAAAGAGTGAGTGATGGACAGATGGAGCACGGGTGTGAGTGAGTGAGTGAGAGACACTGAAAGAAAGAGAGATGCCTAAATGACAGGCGAGACAAAGAGACACAGAGACAGAGGGGCACAGGGAGAGAGGGTGGAAAATTAATGCACAGAAAAACTATAAAAATAATCAGATGGCCACAGGGTGGCAGTGCAGCTGCGGAGTGATATGTAACAGCAGATTGGTGTGTGTGTGTGTGTGTGTGTGTGTGTGTGTGTGTGTGTGAGAAAGAGCTGCTGTGTGTTTGACAGGAACATACTGATAAACTTGATCAGCTGTATTGATTTACTCCACTCACAGTAACACAGATTAATTATCACCTACAACGAGTCGTGTGTGTGTGTGTGTTACATTCGCTTCTCAGTCTATGTACACACAGATGTCTCCTCTGTTAGACATCCTGACACACTCCCCAAACACACACACACACACACACACAGTATAATTTCCCCGAGGCGTTTAGTTTTTGTTCAATTTCTGTTTGATTACTTTTGAGAGAGAGAGACGAGGGGAAACGAGGGGAAACGAAGTGGTGTGTGGATCATCGCTACAGCATCAGGTTTAAACACCAGTCTGTTTGTTGACTTTGCATGTACGGTGTAAGACGACACCGTAAAAGGGCAATAAATGAGTGAGGGCAAAGGTGGATATTTGCGTGTGTGTGACTTTAATCTCCTGAGAGTCACCAGTCTCTTTCTCTCTCTCCCCTACACACACACACACACACACACACACACACACACACACACACACGCACATTTCTGCAAAGTAGACATGGGCGCACTATACATTTTGTCATTGATAATCATGTCACACACACACGCACAGATGAGATCACTTTTCCCACAGGGACAGGAAATCCCGGTTGCCATGGCTACAGCTTCATTAAAGTGGCGGTGTAGTGCACAATGATGCAACTGAGGTCCTGCCGCGTGTCCTCACTCTTAATCCGAGCTTGAACGTGTGTGTGTGTGTCGTGAAGATTAAACACCAGGAACAGTGGGTTACAAATAATAATAATAATAACAATGATAATGATGATGATAACTACAATAACAATAATAATGGCCATGTGCAGCTGGTTAAACGTTTTGCTCCCAATTTCAACACTTGGCTCCGAGCTTTAATTCTCCTCACAGGCCTCACTCTGCTTACAATTAAAATGGTGGTACTCCAGATGATATGGTAGAAAGAGTGTCTTTGCTCTAGAGTCCCAGACTGGCATCTTGAAAGGAAACTCAGAAATCTAGAGCATCAGCAAGGTATCTAAAACGCTACTCGGAATCTAGAAACACAACCTGGTATCTAGAAATACTACTTAAACATCTAGAGGCCCAGTCTGGTACCTAGAAACAGTGATTAGAAATCTAGAAGCCTGGTGTAGTGTCTTGAGAAGCTTCACAGAAATCTAGAGGCCCAGCTGTGAACACTGTTTAGAAATCTAGAATCTAGAAATCTTGTTATGTAGGAATGCTGCTCGGAAATCTAAAGGCGCAGTCTGGTATCTGGAAACATTGTTTACAGATCAAGGGGCCTAGGCTTGTATCTAGAAAAGCTGCTCAGACGTCTAGAGGCCCAGTCTGGTATCTCCTGAACACTGCTCAGACATCTAGAAGCCCAGCTTGGTACCAAGGCTAGAAGCCTGACCTAGTGTCTAGAAAAGCTGCTCAGAAGTCTAGAGGCCCAGCCTGGTATCTATGCATGAACACTGCTGATGGTGTAGAACCTCAGCCTGGTATGTGGAAACACTGCTCGATATCTAGACGCCCAGCCTGAAACCCAGAAGCTTTTACGTTGATTCTCAAAGTTTTGCTCGTAATCTTGAAACTGCACTTGGAACCCAAAGGCACTGCTAGGGGCCAGAAGATCAGTCTGGATCTAGACGCCCTGTGCCTGAAATCTTACTGGGAATCTAGTATCTAGAGCTGTTTCTGAAATCTGCTTTGAATCTAGAAGCCCAGTCATAATCTAGAAGCTTGGAATACAGACTCCCATTTAGATTTCTAGATCGCTGCACTCAGGACATGGACTGCTGGGACGCAGCCTGCTCGGCGTCTGAGCTCGGTTTGCAGTAAATCTAGCAGTATGCCTGGGATCTAGAAGCTGGCTGGAAAATCATGAACTTTGACGACGAGGGATCTGAACATTGTTCAGAATCAGGACAGGAAACGGTTGAAATGTTTTGCCAATTAAATTAAAAAAACGTCTTTTTCTACAAGAGGTAATCTAGAACCTCTGAATTTAGAAGCTTGGCTCAAAGTTTAAAAGATCTGCTTGGTCTTTAGATGCTCTTGAGAATCTTGAAGCTCTACCTAGGATCTGCTCAGAACCTGAAAGGCTTGGCATGGAATCTGGAAGCTTTCTAGCACTTGTCAAGATCCAGAAACTGTTAGCCATCTAAATGCTCCAGTAGGAACGCGGCTTCCTTTGTCGGCTGAAGCGTCTACTCGAAATCCAGACGCGCAAGATCTTAAACGGTTGGAATTTTAAACGCTGTGGAAGCTCCGCCCACTCAGTGAAGCCTGGGTGCCGACAGACGGCATGCTGCGTGTTGGGACCCTGACACGTGTGTGTGTGTGTGTGTGTGTGTGTGATCCTGAGATAACAGTTCACAATCTGCTTTCTATCCCAATCTCTTCCCTAATCCACACACAATACACAATATTTTCTCAATGCCACCTAAAAACACACACACACACACACACACACAGTCGCCTTTATCATGCACTCTTTATCTGCTTAATAACCCTTTCTTTTTCCATCATCCATCTAATTTATGGAATGAATGAACACACACACACACACACACACAAGCTGATTCTCCAGAGAGCCTGGGCCAGAGGACACAGCTGATCCCTGCCAGACAGAAAGCATTGATCTGGAGTTGCCTTTTAAAAAAGGGTGTATAGGGGTCATTAAAGTGTGTGTGTGTGTGTGTTGGGGAGGGGGTGGGGTGGTGATGGGGACTGAATTAGTGCTCCAGGCTCTAGCTGCCATTGTGTACTGTGTGTGTGTGTGTGTGTGTGTGTGTGTGTGTGTGTGCGCATGTGTGAGCGAGAAATAGAATTTAAATGGCTCAAGATTGGACGATGATTTAAAAAAAACTAAAAACTCGCGATGATGCAACCCTTTGCTCGAGATTGAACACTTTCTAAACACAACTCGTGAATCTGAAGGGAAAAAAACAGCAGCCCACGCCGGAGTGCCACAGAAAAACTGCCGAAACAGCAGGATGCACCATCGCTACAACGTGTGCCACAAGCAACTGAAACCCGTGAGGTGTTTTCCCGCCTTTTCTTGCGTCAGCAGCACCAACGAGACTTTGTTTCCATTCGCGACCCACATCTCGGTCCCAGTCACATCCGCAGACCTCTGAGCAGAATATAAATACCGTAATAAATCAGCCAGGAGACGCCGACGCTGACGCTCGGGAGGGGCTCGAGGCCGCGGGCGACGGCATGAGAGTTTCCCTCGCGTCTTCTCGTCCCGACTGTATGTAAATAAGATCTCGGCGTTAATGCTCGCATACCAATGTGGGTTTTGCAGAAAAGTTCTGCAAAGTAAACTGAACAAAAAAGTATGTCAACTTTTTTCTCTTTTTGTTCTGGGAAAAATGTAAAAACTCCTGAGCTTAAAAAAATTGACACACCATCAGTGATGAAAAGCTTATTTTTCAAACCCTAGGTAGGTCTTCAAGATGCCCAACAGAGTTTCCAGAGATCTGTTGTAGTTTTCTGTCTCTACAGCATCCTATTATTAAATACTCACAATGGCTCATTGGTGTGTGTGTGTGTGTGTGTGTGTGTGTGTGTGTGTGTGTGTGCGCGCGCGCGCACATGTGTTTGCTCGTGCCCCTCAGGTGCTTTTAAGTCTCAGTGTGTTGAAATATTGACGAGTTCAAATCTCTTCAACTGGGAATTGCGCTATTCCCGATGGAATCCCGCTATTCATCATGGACTCACTGTGGGATTGTGGGAAGGTGTGTGTGTGTGTGTGTGTGTGTGTGTGTGTGTGTGTGTGAGGAAATCGATTTTAACAATGACTGGGTGTGAGAAATGGGTCCATTTGTGTCTTTAGCCAGAAATAGATGAGGAAATACAAGCCATGGTTCGATACCTGAGCTTTCACCTACTTACTTCTTCAGTGTCTCATTATGAAGCCCCGCCCATTTTATTTATTTATTTATTTATCTATTTATTTATTTATTTATTTCCCTCACTTGGTATCAACCATCCATTATTTTTTGCCCAACATTTCTCCTACTTTTCTTAGCCCCGCCCCTTTCATGTCTCCTGATGATCCCCGCCCATTTTTTTTCCCTTTCCTTATTATAATGTCCTAATCCCACCTATATTAAACAACACCTTTATTCCCCAGCTTCACCCCATTTCATTTTCTTATTAACCCCTCCCCTACCATCCTCACCTGTTCGAACGCCGCTCATCGTTTGCAATTAACCCCAGCCATACTGACACTCTAACCCCGCCCCCATGCTAACTGTTACTGCTATTAAGCCATCTTATATGGTCTAACTCCGCCCTCTTTTTAATTGCGTTTTCTTTCTCCCCCGGACAGGGTGGTCACCATGAGCGCCATATCGCCGACGGATTTCGACAGCGTGGAGATCCAGCAGCAGTACAACGACATCAACAACCGCTGGGAGCTGGCGGCCGAGCCCGAGTGGGACAACGAGAACAGCTCGGCGCGGCTGTTCGAGCGCTCGCGCATCAAAGCACTCGCAGGTAAGGTCACACGTGTGTGTGTGTGTGTCTGAGAGAGAGAGAGATGCATGCTGCAGTGAGTGAGTGTGTCCAGTAGAGAGAAGCACTGGGTTAGACGAAAGTGCAGGCTGATGCGCACACACACACACACACACACACACACACACACACACGATAATCTTCATAATATCAATAAACGCACTACAGTGTGCACTTACACATGACCAGACTAAATCCTGACAACAAGACGTGTGCGCGCATGCGCGAGTGTCCGAACGAACCAGCGAGTGTGTGTCTTGTCCTGACAAGCGGGGACATGATCCGCACATTTTTGTATTGTAGAAATTCCCCTCAGGGTTCTCACACACTCTCTCCCACACTGCTTTCCCCTCTCTCTCTCTCTCTCTCTCTCTCTCTCTCTCTCTCTCTCTCTCTCCCCCCCTCGAACCGTGTCTCTCATCCCCTCTTTTTTCTTTCTCCTTCTCCTTTGATGCTGCATTTCAGTTGTTTGCGTGCGTGTGTGCGCGCACACGATTCTGAGATCCTTTAAAAAAAAAAAATCTTTTTAAATCATCATATAATAATTAAATAAATGCGTAACAGGCTTGATGTGTATCGCTTCTCTTTGATCATTTTTGTCTTGCAAATTTGCAAAAAAACGTCATGCGGCGCAAGTTTCTGACACAACAAAGAGTAAACAACGGATATTTTTCATCATTTCTGTTTTTTTTTGTTGTTGTTGTTGTTGTTTTGTGCCGACTTCAAATACATTTCATTTTGACAGACAGAAGAATGTAAATGATTTCGTTAATGTCGTTTACATGGGGTGCAAAAACTTTCTCACGGTCTATAACTTGGGCGTAAACAGGCCAGGTGGTGGGGCATCTAAAAAAACAAACAAAAAAAAAAACAGGAAGCATCTGCCCTCACAAGTCAACACATAAAGTCACGTTTGTTAAGATGTCCTGCGCACGCGACCGAAACTCGGACCTCCGACTTGGAGCGGAGCGACGCAGACGAAGACGCCTCGACTCGACCGAGGTCCTAATAGAGGACCCGAGACGGACTCCTCGGCATCGACGTCCAGGCGTATCTGCTTGTTGTTCCTCTGACTTTCCGAGCTCCCACTCTTCCACTTCTTCCGGGGAGCAGGTGAGCAGGCGGGCGTGGGAGTGCGCTCGATGGTCATGTGACTTTTGGGATGAAAGGAACCCGATGATGAAAGACTGATGTGTGTGTGTGTGTGGGTGTGTGGAAGTCATGCGTCTTATTTCTTACACCCATGCAAAGTCAAATATGCAGGTAGACACACACACTTCCTTGGCCACACACACACACACACACACACACACACACACACACACGTCCCTTGTGGCACTGTGAGATCTCTGTATCGATTCATCTCTCTCTCTTTCTCTTTTTGTCTCTGTCTATATTTATTTGTTTTTGGGATGGATACTTGTATGTGGGTATTGTTTCCTGTAGTGAAGGTATAACAACATGTGCACACACACTTACTCACACACACACACACACACACACACACAAGAACAGGAAGAGAGGTTCATCTCTTGGCTGATGCATCTTTCTCAAGTACTTCCTTCCTGTCTTAACGACTTATTTCTGTTCCGCACACCAGCGAGCGGGAAAAAACAAAACAAACAAAAACAGACTCTTTCCATACCTTTCTCTTTCTCTCATTGTCTCTGACTTGATCTTATCTCTCTCTATCTCTCTGTCCCTCACTCTTTACTCGGATCTCCATCTCTCCACAACATTTTGCGTGGAATAATCCCGACTCCTGTCCCCCTCCTACACCTTCGGAGATGGTTTAACCCACACGTCCACACCCTCCCCCTCCCTTCCTCCCTCTGTCTCTCTCTCTCTCTCTCTCTCTCTCTCTCTTTCTATCCCTCTCTCTCTCTGCGTCTTTATTACTCCACCCCCACACACCTTATGCAAATTGAAAGCTCAGGGAGCGGGAGCGAGCGACGAGAGAGAGAGAGATAGTGTTCTCAGAAAGAGGGAACGAGCAGAAGGCTTTGTTTACTTATGCAGCCCACCGTGGCTAGCTCAAACAAGGTGTGAGTGTGCACGCAAAAAAAAAGAAGAAAAAAAAAAAAAAAAAACCACGCGTACGGTTACTCGTTTTGGAGGGAAGCCTGGAGATCGAGAGCGAAGACAGAAGCTTTGCACTTTGCTCAGGCGAGAAGGAAGGAAGGAAGAGTGTCCAGGTCTGAACAGGAGAAAAGGAACAATCTGTTCTTTCATTGCCCATTTTATGCTTCTTCGGGTTTTACCGAGAAGAAGAAGAAGAGAGGAAATTAGAGAAGGGCGAAGTGGTTTTGGAGACGGCATGGCGCGGGACAGGGCGCTCAGATGAGACGGCGAATACAAACGCTGCTACCTGTGGACGTGTCGCTCGTGGCGAGTGAACCTGCGCACACCCCGCTCTAAAACTGGCCTCGTGCACCTGGATATACTCGCTACTTCTGCACTGAATTTGGCTCTGTTGTTTTGGATACTTGCAACTGTTTTTTTTTTTTTTTTTTTTTTTTGGCTACCGGCTGGCCAAGTCCTAGCATGCCCTGAAACCCTCTCAGTCTTTTAACCAAGTTAGTGTGTGAACGACTGTGAGTTTGAACGGAGAGGAAAAAAATAAAATAAAATCAAGAAAGATGGAGTACGGGCGGTTGGAGAGGGAGCCTGCCCTCTCTCCCGCGGCTTTCGTCAACCAGGTGCAGTATTCCAACATCCTGGAGGGCCGCTTCAAACAGCTGCAAGGTAAGGCGGTTGCAAGTGCTTCACATTTCTACCATCTCAAATGAATCATGGCTGGTTATGAACATGTTACATCATAAGAACTTCGCGCCGGTGCAAATGGGGGGAAAAGAAAAGAATCTAGCATGCATGAAACAAAAACTCTGCTCTGATTTAAAGAAAGTTCCACCTTCCAAAACTAACGTTGTAGAAAATACATGTTCATCAAAATCAGGGAAGCTCATCGCTCCTTCATAAAAATGAGAACTGGCCAGAGTCAAACATCTCCCGAGAAATCTATTGGGAATCAGATTGACATAAACTAACAGGATTGAAACAAACACTCTTCTTAGTCGTACAATCTAGCAATCGGCAACTTCTTTTTGAAGAAACCAGTGCTTGCCAAATTCCAAATACCTGGCACTCTATTCTAATTCTAGGGAACTTGCACCCATCAAATAAATTAGCACTTGCCAAAGAAAAAACTAGCATGTTGCCAAAGTTATCAAACTAGAACATGGCAAAGTTAAGAAATTAGAACGTGTCCTAGTTGAGAAACTAGGACTTGGCAAAGTTAAGGAACTAGAACTTGGTTTGGTTAAGACACTGTCCCTTGTCATAGGAAAGATAAAGGGCCCGTGTCATAGCTAAGAAACTGGTCCGTGTCATAGCTAAGAAATTGGCCTTTGTCATTGCTATAAATTTAGAACTTGCTCTAGTTAAAAAAAAAAAAAAAAACTACTACGTAGTTTACTTGCACTCTAAGAAAAACTGGCTTGCATTCAAAGTCAAAGAAATTACCCTCATCAAATTCAGTTAAACTTGTGCTCAGCATAAAGAAACTAGCACTCATTGATTGCCAAGAAACCTGCACATGTCGGAGACGCACGTCATCCAATCAGCTAGCGCTCAAATGCGACACTTGAGTGAAATCTAAAGGAATGATGACTCATTGATTTAAAGGAATGGGTTCTTCTTGGTACTCAACAAATTAAAACTGCTAGTCTACAAGCCTCCCCCATGTTCCCCTATTCCTCTAAACGCATTGACTCTGAATACTTCAGGCCGTAGGTTTTCGAGCTGCTGCAGGTTTTCGAGCTGCTGTACACCCCCCCCACACACACACACACACACACACACACACACCCACCTCGCTAATCCGGTTCCAAGGTTTAATTTTACACACACTGTTGTACAGTATAGTGAAGAGCTTTGGGCTCTTCCGATGATGCAACGTATTTTGTGTGTGTGTGTGTGTATATGTGTTGGCTCAGGTTGTGTGTGTGTGTGTTTTGTTAAGATTGAGAAAGTGAAGCTGACCTACACAAGGTCACGCCTCATGAAATTGCAGGATAGTTACTGTGCGTTTCAGAGCACTCTGTGCATGCGCGCGCGTGTGTGTGTTGAATGTGGCCTTGTTTCAGATATTTTAGATTTTACCGCAGGCCTGTTGCCCCAGATCTCACCAGCATAAAAAAAAAAGAAGAAAGAAAGCGAGAAAGAAACGGAAAGCAGAAAGACGCCATGTGTGGGTGTGTGTACATGCTTTTCTATCTTCCTTTGTCAGTTTTGACCATGTGGGGACGTTTGGCGGCAGGTACCTACAAGGAAAACTATTTTACAAAATAAAGAAATAAAATCTGGCAGTACGGTTATTGGCCTAGCGGTTAGATTACGTCGCCTTGCACCTCCAAGGTCCGGGTTCGAGTTCGCATGTTCTCTGTGTTCTTAGTGGGTTTTCATCCGCGTACTTCAGTTTCCTCCTACAGTATCCAAAGACATGCAGATTAGGCTAACTGGCGTTCCCAGATTGCCTGTAGAGTGTGAATGGGTGTGTGTATGTGCCCTTTGATGGATTGGCACCCTGTCCAGGGTGTACCGCGCCTCGTGCCCTGAGCGATAAGCTCCAGGCCCCCCCCGTGACCCTGTGTACAGGATTAAGCGGTCGAGACGATAAGCGAGTGAGATGATAAGTAAAATCTATACATTTTGTTTAAAAACCTTTAGTCAGGATTGAGTTGGACGCAGATTTTGTGGGTAGAGTATGTGATTTAAAGATATAAGTGTGTGTGTGTGAGAGAGTGAGGGAGAAGCACAGATAAGAAATGTAGTTATCTGAACACATTGGCTAACACACACGGGACCTGCATGGCGGTTTGTGTTCAAAAGAGCTGACTAACAAGGCCGTCACTCACACCCTGAATATTTTGCATTCTTTGCTGTTTAAATGATGGTGCTTGTGTGTGTGTGTGTGTGTGTGTTGCGTGTAGTGACACCAGGGTTCCTACAGGTACCCACTCGGTATGAGCTGGTCTACAAGTTAAGAATAAAGTTAATTTTCCAAAAGCTAAAAAAAAAAAAACCGAAAAAAGTTTCGAGCAACTTGACGCTTCTGGGAAAGCTCATTAAAATGTGATGACGAGCAAAAAGGACTTGGAAGGTCCCCACAACTACACCAATACAAGCCAGGATATTTACACTCTCCCACACACACGCAGCATTGAATTACAAAACCTGTGAGGTCTTACGTTGACTCCAGTGATGCAGTAACAAAATCTTCCTAAACACCAAGCCCTGCTTTCAACCGAGAGAAAAGCTGTGAAACTAAACCTTATTAAAAAAAAACAAACAAAAAAAAAAACGCAGAGGCAATCAAATAAACGCGGTGTTGTGGGGACTTTCTAGAAAGACAAAAAGGCCTCACAAGAACATGGTGTCCTTATATTCTACATACCCGTGTGTTTGAGGTTAGTTCGTGATGTTTGCTTTGTGTTGGTTAATGAAATGCAAGGAGGAGGAAGAGTAATATCGGCGATGTAGTGATTTCAATAGCGTACAATTAACGGCGCACTCCATACTTGTGTACACTCCGCAAGTCTCTGTGTGTTAGAGTTCACGGAAAGCATGATTGTCTTGTTTGTGTGCTAAGGGTTGGATAAAGTCTCGCTTCGTACATTTTTTTTCATCGTTCCATCTGCTGTGTCTGTAGGGGAGGAGTGACAATGACCTGCACACACACACACACACACACACACACACACACACACACACACATATGCAGACTCATGTTTCTTTCTTTGTGAGGACCGTTCATTAACACGATGATTACTACCGTGAATTAATTTCATGCTTCCAACTTTAACCCTAGTCTGTTTCAGGCTGATGTTTTGTAAGGACCAGGTTACTATGAGGACATTTGACACAATCCATTAATTGTGTTGTTTTAGGTCCACAAAACACTGGAGGTGTAATGTTACACAAAGTTCATAGTATGTTTTCAGTACAGTGAAGTGAAAAAATTTAACATTAATAACCATTAATTAATTTCATAAATTTTCATTTTAAATTAACCTGTTTATTAGACGTTACAAATTCTTTATTTACTTTTATAAATTTTTTACAAAAAAAAACTCTACAAATTCCCCATCTCTGAACTAAATATTTAAATGTTTAGCTAGCTGAATTAACCTTGAATTAATGGAGAAGATTTACCAAATTGTCATACCGACTAGTATAAATTTGATTACATGTACCATAAGATCCCTAGTTTACTTTCTGGTCACACATTGTTCCATTAGTTCCAGTTTTCTTATCGGTTTACCTTGTCGCACCAGCTGTTGGCTCTTTTATATTTTTGCAATTACCAACTCATCACTTTGTTGTTCAAAGAGGAGGAGGTTAAATTCCATGGTATGCTCCAGCTCCAAGTATGTGTACCTACAGTAACTGACTAGTGCAAGATTCACCAACGTTCAAGGCCCTTATTTTGAAACTCATTTGAAATTGATGTAAGTGAACGTTGAAGAACCTAGTTGTGTTGTTCTTGTAGAGACATCAGTCAAGTTTTATGCATCAAGAAATGAGTTTCTTTATGGTTAAAAATCAGGATATGATAAACTGATGAGCTTTCTTAAAGAAGAAACGAGGACGGATGATTTTGTTCTTCAATGTAAAGTAAACTTTTCTTTCCATGAAAAATTAACTAGAGGTGCATTTTCCTAGTATTGGGAAGTTGGGGTGTATTTGGTTAGAGAAACTGTTAGAAGCGTCACATAAGAAGATCTTGTGTAACCAACTTTTTTTTTTTTTTTGTAGTTTTAAAAGTCCTGTGGTTGTAGTAGGTAACAATACCTTTCAACTTTCCTTGGAAATGGAAAGTAGTCAGAAACTCAATTTTATTCATAGATTAACCAGATGAATATGTCTGTCTGCAGCTCATTTAAATTTAACAAGTTCTGCTTTGTTTACTGATGATACAATGAGCGACCATGTTGATTTGACATAATTCTTTGTTTGAATTCTGAGATTATGCAGTGTAATTATTATAATTTTTTATTTTAAAAGAGTCATACTGACATGTTTTCACAGCTGTAATTTCAGATCTCGCGAAACATATTTAATATAAATGTATTAGTTATTCATGTAGAATTAAGTGATTGGCGTTGTTAAAGTCCAAACCACAGCCGAAGATAGAAACCAATTATTAAAAAAAAAAATTCAAGGTTATAATCACATTATCACGAATTTGTTGGCACCTTTTTGTTCGCAATCTTACTTGGTTGCTCAGATTTTCAGATTAAATCGTCCTATTGGCAGTATAGTTGCATCGTAGTACCAGTCGAAGAATTCTCACATAGCTTAAGTCTGTCTCTGTGTAAAATTTGATGAATAAACTCTGATGAATCATCCAGCAAGTAAATGCAGTGTATGTACCTGTACATATATACACAACATACATAAACACAGACATGCACACAAACACAGGTAATCCCAGTCAAGTACACTTGGGCTGAGTCTTGAACACTTTGTCTGAAATGTCAGTCACATGGTTTCCCAACAGTGTGTATGTGTGGGGGAGTTGTCTCATTAATACATAGGGTGTGTGTGTTGAAATAATAATAATAATAATAATAATAATAATAATAATAATAATAAAAAAATGTAGTTCGGTTCTCACTTTCCTTTTTTCATCTTCTCACCATCAGTGATTTCTCACACTCTTCCTTATTCATATACAGAGTTTCTTGCCTCAGGGTAGTACTTGGAAACTCCATGACGTCTTGCAGAAAGTTTGCTCCGTGCAAAACAAACAATTTATCAACAAGGCTCATTAGCACAAAAAAAAAAAAAAAAAAAAAAACAGATGCTGCCCAAATACTGCTGACTTTACAAGATGAGTGCTTGTGCTGAGTAATAAAGTTGGTGTCTATAAAGTATCAGAATAGATCTTAGAAAAAAAGTAAGCAAGAAGTCTTTATTTTGAAATTTGTAATGAAATGAAATTTAGATATAGTCATTGAAGATATTCTACCTTTGTTAAGCAACATGGTAGCAAACCTAAACCAACAGGTTAACTAAAGGAATCTGTCAAATATTTCATTTTTGTAGGTGATTGACAGCCACATATCCATAAAATGTGGAACAAGTGGTATTTGGATAATAAGCGCAATAGATTTTTGGTGTCACTTGTATGACAGAAAATGTCCTGAAATACTCCATCCAGGTGGCTCAGTGAACACTTTTATTGTTTCTACTCCAAGCTAATTACAGTTAGCAAGAATTTCTTTACGGGATGTCGCATTTACTTTTAATTTGTTCTATACAGGTTGTGTAGGCTTTATATATTGTTTTGTACTTTGTAAACATGCAAGTTGTAGTGCAAATTTTTGTGCATTAAAGCATCTTTAGTATTTATTCATTTATAAATGAAAAATAATCATGGTATATTTGAAAAATTAGGCTTGTACAATACAGAATTTTCCCTACTTGAGATTTTCCATGTACAAATTCCAGCAAATGGTTTAATCATCCTGACACAAAACCCTTTTTTCTTGCTGTGGCAAAATAACCCAGCTATCAGTGTGTTTACACAATAGAGTTCCAAAAGCACATGTTCACTGAATATTTGCTTATTCTGCAACCTACAATCTGTACAGTTGAACAGATTGTGTGTGTGTGTGTGTGTGTGTGTGTGTGTGTGTGTGTGTGTGTGTGTGTGTGTGTGTGAACGAGATCCAAAGGGTCATCCACCTCCATGTTAACCACCTTTTGAAATAAAAACCCTCCTAGATTTCCTGAAAAACACAGAATTCTATGGACTGACAAACTCCAGAACTTCTGGAGTAGGAACATTATTTTAGATTAGGTGTTCATACAAAAATCCATAGAAATAAGTAATCATGAACAGGATTTGTATTATTGTAATTTTAAAGATGATTAACAAAAACAATACAAATAAAGCTAATATATAAGCTTGGTACTAGTAGTTCACAAAGTATTGTATTGATGTATCTCAATTGTATTGATATCATACAATTTCAACAAGAATGCTTAACAAAGTCCTTTAACTTGACAGAGTAGGTTCGGTGTTGGAGATGCGCTAGTAGAGAACAGGTCAAAAGCATGTTCAAGGACAAAACGTATGTGTACCTACAGTAACTGACTAGCCAAGAATGCATGTTAACAGATTTGTTCCTTTTCAAAGTGTTGGGCGCCTCTCTCTGAATCGATTGACATTTTTGTTTTACATAAACAGAGACATGGTTTAAGTTATTCCCATATTCCTGTCTGATTTCTGATTTTCTTGTTGAGTTGATGATCAGTAAATAAGTGGACACTGAATAAACGTGAGGAAGAAAGTCCAAAAGTCCCCCCCCCACCTCGCATCATATTAAAGTACCAATGTTAAGAACTTTTAACTGAGTATTAAAAGTGTCTATCTACAGCATCAACAGAGAGTTACAGACGTACTCCAACTACAAAAGCTTGTATCTGCCATGTCTCGAAGTATGACGTACACGGCAACTTTTTTTCAGACATCTGATTGGCCAACATGGTTTTATGGTTAGGGATACATTGCCAAAAACATGTCTAACAAACAGGTGGCGGTGTCCTCCTTATCACACCAAACGGGCAAGGTGAATGCTAACAAATGCTTTCTCCAAGATGCATCTCTCCATCATTGTCATGCACTCTTGGCAGTGTCACAGTCGCAGGAACATGTTATCTGCCCTCTTCTACATTCATAAACTTACAGATGCCTCTGATTGTCTAATGACGCACAATCGACATGGGAGGGAGATCCGCGCATGCCTCCCACACAGACAGCATGGCCGGTTTTGCTCGTTTGGACTCTGAAGCATTGTTGGAATTCTAATTTGCAGTCTTGATTCGAAGACAACCAGAAAACCCTTCCTTCCATCGTCTAGGTGCCAAAATGGAGACAAGTCTTGATGCATGGTCTTTTATCTTGATGGACGGTTGTCTAGACTAGACTAAACGTGACCCGTGTAACCTGAGAATCTACACAAAACATTGGTTCCTGACGGGGTTCATCACACCCTTGTAGTCAAGCCAGTGCTCCATTGCAAACAATTTTGTGATTTCGACCTTACGGACCTTTCGGACCTGTCGAACTGTATTCAGGCACATGATGTTGTACATGTGATCTTGGGCGTATTTTGTTCTTTTGCTTTATTCAGCAGGACACATACACTTGGACATTTGACACTCTGGTGTGAACATGACACTGTGCATGTGTGTCTTGAAACCTTTATCTGACTTGGTAACTAGCTTGCTGTATCTTATGATATTATGTTGGCTTTCATGTTTTAGACTAGGTAATGAGGTTTTGACCTGCCCAGTAGTCTAGACAATAATGTTAAGCTTGTAAATGAATTTCAATCATGATTTCTAAATACTTCTAAAGTTTTTATTTTATTTATTTATTTTTTTAAAGAAATTTTTAATACTAGAATTTTACAAATTTTATTGTTAACTGTCAGAAGTTATTTCTGCCTAGCTGGTGCGTGTGTGATGAATTGGCGTGAAATGTGATAACTGCAATTTCCAACGTCTGTTATATTGTACGTTAAACATACTTGCGGTTTAACTGCGGAGTCACGGTTGTACACACAAGTCAGCGCAAGAAGGAAAGTATTTATGGTTGGATTGTGATGTAACTTCTTCTTTCTTGTTGTTTCGAAGATTTGTGTGAAAGGGTCAAACACACGGACAGTTTTAAACGCAATAAGTCAATCACAGTACTGTATCATAGGTGTTTAGTAAAGTAAAATGCACATAGAAAACTAGCAGTTCTAGGGAACATTTTCACTGGGAATAATACTTTGTGGGAGACTGATGTGCCAAATGCATGAACTTTATTGAGATCAGAAAAGCGTTTTGCATTGCAAAGGTGTTCTTGATGAAGATAGTTGTTTTTGAACTTTATTAATAAACTGTCACATTTTTATAACTTATTCATCTACTAGTCATGATGATCTCCGACAGTTCATTTAGAATTATACTTATATATCCGGATTTTGTGTGTGTATGTATATATGTGTGTGTGTGTGTGTGTGTGTGTGTGCCAGTTTGAAGTAGCTCAAAGGTTCGCAAGTCAGGTCTGGCCCAGTCTTTAGTAAAGAGGGGTTGTTCCTCCACTTCAAAGCTAAAGCCGCATTCCTGCCCGCGCCGCTGTGGAAGCCTGAACACATTACCCAAGCTAGTCTTAAAACACAGGCAAAAGATTTGAAATTAACGGTTTAAAAATGCATGGGAGGTAGCGGGACGTCAGGACGTATGGCCGCAGACGAGGTTTCGTCTCGTAGAGGTGTTAGACGCCCCTGCTTCTTATCGTGTGCGTCAGTAAACGTGTCATTCTTCTGTCTTATTTACAGCTGGAGGCCGAAATTAGTAAGGACTGATTCTAAAAACACACGCGCGCACACACACACACACATTCTTATATTGTGACGCCTTTACCAAGGATTTATTTCCTGATCAATAAATCAATGCATCTGTCATGTTTACTAATGTAACCTTTACACCTTTAGTATTATTTTTATTTTGCTAACTTCTTTAGCTTCAGGCTTATTTTGTTTAATTTCCACATTTATATTGGAACTTACTGCATTAAAAAAAAACACTTTTTGCCATGTTAACCTAGAAATGTATTATCAAAAGTAATACTTCTTTTCTTTTAGTTTAAGTTTATTACTATATTACACCATTATATGTAGAATAAGGTTTTGTTATATTCACATTGGAATGCGTTTAGCTTATGCATAAAACCTCTTAATTCTTAATATTTTAATATTATAAAACATATAACTATATTATCCTAGAAATCCTTTTTTTTTTAGGAATAAATTTGTAATATTTTTAACTTGTTTCTATTTCTATATTTCTAAGAATACAGCTTTCTTAGAACATTATAGTTTGTGCTCTAACATAGTAATATAGTGCTAACTATTTTCACAATTTATTATAATTTATAGTATATAAAAAAAAGCATTAAACTTACATTTTCTAGCTTGAGTTTTTTTCTTTAGCTTTTAGTATTTTGTTTTATTACTATATTAGAACATTATATATGTAATTATTTTATATATATTAGATTAACCTTGGAATGTATGTAGCTGATGAGTGAAATTCAATTCATTTGTACTATTGTAGCAACTACTCATAACTATTACAAAACTGAAACTTTTTTTTTACTATGTATGTAGCATAGAACTTTCATTAACTTTATCATTATTTCAAAAGGCTAATCACCGTATTATGATTGTCAGACCATAGCTGCATTATAAACCCTGACTGGAACTACGCACATCCAGTTAGCTAGCCTGTGCTTCTATTTCTTTTTTTGTTTTGTTTTGTCTCGTTCAGTCCTTGAAGGATAAGACTTTTGTCTGTAGCAGACTGACACAGTGACTCAAGCCCATGGCATCATGAGCTAATTAACTTGTTTATGCACTTGCTTGTGCGCTACAAGAGATACAACATGCATTAGTAGCGACACTTTATCTCTGTATCAGACATTAAGGCAACGTTTATACTTCAGTAGGGTTTAAAAGTCAGGTTTTATTTCGGCAAGTAGATACTAAATGTTATGAAGTAAACGTTAAATGTCACGAAATGTTACTCAGTTAGTGAAATGAAATTTGGACACATTGGTGGGTAACATCTGGAAACCGGATAACTTGTCATGGAATGAAACTGAAATTTGAATGAAACTGAAATTAAGAGGAGAGGAAGAAAAAGCCCATATTTATTATTTTTAATTACACTTTGCTTTATCACCAGCCTGAAGATCAACCCATGATAACACTTTAAGGCAGAAATCTTTAGACCCATCACGCTCTAGCATTAGGGAGTCGGTTAACGACACCTGGCTGTAATGCAGGCGCCTGTGATTGACGAAGCAGTTACTGAACCTGACATGGCCACAGGCTAAACACACACACACACACACACACACACACACACACACACACACACACACACACACACACACACACACACACGCAGGCAAAACAGACCCAGACAGGGGTGACGAGTATGCAGGAGGCCGGAATAACAAGGGGTTTAAATTAGACAACAGTACAAGAGAAGAATGAAGGACCAACATATAGTTTCTAAAAGAACAGTTATGACTGCAGTTACGCTAACAGGTGTGTGAATGCAGGTTTTGCAAAAAACGTTAACGCCCAAGCAATTTTTTACATTTTGGAAATATTAGTGTTATTTGTACGAGTGAATATATAAATAAACCGCATAGTTAATAATTAACGTTTTAAGTTATCCGTTTGTTTTACTATAAATTCACTGTAAAGTCCTCACACTAACTCAAAGTTCACTTGATGATTTTTAATAATGTTAACTTGGCCTAATTTACACTCGCTGTTTGCTTGGCGCAGTAATCTCATTAACTTCCAAGGTTGGAGATTTTGTTTTTAGTTAGTTCACATTTGCTATTTGTTCTTAGTACATTTTCTGTATTTATTTTTTTTTTGTTCTCAGAAAAAGTACAATATCTCTTTTTCCTACTTTAAATGCACTAACTGCACATTTGTTCTTAGTAAAATTGCTTTTCAACCATGCTTCAGTAGAATTATTTAAAAAAATAAACTCATGGAACAGGCCTGGACAAAAATGATGGTACCGCTAGAAAATACTGAAAATAATGTGAGCAAAGCGACATGTTAATTCAAGGTGTGTCCACTAATTAGCATCACAGGTGTCTACAATCTTGTACTCAGTCAGTGGGCCTATATATAGGGCTCCAGGTCGTCACTGTGTTGTTTGGTGGCATGGTATGTACCACACTCAACATGGACCAGAGGAAGCGAAGGAAAGAGTTGTCTCAGGAGACTCGAAAGAAAATTATAGACAAGCATGTTAAAGGTAAAAGCTATAAGACCATTTCCAAGCAGCTAGATGTTCCTGTGACTACAGTTGCACATATTATTCAGAAATTTAAGATCCATGGGACTGGAGCCAACCTCCCTGGACGTGGCCGCACGAGGAAAATTCATGACAAATCAAAGAGACGGATAATCCCAATGGTAACAAAAGAGCCCAGAAAGACTTCTAAAGAGATCCAAGGTGAACTTCATGCTCAAGGAACATCAGTGTCAGATCGCACCATCCGTCGTTGTTTGAGCCAAAGTGGACTACATGGGAGACGACCAAGGAGGTCACCATTGTTGAAAACAAATCATAAAAAAGCCAGACTGGAATGTGCCAAACTACATGTTGACAAGCCACAAAGCTTCTGGGAGAATGTCCTATGGACAGATGAGACAAAAATGGAACTTTTTGCCAAGGCACATCAGCTCTATGTTCACAGAAAAATGAAGCATATGAAGAAAAGAACACTGTCCCTACTGTGAAACATGGACGAGGCTCTGTTATGTTCTGGGGCTGCTTTGCTGCATCTGGCACAGGGTGTCTTGAATCTGTGCAGGATACAATGAAATCTCAAGACTATCAAGGGATTCTAGAGAGAAATGTGCTGGCCAGTGTCAGAAAGCTGGGTCTCAGTCGCAGGTCATGGGTCTTGTAACAGGACAATGACCCCAAACACACAGCTAAAAACACCCAAGAATGGCTAAGAGGAAAACATCTGACTATTCTAAAGTGGCCTTCTATGAGCCCTGACCTCAATCCTATTGAGCATCTTTGGAAGGAGCTGAAACATGCTGTCTGGAAAAGGCACCTTCAAACCGGAAACAACTAGAGCAGCTTGCTCATGAGGAGTGGGCCAAAATACCTGCAGAGAGGCGCAGAAGTCTCAGTGACAGTTACAGGAATCGTTTGATTGCAGTGATCGCCTCAAAAGGTTGTGCAACAAACCATTAAGTTAGGGGTACCATCATTTTTGTCCAGGCCTGTTCCATGATTTCATTTTTTTTTTTTATAATTCCGTTGAAGCATAGTTGAAAAGCAATGTCTGACTTTCATTGGTTAACATTCATAGAATGTAACATGTATAGAATATACATCAACATTATTATACCATCTGTTAACTACTTACAATTTTAAGATTGTATATGTATGCATTTGTCATTTATTCAAATTATAGGATATACATACTATAGATATGTTATAAATGTAAATATGTTGATTATGCAGTTCTGTTTAGAATTCCGAATGTTGTGAAAGTGTGTTTCGATGTTCAACTGAGTTTAAGCCATGAGGCTTCATTAGAAACTGTGTGTGTGTGTGTGTGTGTGTGTGTGTCAGAGTTGCGCTTCAGTCCTTTTCCATCTCAGTAGAAGTCATGTGCTGTTGTGCGCGTCGCTCTGACCCTCTCGAATCATTACGTCTCGGACGCGGGAATAACTTCTCTGTTACAGAAACAACAGGAACGTGTCCCCTTGGTATGAACCTCGCCGTAAGGTAACACACAGGTTCAGTGACCGTAGGAATTCACTGGCTTGGAGTGTGCTGCTTTAAGTGAAGAATTACAAAGTTTCCTTGTGAAAGTGCGCTAAATCAATGCACTTCAGCTCGTGTGTGTGTGTGTGTGTGTGTGTGTGTCTCTCTCTCTCACACACACACACACACACACACACACACACACACACACACAGTGATATCAAACAAGCCACAACACACATGACAAGCCTTGAAACACTGTAGGTCACTGTCATAAGACTAGTAAGCCACACACACACACACACACACACACACACACACACACACCCCTAACTGGCTGTCGGGGTTGTAGTGATAAAAGGCTGCAGTATAAAGACAGGATTACGATGTTTAATCCTATTTTCATGCTCTACCTGGATTATTCACCACACACACACACACACACACACACACACAGTTTAACTTGTTTGGCTTAACACATGTGTTTTCATCAGATTGTGTGTGTGTGCGCGTGTTTGTAAACTCGGATCCTGCTGTATGTCACCAGTTCCTTTCTTGCAAAATGCAACCATGTGGTTACAACTGCTTACATGACCTCTCTCACTCTAGACGCGCACACGCGCACACACACACACACACACACACACACACACACACACACACACTCGCACACACTTACCTCATGGACGCTTTTCTGTCCCAACATGATCATCTTGCAGAGGAATGCGCGCACACACACACGCGTGCACACACACACACACACACACACACACACACACACCTAAATGGGCAGGAGGTGACGTGATCCTCAACGTGTTGATAAACACACACACAAAGCGTGCCAGCGGTTAAGAAACAGGACGATTACTGTATTGTGTGTGTGTGTGTGTGTGTGTGTGTGTGTGTGTGCGTGTAATTAATAAGCAGTCGTCAGCATCTTTATCCTGCTTTGCTTCTTTGAGGAAACAGTTTTCATGTCGAGGCCTGCAGTGAGCTACATACTAGAGCACACACACACACACACACACACACACACACACACACACATCTGCTTCCCTCTCTGTGGGTGTGTCTGTGTATGCAACATCTGCCTGTGTGTGTGTGTGTGTGTGTGTGTGTGTGTGTGTGTGCGTGCATGTGTGTTAGTGGGTGGAGTATGTGTTAAATGCACAGGAAATGCCCCTGTTTTTACACTTCCTTTGCCAACTATTAAGAAATGCCAAGTTGTATGTGATGCACTGCATGGTTGTTTTGACACACACACACACATGCACACACTTACACGATGCCTGCATACACACATGCACACACTTAGACGATGCACGCACTTTACACTATCCGCTAACAGAAATGAAATTGGTTTCCTGATAGTTGCTGTTACCATGGCGACCGTTATCACAGCCTCATGTCGCGTGCCGGTGGAAAAACATAAAATGACTATTGTTTGTCTGTGTGTCAGTTAGGTTAAGATGGTTGTGTGTGTGTGTGTGTGTGTGTGTGTGTGTGTGTGTGTGTGTGTGTGTGTGTGTGTGTGTGTGTGAGTGAAAGAGACAAGAGAGATTTTATATCTTTGTGGGGACCAAATGTCCTGAACAGGAACATCTGACAATTTTGACTTTTTAGTATTCAACCATTTATTAAAAACAAAAGCTTAAAGAGTCGAAAGGTTTCAAGATTCGCTGATTGGGTGTAGCTTAATCAGTCGAGCTTAATTAATTAGCTGTATTAATAGTAGTGTCAGTGCAACGTCCTCATAAGCACAGTAATACAAGCTTGTGTGTGTGTGGTTTTTTTTTTTTTTTTTTTTTTTTGCGAGTGTGGGTGTGTAAATGTTGACAGGTAATATTCAACAATTTCAATTATAGATTAACCAGGAAAGACCAGCATCTGTCAGACGAGCACACACACACACACACACACACACACACACACACACACACACACACACAGTCATGTCCACCTGGTAGACTTTTTATAAACCTGTTGACTGTTTACGTCATCAGTTACTTTGTTGTTGTTATTTATCCGAGTAAGTCGTGTACAGGTTGAAGTTTTCAACGCTGCACAAGCAGGTTTTAACTTCCATCATGATTCTTTTTGTAGAAATAAGCTTCAGAAAGAAGCAAGGTGGGAATAAAGGAAGTGCAATTACTTTTGAGCTGCAAGACGCAGACTGCTATTTAAACATTGTATTGATCAAGTTTGTATTATGACGACGACCAGATTTATTATTTTACCTCGCCAGCATTGGAGAGTTTAGAAATGAAACCGCGGCTAGTTTGTGGTTTCCTACGTTCCTCGGTTCTTTGGTAACTTTAACCTCATCTCGTCCTTGCACTTCAGTCTTCCTTCTGCTTTTACTTTCATCGTTTAAGTCAAGTTTTATTTGAAGACTTGTTAGGTTTCTGTTTCACAAAAGTAGAATTGGAAGCCATGTGTCAACGTTTAATTTAGTATTTATTTTGTTTCAGTTTTACTCGAGGGAAACTTTTTATCACCTTTGATCAACAGTGAAATTTCTGAGCTGAGCCAAATCTTGATAAGCATGTTTGAAGGAACTTTTAACATGAGGTTATGGTTGAGAACTTGGCCGGTTAATTACGATTTCTTATTTTTGATTTCGTTGTTGAGAAGAGTGGGGGGAAAAAAATATGACTGACTTTAGCTGGAATGACGCGGCTCGGCTTCTCATCAAACCTCTTATAATTAAATAGATGCCGTTACGGCAGGACGTTACTAAGTGAACTTTTACTAAGTAAAAACTCCATTTATTTCTTTGTACACTAATTCACCCATCCCAGAGTTCACTAGTGCTCGGACATCAAGGTAGAAACTGAGTTTCCTCAGTACGCCAGAGACGTGATCAGACGGCCCGCTTCACTTCATACCTGAAACGCCGGCCCCCCAGGAACTCCTTTAGTGCCGCAAAACATGTGGAAATGACTTGGAGCGAGGTCAGGACTGTATGGAGGATGTGGCGAGAACTCTCTGTGATGTACAGGTGGTGTGTGTGTGTGTGTGTGTGAACGATTGTGTGTACAGTTCACACACACACACACACACAGACGTGTCTCTTCTGCAATTCGGCGACGTCGATTTTCAAGAACCAGGCGTTCCACACACTGAACGTCGAGTAGTCGAAAGGGGTAGGATTAAATAAGTTTATACTTCTTCCTACTCCTTTTTGAACATATTTGTTCTACTCTGTTTATTTTGTTTTCAGTTAAAATCAAATCAACGTTCACGGGACCGACTGCAGTGAGCCCAGAGTCACCTCGGCCAGGATCGTCGTTCGCAGACGTACGGCCTTCTTTAAAACTTTTGACCCATCAAGCAATTACATCACTGACTCGAGCAATTTGTTCACAAGTACCTTTCGACTTCAACGCCCTTCGTAAACATATCACATTTACCAAAAATTTGATTCTATTCATTATTTCCCTGTCCAGGCAAGGCAGGGAATATTACAGAAACAGTTTAAATAGAGACAATTCTGTGTATTTGAATAGCAGTCATTTTTGTGTGTGTGTGTGTGTGTGTGTGTGTGTGTGTGTGTGTGTGTGTGCTGACAGTATGCCCGTCTTCCCGGATCTAACAGAGTCATCATATGATGAGCATTTGCATTGTAAAGCAGCACAAAGGCAATATAAAAACTGCCTTGTGTGTGTGGAAGTGAGCGAGTCCTCACTATGATGGAACGTGGAGTCAGTGTCCTTATACTGAACTGGTCCTCGGGAAGAAAAAAAAAAAAACTGTTTATTTAGGAAAACTAAACGAGCCAACATATATTTTCTTTTGGTTACTGATAGGTGTGTGTGTGTGTGTGTGTGTGTGTGTGTGTGTGTGTGTGTGTATGGAATGCACAAGACTTCCTTATGTCAAAACACAGGTCCTCCCAAATCCTGATAAAACACTCGCACACGTCTGCATTGGTGGGTGGTTCAGTCAGGCCACATTGCACAAATTCCTTATATGTTGTAATGGTGTCCTGTTCATTGTGTGTGTGTGTGTGTGTGTGTGTTAATAACTAAACCTTGTTGCAGCCTAAAGACATCATAAATATGTGGTGGACATGGAATGTTTTTAAATATATTCATATATTAAATAATAATTCTAGCCGTCTTGGAAAATCCACTGAAAGTCTCCAGAGTTTTTATTTATTTATTTATTTATTTATTTATAAACTTTTTTTTCTTCTTCTTCTTGTTTTTCGGTTCTTTAACGCATACATGGAATACTTGAACAAATTCGCCTTAAGGGAAACGCACGTGCAAAAAGACGTGGACATTTCTCACATTCTGTCCCGTCAGCACCAGGTGTGACACGTGTTACAACACTGGTGGAAATGTTGAGTTAGCGGAAAAAGATCCAAGAAAGGGTTTCGTCTGTGCTACCTTTGCGCGAGTCCTTTGTACGCGACTTGTTGAAACGCTAAATGCCGTCATGTCCGTATAATTCAAATTCGAATTTAATTCGGCTCCTGTGTGCGTGTGTGTGTGTAATTGACTCAACATTGTTAGATAAAGTCTAATAAAGCAAGGGAAAGGTGTGTGTGTGTGTGTGTGTGTGTGTGTGTGTGTGTGTGTGTGTGTGTGTGATTGTCAGATAAGATGGATGTCAAGTTTCCAAGCTCAGTACTCAGTCGGGACTATTAATATATAACGTCACATCGTTTACTGATATCGGAGCGATACGTCATCGGCATCCGCATTCCAACCTTCAATTTAACCAAACAAAACCTAAGAAGAAAATGGAAAAAAAAAAAAGGCAGAAACCCTCAGAACTGCTGCGCAAATTCAGCCGGTGTGTGTGTGTGTTTTGTGTGTTGTAATTATATGGTGTGTCCACTCTGGTACAATAGCAAGCAGGCTTGAGAAATTAGAGCCTTGTGTGTGAGTGAGTGTGTAAGAGAGTGGGTGTGTAAATACACTTGGGTGGTGGCTGGTAAAACTGGTTTCAGTGAGACGGGGCTAAGATAACATTTCTGTCAAGTGTGTATGATGAGGTCTGGCTTTGACTTTGCTTGTTCGTTTGCTAGTCCCCGTTTGCGCAAGTATTTCACATGGTGTTATCATCTGGAAAGCAGCGCTCTGTAGTGCACTAGGTATGGACAACATCGTGGCGTTCCGTCAGATTGTCCGTACTTCATCGGAGTTCCGCCAATGACGCGTCAATGTTGCACCAAGAATGGCGTCTCTCACCTCAGGCTGCTTCACGCTTTTACCATCTCGGAATTTTTGAAAGTGTCCTTCATTGAGTTTTTTTTTTTTTTCAACTCGGTCCTCGGTTTTGAGACCTCACACTAGGTCTTTGCTTGTATACTCACGGGGACCGGGAAAAACAAAAAACTAACATGGGTTTGTGTTAATCTGACCAATTTAGTACGTTATTGTTTGTATCGTAACAACTAAAACAAGAGAGTTGTATGTTGGACAAGTTCGAATTAAATCCACAGGTTCAGGTTTTTTTTTTTTTTTTTTTTTAAGAAGTAAAGTTTACACATTGTGGTTTTCCAAGCTCTTATAGCGGAGAGCGCTATACCTTTATTATAACTGCTGGAAGGCAAGCATGAAGAGGAACTAACTTCCACAAATATGTCAAATATAACTATAAGTACTTGTGGGATTAAAAACGCCTGTGTTGTTCGAGAAAAATAATAAACGTTAAGTTGAAGGCTCAGCCTCATCTCACCAGCCTGGTATTAATGTTGAAGGCTTTAAATTTTAAGGATCGACTGACCTGATGAATTCTGTTCTGTTCACCTGCACCGCTACCTAAAAAGCCCTCAGTGAAAATTGTGCGCTCCGGCAGTTCCGCGCCATTTTAACGCCGCGCAAGCTCGGTGTCGCGTCAGCCCCGTGACATAAGGGGCGCGAAACGGTCGCGGAGCTTTTAGTGGTTGTTGTGCTAGAATTTCCCATGAGCTAAGAAGAAGTGACGGAGTATCTTCACGACGTTAACTGGCATCGGAACGTGCTTAAACAAGAAACCTAACCGAAACGCTTGTCAGAAACAACGCCGCCGTGTTTCAACCAAGATTAAGTCCTATTCATTGCGTTAGACCTAAATGACGTTAAGTGTGTGGAAGGTCAGGCTCTCTCCCATCTACCGCTCCGCTCCACAGCACTCCTGTAGCGTCTCATTGAATCGGGGATTATCCTCAGTGAATCACTCCATCATGCTCGATCTGCTCAGGGCTTTTTTTTTTTTTCCTCTTTCAGCTTACGTAAAGTGAGATCGCGCTTCCCAGCATGTCCGAGACGGAAACACGAGTGCCGAAGCGACAATGAACAGAAAGCGAGACGAGAAGGTGGTAGAAATGGCTAGAGGAGGAAAGATGAGTAGAAGAACAGAAACTTTAGTGGGAAAGTCGAGGGCGTTGTCCGATGTCCTCAGTCCCCGAGTCGTGACATCAGTAGTTGTCTTATGGATTTCGAGGACCTTTCACGGATATCAATTATGTGTGAAATTTATCTAAATTACCACCAACAAAAGTGTGGAAAGTGAAAACATTTGAATGCGTTTATACACTGAGGTTTTTCAGGTGTTGGGAGGTTATGTTTTTTTTTTATTTAATTTACCAGTTGTAACAGTAGGACTTTCGGTTTTTATCAGCCTGCTGTACTCTCCCTCTCTACATTTTAGGAAATGTTTACTTCCATCAGCTTGCGTTGAATGAATGATGAAAAGTAAAGCATGGTAGCTTAAAATTGAGACATTTTACAATTATTATTATTATTATTTAAATATATTAACAATGATCAGACTTTGTCAAATGTCCTTACAATCACCTGGTCCTCATAAAAAAATAAAAAAGAATAAAATAAAAAGGATTTGAACAAATGCTCAAAGAGCCTTCAGGATACTGTGTTATGGTCAGAGTTGGATTTATTATTAACGAGTCCCTCAGCTTGCTACAGTAATCAATAATCATTCTGAGGTCCTCATAACGGCAGTAAAACCTGAAGTGTGTGTGTGTGTGTGTGTGTGTGTGTGTGTGTGTGTGTGTGTGTGTGTGTGAAAGCCCACAAGGGGTGTTTCCCTCTTTTAAGCACACTAAGTGGCTTCTTAATCAGTCTCATCAGGATTACTGTCATCTCGATCTCACACACACACACACACACACACACACACACACACCTTTTCCTTCCTCATGAAGTTTATCTTCATTGCTTCATTACTCCTTTGTGGTGTTTTGCATCACTTTACATTATTTCAGCCACATGTTATAATCATTTCCTAATGTCCCCACCACTTTCTCTCTCTCTGTTAAACACGCGCGCGCACACACACACACAAGTATATATGTAGGTATGCCTGTGTACATGTCAGCGTGTGTGTGTTTTTTTTTTTTTATAAGAAACATGTTTAACTGTAAAGGACGTCCAGATCACGTGCCGTTCGAGCCTCCTTGAGAGCGCCCATATGTCCGAACCAGCACGCAACGTTCTCAGGGCGTCGCCACCCTGCTGGCGTCCACGAGTAACGCGCGTCTTTCGAGCTCGTGTCCGCGCGCTCCATCCTTTTCCTAAGCGTTCTCCAGTGTAGGGCTCGACTAGGGAGCGCACTTCAGTGCTCTCAAGATAAAATGTTGCACTTGTGCACGATCGCTGACGCGTCAACGGTAATGTGCAACACTTACTGTCGCACTGCGAGTAGTGATGATGCAACGTGTGGGCAGAGATAATAGTGTGTGTGTTGTAAATGTGTATAACATTCTTTGAGAGATGCTGTTACGTCATGATGCGCTGCTTTATGTTGCACAGTTAGGCTAGCTGCTCAAGTAGAACTAAAGTAATAATGCTTAACAAAAGGAAGAAAGATCTAGCGTGAGAACCTTTTGGCTCTCTTGTCATTTTCAGCTCTGGGGTTTTGTGGGCGTCGCTAAATGTAAACCATCCATACCAGCTATATTATATAAATGTGCTTGGTAACTCATGGCTGGCGTGTGTGTGTGTGTTTTTTCTGTGTAGATGAGCGAGAGGCCGTACAGAAGAAGACCTTCACCAAGTGGGTGAACTCTCACCTGGGCCGCGTGACCTGCAGGATCAGCGATCTGTACACGGACCTGCGGGATGGACGCATGCTCATCCGACTGCTCGAGGTGCTCTCCTCCGAGCAGCTGGTCAGTACCGCTACACTCGTCCGCTCATTCATACTTCTCCCTAGTTTTATCTCTTGTGTGTGTGTGTGTGTGTATGTATGTATGTATGTATGTATGTATGTGTGTGTATATATATATATATATATATATATAGAAGAGAGAAGAGAGAGAGAGAGAGAAGAGAGAGAGAGGGAGAGAGAGATCTACTGATTGACTGATTTGATTCGTTGATTCGATTCATTTGTTCACTGATTCATTTTTGAATCCGGTACGATTTATTGATCTCCGTTCCGCTCGCTCGTTCAGCCGAAGCCCACTAAAGGCCGCATGAGGATCCACTGCCTGGAGAACGTGGATAAAGCGCTCCAGTTCCTCAAGGAGCAGAAGGTCCACCTGGAGAACATGGGTTCTCACGACATCGTCGACGGCAACCACCGCCTCACGCTCGGCCTCATCTGGACCATCATCCTGCGCTTCCAGGTACGGGCGGGGCGGTGGCGGGGCTCATTCCACTTCTAGTCACTTTTTTTTTTTTTTTTTTTTTTTTTTTTTTTTTTTTTTTTTTTTGCTTGTTTGTTTTTCGTTTTTGTTTTTTTTACACTCCATGATGGCTCTGAGTCACCCGTCACAAGATGAGTCTCAGATTTTATTCATTCCAGGAATACCTGGGACTTTATGTCCTTATATAGTTTAGATAAGTAAGCTTTTATATTTTGTATTGTTTCGAGGTTGTGTTTAGTTATTGCATATAGATGTATCTGTTTATTTATTTTTTTAGTCGGTAGTAGTAATTTTTTTTATTTCCGTTCCTAACCTTCGGTTTCACTTTGAGTCATTTGAATTCTCTGTGCATGAGTGATGTGCAGGTGCGGGTTTCAGTAGCCGGGGGTTTTCCCCCCTCCAGAACTGTGATACAGACCAGCGGGTTATTATTAGAAGTTGAGCGTGTGCAAAAATTCACTTCTGCTTTTCCTTTTTTTCGGTCAGTTTCAGCTAGTTTTACACTTCTATTTTAGTCTGAGAGCACTTTTGGCGTACTTTCGCATTCGGTTACTATATCGCTTATCGTTATCTCGGTATGTAGAATAGCTCGTATCATCACTGCAGACCTGAGCTGAAGTTATACGAGACAGAAATTGTAGTCAAGTTAAGTCCATTAAAGCAGCACAGGTGTAAATTATATGTTTTTATGAACACACGTGTTCTAATGTGTTACATGTACAAAACAGAAAAAGAACATGCTGCTATTTAACGAGGAAAGAAACGATAACCGAGATGTTGCTTTATTGTTAATTGTTTATGGAAGGAGTCTCCAGTTTCAGTCATTTTTCCAACACAAAAAAAAATGTACTTGGTACAGTCAGTACCTGGGGAAATAGTTTATATATAGCTATAAATGCATACAAAACATGATGTCATTCTTTATTAATGAGAAAATGGTAAAAATCTAAAAAATTACAGAAGTCAAAATAATATAAGTGGATTAAACATGCTGAACGTGCTGTTATTGAAAAGTAGAACACTTCAAAGTCTGGTGACCAAGGGTGCAGATTTCTCACATTTTCCAAAACGATCAATCAATTTACGAGTAACCGTTAATTATAAACAGTAACAAACACAGAGCTGCGCAATCCTTACAAATTAGTCCAACTAATGAAACCCGATTCATTTAAACAAACATAAGAATTGTGTGAAATGATAGTTTTACTGCCGCTGTGTGACGCTAATTATTTCGACCGTTATTGGCCAATCTTGAGCAAAGATTCTATTCTTTTTTAATCCTTTTTTTGTTTTGTTTTTTTTACACGTGCACAAGTAATATCAGTACTTAAATTCGTTCTGTAAAACCAGCATGAGGCTATTTTTAGTAAATGAAGTCGTGTGCACGAGCTGAAGCCACAGTTTTCCAGGCAAAGATAATAAAAAAAACTTTATAAATAAAAAATGTAGCCTGGTTACTGGAAACCGCCTCATCCAGGACCAAACTGATTGACTGTTAATGTTCTATTACGTCAATATAATGTTCATTTCAACCTATAAACTGCAGCTGCACCTGGTTGTGGCGACTAAGTGAACAGATAGATGTGTGAGCTACGGAGCATTATTACGCAAAACAAACATCATCGGTTCATATTCATTGAATCGGTTTAACGGCGCGATTAATCAATAATCGTTAACATTATTTTTGTATATATATTTTTTTTTTTTCTTCTTTTTTTTTCTTTAAAATTATCTGACACTTCACTTAAAGTTGACTTTCTTCTTAATTGGCATTCGGTTTGTGTGAATTTGGAGGTTCAAGTAGACAGCAGTCGAGGCCGTGTTTAGCGCTCGGTTTATTAAAAACCCGGTTCGGTTTACAACGCGTCAAGTTGTGCGCCCTCAGGGTCACTAACGAGTCGGCGCTCTGTTGTAACTCCCCTGATTATAATCCATCACCGTGAGCTCAACTTTTGACCTCTTTGATTCGATGAGGTCATGACGACGATTCCAACGATGATTCCGATTGCGCGATGGTTCTGATTAGTGTTTGTTCTACATTGCGTATGTGTGTGTGTGTGTGTGTGTGTGTATTGCGGTCATGTTTCCAATTTAGTACACGATCCCTTGCCGGTTAGTCTCTTGGCGTTCGCTCCAGATCCGGCAGTTCTGAAATATCACAGCCTCAATGTTCATGACCTAGCTGTCGACATATCTAAATGGAGAGCACTGTAACTTCACTGTCACCTTATTATTATTTTTTTCTTCCCCGCTAACTAATTGGACTTTCTTTTAGCAAGATCTGCACTTATTATTTGTACGCGTAAGAGCCTGGAACTGTTCGTGCACTTTCGATATTTCGAGACGGTGCTTTGGTGCGACACTTTTCGAGTGAAGAACTTTTAAAGAACAGAACTTAAATGTTATAAAAACGAGCCGGATAAGATCCAGAGTTGTGTCAGGTTTTTTTTTTTTTTTTGGATTGTTAGTTTTTAAATGTCGTGTGGAGACGAGGATGAGCTTGTTTTTGTGTGCGTCTGCAGATTCAGGACATCAGCGTGGAGACGGAGGACAACAAGGAAAAGAAATCCGCCAAAGACGCCTTACTGCTGTGGTGCCAGATGAAGACGGCTGGGTGAGAGAAAGTGGAAGAAACATTGCTGAGATTCAGAAGAATAAGTGAACGAGAGAGAGAGAGAGAGGAACAAATAATGGAATGAAAAAAAAAAATGAAAAAAAAAAGAATACGTTCGCCCGTGTCGTCGGGAAGGTCAAAGGTCAAAACGCTGCTTACCGTAGGATTAGATCTGCAGTAGAGCATGTGTGATGATGCCCCGTGGTGGAGATTTATTCTTACAGTCTCAGTAATAAGTTAGATCCTCAGGTCGAGGCTTTTATTACTACAGCAGCTACGTTTTTAAAATAAAACCATAATAAAATAAAATAAAAAAAACCTGCATAAGGATACAACGAACAGCAAACCTAATAAAAGTGACCGAAATACAATATCCAGAAATGCACCAACGCAATTAAGTTAAAGTCCCTTTGCTTGTACAGTAGCAGCTGGGATATTACAGGCTTCCTGCTGAAACTCAGGACACGCGAGAAAATGATGCGACAAAAACCTCCCTGTTTTTTACATTTATATTTTTATTTTTTGGTAGTATAAACAAAAATGGACGACTGGTACTTACTTACTCTGGTGCTCCTAATAGCTTGTGTTGTCGCTTGTGGGCGTGGCCTGTCTAGGAGAATAATTCCCAATAAAATCACGGTATTGTTTTTAGACAAAGCTTGTAGTTTAAAACGTATTCTTCATCAATTAATTAATAAATTTATTTTTGCCAATTTATTGGCATTTATTTATTTAAGGCGAAACTTTTTTTAAAAAAATGGAAAAACTTAAATAAATAACCTTGTGTAGAATCTTGTTTTTCTGGCCAAGGCCATGTTATAATGTAATATTTATTTATTTATTTTATTATTATTATTATTTTTTGACTTTCGTTTAAATCCCTTACATTATATCGATAACATGATGATATATCGGTTCGTATAAATTAGTTGAATGTTTAATATGTATCTGCCATGAAATAGCCTGTGGCTGATATGGCAATAAAACCCAAATAAACAAAGAATATATATATATATATATTTTTTTTTTTATTCCCTCATGAACAGATTGTAAGGAACGAATTGCACAATTGCAAAAAAAGCAACAAAAAAAAAAGTCAGATTGTCGTGTGCGCATGTGCATGAAATCGTAGCTGCGTGTCGTATGTTAGCGTACGGTGGCGTTAATAATTAGATCACTAGACCACGGTGTACCAAACACTGTGTTTGTCCTGCAGGTACCCGAATGTCAACGTACACAACTTCACCACCAGCTGGAGAGATGGCCTGGCGTTCAACGCCATCGTGCACAAACACAGGTAGCCTGCGCACACACACACACACACACACACACACACACAAACGAATGTACACTGTGACACAAGCATCCAAGGTCATTGTCCTCATGCATCCAAAGCAAACATGAAGCTCATCAACTGGACAAAATGATGAGTCACAGACAAACACACACACACACATTAGACACACAGGTCAGATCCCACAATCCCTCGCTCCAAGATCATTAGAGCCGATTACCAAACCAAACACGGTCATGTTCTCAAATCCGATCGATCAGAGTTAAAAAAAATAAAAAAATAAAAATTTTTATAACGGCAGCCTGGACGACTCACGCCGAAATTAAAACGTCTATAGGAACGGGCTAGTCTGTGTGTTGCTGCTTGTCTCCTCATCTTGAATGAGATGTAATGAAGACATAAGGAGATGTGTTTGAAAGAGAAATGCATCTATCCGACTTCCCGATGTCAACATTTCCATTCCGCTGCTCGTGGACATCCGACTGATGACGAAGGTTAATGTCCCACCTGAGACACCGTCTCGGCGTTCATTCATCCGTCTTCTGGTGCTCCTTCTCATATAAGTGCCTGTCCATCTATTCGGCTCTCTATCCAACCATCCAGAACAGCTTTGCTGCTACTTATAGTCTGCTTGTGCAGTTTTGCTCACACACACACACATTGCGGTGGAGAAGCCTGAATTATTTGACCTATATATAAGGAGAACAAACGATCCGTCGCTCCAGACGCTGCAGTACGGAGTTTCTGCGTGACAGTCGCCCCCTACTGGTGACTAAACGTACCACTTTCAGGGGTTATGATTTTAATTAAAGCCCTTGTCACGCAAATCCCAGGGGAGCTTGGCCTGTCCATGATACGGTTCCCCCTGGAGCAGATGGGGTTAAGGCTCTTGCTCAAGCGCCCAACAGTGGCATCCTGTGGGAGCCTGAGCTCGAACCGCCGACCTTCTGATGAAGGTAATCGTAGAGCGCGGTGTAGGCTGACGCCGATTGTCTCAGGAAGCGATACGCTGCGTTAGAAAACCTGCTAACTTGTCTCGCTCTGGCTTTTTCTCTCCGTCTGCCAGACCGGATCTGATCGAGTTCGACACGCTGAAGCGCTCGAACGCCCACTACAACCTGCAGAACGCCTTCAACATCGCAGAGAAAGAGATGGGCCTGACCAAACTGCTGGATCCTGAGGGTACGCACACACGCACACACACACAAACGCACTTTGACAAACAGAAACCGCTCTATAAGCGCGTGAACGTTATCCGGTAGACTTACGACCCCGGCTTCCTTTTTGTTTCCCCTCCCACACTTGTAGACGTGAACGTGGATCAGCCAGACGAGAAGTCGATCATCACGTACGTGGCCACGTACTACCACTACTTCAGCAAGATGAAGGCTCTCGCCGTAGAGGGCAAGCGAATCGGCAAGGTGAGAGACCGTGATTTAAAGCGGCCACGTCAAGTCAGCCATGATTACAGGTTGACTTTTCTACACTTATACAAACAAATCTAATAAACATGTGCGTAGGTGCTGGACTACGCGATCGAGGCAGACCAGCTGATCGAGAAGTACGAGACGTTGGCGTCGGAGCTGCTGCAGTGGATCGAGCAGACCATCGTTACGCTCAATGACCGGCAGCTCGCCAACTCCCTGAGCGGCGTGCAGAACCAGCTGCAGGCCTTCAACACCTACCGCACTGTGGAGAAACCACCCAAGTGTGTACACACACTCGCACACACTACATATACACGTCCTGTAGTTTTCCAGGATTGCATTGTATGAATTTCTGTAAACGTTTCGTTCGTCGTGACAGATTCACAGAGAAGGGGAATTTGGAGGTTCTCCTGTTCACCATCCAGAGCAAAATGAGAGCCAACAACCAGAAGGTCTACATGCCCCGAGAGGGAAAACTCATTTCCGACATCAACAAGGTACTAGTCGTGACATTCTTGCGTTAACGTGCCTAGTTCAGCGAATCGCGTTTCTAAGACCGGTTGCTCTGTGATTGGCCGAGCAGGCGTGGGAGCGGCTTGAGAAGGCGGAGCACGAGCGCGAGCTGGCTCTGAGGAACGAGCTGATCCGCCAGGAGAAGCTGGAGATGCTGGCAGCACGATTCGACCGCAAAGCCGCCATGAGGGAGACTTGGCTCAGCGAGAACCAGCGCCTCGTCTCGCAGGTCAGATAAGAAACCGATATTAATTCAGGTGTCGGAAGACATCTGCGTTTTTTATTTGAAAAATATTTAGCATTCTTTATTTAAAATCAGGACAACTTCGGGTTCGATCTCGGCGCCGTGGAAGCGGCGACGCGCAAGCACGAGGCCATCGAGACGGACATCGGCGCGTACGGGGAGCGCGTGGCCGCCGTGGAAGCCGTGGCCCGCGAGCTCGAAGCCGAGGCGTACCATGACGTGCGGCGTATCCTGGCACGCCGGGACAATGTCCTCCGTCTCTGGGAGTACCTGAAGGAGCTGCTCGCAGCCAGACGGGAAAGACTCGCGGCACACCGCGACCTGCAGAGACTCCTTGAGGAGATGAGCCACATTATGGACTGGATGGAGGACATGAAGGTGTGTGAGATGGTTCCTCCCGCAGTCCTGCATGGTAGTTTAATTTAAAATAAAAATGGCTCACATGCTCGTATGTTTGTGTGTAGGGTCGCCTGCAGTCGCAGGACAGCGGGAAACACCTTCATGACGTGGAGGACTTGCTCCAGAAACACACTCTGGTGGAGGCGGATATCTCGGCGCAGGCGGAGAGGATCAAGGCGGTGCAGGCCGCAGCTAATCGTTTCACCTCTGACGAAATGAGTGAGCACACATAGACACACAAACACATTTAAGTGTCTAGTTCCCGATAGCTCAAACCCTTCATTACTCATGAATTACAACTTCACTTCTCTTCTCAGCGTATAAGCCGTGTGAGCCAACGATGGTGAAGGAGAAGGTGGCGCTCCTGGGCCACTCGTACGAAGAACTGGGCCGGCTGGCGGCCGAGCGTCGGGCGCAGCTGGAGGATTCGCGGCGTCTCTGGCAGCTGCTGTGGGAGCTCGGTGAGGAGGCGGCGTGGATGCGGGAACAGGAGCAGATCATGGCGACGGAGGAGTGCGGAAAAGACCTGTCCTCTGCCCTGCGTCTGCTCTCCAAGCACGAGGCGTTCCGTGACGAGATGGCAGCCCGCTACGGCCCGCTGGGGAACAGCATCGCCACCGGGGAGCAGCTGGTGAAGGAGGGGCACTGCGAAGCACCGAAGATCACAGAGAGGATCAAAGAGATTAAAGCTCAGTGGGAGCGACTGGAGGAGGTGAGGAAGAAGGGAGAGTGGAGGAGGGATGGATGGAGAGAGGCATGATGATGGAAGGATGAGTGATTTTAGATGTTTATACAGAGTCAGTCATAATGATTTTTCTATCTCCATTTCTTCATCCTCCCTCTCTCACCTCTCTGGTCCATCTAGGCATCTCGTTTGCGAGAGCAGCGCCTGAAGGAGTCTGTCGCTTTCCACCAGTTCCAGACTGACGCTAACGATATGGAGGCCTGGCTCCAGGAGGCTCTCAGACAGGTAACACTCTCCCAGTAAGATAACTGCCACTGTGATATTCGTAGCATCCACTGATGCTTGATGTGAAAACTAAATGTGAAATGATGTAAAATAGTGATTGAGTAGTGCTACAGCGGAAGAACTGTGAATATGATGTTTATAATGTAACACTGAGGGAATTGTAACGGGGAATTGTTTGGAACAGTGTTAGTGATTTGAACTGGCACTGTGGACGCGACTCAGTGATGTAACTGTAATTGTGAACGATGTTACAGCGACAGGAGAGTAAATGACATGATTGTAGCAACGTAACACTGAGGTAACTCTACTTGCCACATTTGTAACAATGCAACACTGAGGTAACTGTGATGTTTATAACACAGTAACACCAGATTAACTGTAACTGCGATGTAACAATATTGTACTAAGGTAACTAAGTGCGTTGTTTGGAACAGCGTAACACTGAGGTAACTGTAACTGCGTTGTTTGGAACAACATAACACTGAGGTAACTGTAACTGTGTTGTTTGGAACAACGTAACACTGAGGTAACTGTAACTGCGTTGTTTGGAACAACGTAACACTGAGGTAACTGTAAGTGCGTTGTTTGGAACAACGTAACACTGAGGTAACTGTAACTGCGTTGTTTGGAACACTGTAACACTGAGGAAACTGGAACTGCGATGTTTGGAACACTGTAACACTGAGGTAATTGGGGCCTCCGAGTGGCGCAGTGGGTAAAGTGCTCGCCCTATCATCCGGAGATCGCTAGTTCAAATCCCGGGTGATGCTGTAACTTCTCACAGCCGGAGGTCTAGAGAGAGCTGATTGGCCGAGCTCTCTCAGAGGGGAGGGATGAGAGGTACATAGTGCTCCGACATTAATCATGGCTCTACAGCCAGTCAGGGAAGTGTGTTACGCTGCCCCCAACGGCGCGCGAGCAAGCAGTTCGAAAAGATTCGGAGGAAACACGTGATAGTCTTCGGCCCTCCCGGCTGAGTGGTAGTAGTAGCCTTAATGTGGGAGCCCCCTAGTGACGGGGAGGAATTGGACACGACTAAATTAGGGAGAAAATCGGGGGAAAAAAAAAAAAACCATTGAGGTAATTAACTGCAATGTTTGGAACAGTGTAACGCTGAGGTAACTGGAACAGCGTAACACTGAGTTAACTGTAACTGCGATGTTTGGAACAGTAACACTGAAGTAACTGTAACTGCAATGTTTGGAACAATGTAACGCTGAGGTAACTGGAACTGCGATGTTTAGAACAGAGTAACACTGAGGTAACTGTGACTTTTATAACAAGGCAACACCAGAGTAACTGTAACAGCGTAACACTAAGGAAACTATGATGTTTGTAACAATTTAGCACTGAGAAAACAGTAACTGCGTTGTTTGTAACTGCGATGTTTGTAACAGCGTCACACTGAAGTAACTATAACTGTGTTGTCTGAAACAATGAGGAACCAGTAATGGCGATGTTTGTTTGTAACTGCAATGTAACACTAGGATAACTGTAACTGGGACGTAACGATATAACACTAAGGTAACTAACTGCGACGTTTGTAACAGGGAAGTAACTGTAACTGCTGTGTTTTTGACAGAGGGGTAACTGTAACTGCATTCTAAATGAACTGCATGAATGTAACCGCTAAGTTTGTGAAAGTGTTGAAGGGGTGAAACCGTAACTGAGAAGGTTGTAATAGGGTTACTGTGGCAGCTGTAACTGCGAGGTTAGTAACAGTGTTTGACTGAGGTATTTGTAGCTTGGTACAAACAGTGATGTGACGTAAATGAAGTAAAAGTGGCAAACCTGTTAGTAAGAACTGTACGTTTTACAGAGGTTTACCTGTAACTCTGATGTTTGTTACGGCGAGGTTACTGTAAGTGCGATCATCATAAAAGTGATCAAAGTGATGTAACCACAACGGCATGCTAATCACCTGCGCGTGTCGTGGCAGGTGTCCAGTCAGGAGGTCGGCCATGACGAGTACTCTACACAGACGCTGGCACGGAAACAGAAGGAGGTGGAGGAGGAGATCCAGAGCCACCGATCTCTCATCGACTCGCTGCACGAGCAGGCCCAAAGCCTGCCTTCAGAATACGCGCAGTCTCCACAGGTACAGTACATGAGCGAATTACTCACCTCTGGGCTTTTTCTTGTAGCACTCTGGGTAAAACCTGTCTCTCTGCCAGGTGGAGGGTCGTCTCCCTGCTATAGAGCAGCGCTACGAGGAGCTGATGGCGCTGTCCTCGGCTCGGCGCGACGCTCTGGAGGGGGCCCTGGCGCTGTACCGGATGTATAGCGAGGCCGACGCGTGCAAGCTGTGGATCGGAGAGAAGGAGCAGTGGCTCCTTAACATGGACATCCCGTCTAAACTCGAGGACCTGGAGGTGGTCCAGCAGAGGTGAGTGGGCTGATGGGAAGGAGAGGCTGTTTAAAGGCTGGGAAGAGGTGAGTGGGCTGATGGGAAGGAGAGGCTGTTTAAAGGCTGGGAACGTTAAAAAAAAAAAAAAAAAAAGGAGGGGGGGGGGGGGGGATTATCGGATCATACTTTCCCACAAACATGATGCCTACGTGTCACAACGTGAAATATTTCAGCGGAACTGTTTCTCTTGTAGATTCGAGACTCTGGAGCCGGAGATGAATAACATCGGCTCCCGCGTGGCCGACGTGAATCAGGTCGCGGAACAGCTGCTCAAATCCGACAACTGCAACAAAGAGCAAATTCATCAGACTCAGGACCAACTCAATGACAGGTACATGTATACGCACACACACACTCGATACCCGTGTAAAAGAAAGAAAAAAACCAAACAGGATGCTGACCTTTTGCTCGGCCTGTAGGTGGCGCGAGTTCCAGCGGCTGGCCAATGACCGGAAGCAGGCGCTGGAATCCGCTCTGAACATCCAGAACTACCACTTGGAGTGTAACGAGCTCCAGAGCTGGATGAAGGAGAAGAACAAAGTGATCGAGTCCACTCAGGGGCTCGGCAACGACCTCGCCGGGGTCATGGCCTTGCAGCGCAAGCTCACGGGGATGGAGCGAGACCTGGAGGCCATACAGGTGCGTCTCCTCGAACGTCACCAATCAGAAGTCTTATTAAATAGCGAGTGCACCAGGTCACCACTTTAAATTTGTGTGTATACTGTATAGATCCGTAAAAAAACACGCACGCACAACCACACACTCGTTTGCATACGGAAGGAAGCTTATGCTAATACATAGCGGGTTAGAGGATGTACAGTACAATGACATACACGATCATACACGTAGAAGCCCTGAGCGAGCCAAGAGCCCTGGAGGCTACACACACACATTACACACACACATCATGTCTCCGCATGCACTTGTGGAGGCTCGGAAGCTTTAATGAGAGACCCGCAGGCAGTAAACCTGCTGACACACACACACCACACACACACACAGACACGCATGTGCTACACCAACATGATAATATAAAATGAAATAAAATTCAATAAATGTATTTGGAAGTTGTCGTAGTGTCGCTGATACTAAATTATTAGCTGTTGCATTTAAAATTGTACGCTGTAAATTTGTAAACACAGGGGAAGCTGGGCGGGCAGCGCGCCGAGGCCGAGAAGCTGGCGTCCGAGCACCCCGAGCAGGCGGAGGAGATCCGGGCGCGGCTGGCTGACATGGAGGAGGTGTGGGAGGAGCTGTGCGGCACCATGAAGAAGCGCGAGGAGAGCCTGGGCGAGGCGTCCAAACTGCAGGGCTTCCTGCGGCACCTCGACGACTTCCAGGCCTGGCTGGCACGCACGCAGACGGCCGTGGCCTCCGAGGACACGCCCACCTCGCTCGCCGAGGCGGAGCAGTTCCAGGGGCAGCACGACGCCATCAAGAACGAGGTGGACAACTACCGTGACGACTACGAGAGGATCAAGGCGACCGGCGCGGAGGTGAGAAGCGGTCATCGCTCCGCTACGCGCAGTATCTCAGACTGATGAAAAGACCAAAAAGGCCAAAATGACGAGACGAGACAGATGGCTTTAATGAGAGACCCGCAGGCAGTAAACCTGCTGACACACACACCACACACACACACAGACACGCATGTGCTACACCAACATGATAATATAAAATGAAATAAAATTCAATAAATGTATTTGGAAGTTGTCGTAGTGTCGCTGATACTAAATTATTAGCTGTTGCATTTAAAATTGTACGCTGTAAATTTGTAAACACAGGGGAAGCTGGGCGGGCAGCGCGCCGAGGCCGAGAAGCTGGCGTCCGAGCACCCCGAGCAGGCGGAGGAGATCCGGGCGCGGCTGGCTGACATGGAGGAGGTGTGGGAGGAGCTGTGCGGCACCATGAAGAAGCGCGAGGAGAGCCTGGGCGAGGCGTCCAAACTGCAGGGCTTCCTGCGGCACCTCGACGACTTCCAGGCCTGGCTGGCACGCACGCAGACGGCCGTGGCCTCCGAGGACACGCCCACCTCGCTCGCCGAGGCGGAGCAGTTCCAGGGGCAGCACGACGCCATCAAGAACGAGGTGGACAACTACCGTGACGACTACGAGAGGATCAAGGCGACCGGCGCGGAGGTGAGAAGCGGTCATCGCTCCGCTACGCGCAGTATCTCAGACTGATGAAAAGACCAAAAAGGCCAAAATGACGAGACGAGACAGATGGACATCAGATTCCCACATTGACGCTGTGTGTGTGTGTGTGTGTGTGTGTGTGTGTGTGTGTGTGTGTGTGTGTGTGTGCGCGCGCGTAGGTGACCCAAGGCCAGACGGACGCTCAGCACATGTTCCTGGCGCAGCGGCTACAGGCTCTGGACACGGACTGGCAGGACCTGCGCAGGATGTGGGAGAGCAGACAGTGCCTGCTGGCCCAGGCCTTCGACTTCCAGACCTTCCTCAGGGACGCCAAGCAGGCAGAGAGCTTCCTCAACAACCAGGTCAGAGCCAAAGAGCAAGAGCGAGCGAGACAGAGAGATGATAAGCGTATAAGAAATGGATAAAATCATGACCAGCTTTAATTCTACAACTTGCCCCTTCTCTTCAGGAGTACGTCCTGTCGCACACCGAGATGCCGTCGAGCCTGCAGGGGGCGCTGGAGGCCATCAAGAAGCACGAGGACTTCCTGACCACCATGGAGGCCAGCGAGGAGAAGATCAACGGCGTGGTCGAGTCCGGGCGGCGGCTCGTATCCGATGGCAACGCCAACGCCGACAAGATCCAGGAGAAAGCCGACTCCATCGAGGAGAGGTGAGGAGAAGGAAGAAGGGACATGTGTAGCACTGGCGCCCTCTGGTGGACATAATTGTTTATCAGACTGAAATGTGCCTTGTTTCGTAGCGAAGAGGCGCCCCCTAGTGGTTCAATAGTAACTTATTTATTTATTCATGAATGCATCTTTCTATTAAAAAAATATCATATTTACAGAAAAGTGTAATGTCAAATTATTATTTTTATTTAGGCACCAGAAGAACAAACAGGGGGCTAATGAGCTGCTGGGGAAACTGAAGGACAACAGAGAGCTGCAGCACTTCCTTCAGGATGGACAGGAGGTACACACACACACACACACACACACACACACACACACAATGTTGGTCTATTACCCGATTCTATTTGGACTCATTATGGTTAATTAGTAATAAAGTAATGGTCACTGCTCTCTCTCTCCATAGCTGAGTCTGTGGATTAATGAGAAGATGCTGACAGCTCAGGACATGACGTACGACGAGGCCAGGAACCTGCACAGCAAGTGGCAGAAACACCAAGCCTTCATGGCTGAGCTGGCATCCAACAAAGACTGGCTGGACAAAATCGATAAGGTGTGTGTGTATGTCTATACACACGCTAATGCACATTAAACTAAAGTTAAATGACCAAGTGTCCAAGCTAAATCTCTGTGTCTCTGTCTCTCAGGAGGGTCAGGCTCTGGTGAAGGAGAAGCCCGAGCTGGAGGAGACGGTGTCCGAGACCCTGCGTGAGCTGCAGAAGCAGTGGGAGCTGTTGGAGACGACCACGCAGACCAAAGCCCAGTGTCTGTTCGACGCCAACCGAGCCGAGCTCTTCACCCAGAGCTGCTCGGCCCTCGACACCTGGCTGCAGAACCTCTCCTCACAGCTGCAGAGCGACGACTTCGGCAAGGACCTGACCAGCGTCAACATCCTGCTCAAGAAACACCAGGTGCGCTCACGGGACACGGACGTGTGGGGAAAAACAAAAGAACTGTGATTAGGGAGGGTCGTGATAACAAGAAATCTCTAGTTGGGGAAACAAAAAAGTAAATTTTCTTTAATACGAGAGTCGGTTCCAGTGCTTTGGAACCAGCCTTGAAAAGAACCGAATCAGTCCTAAAAGGAGTCAACTCGCTGATTCTAAAGATTTCTATCTGACTGGAATTGGGGAATTTACTTTTTTCTTCTTCTTCTTTTTTTTTTTTTTTTTTTTTTTTTAAAAGGTTGATCCAGTAGAGTCAATCCCAAAAAAGAGACGATCTGGAAGCTTTTGAGTCAATCACAAAATAGGAATAGTTGATTCAATGATTCTAGTCAACTATAAAACTTTAGAGTCAGTCCTAAAAAGAGTCGGTTCAATGATTATGATTCATTAGAAAGCTTTAGAGTCAGTCCTAAAAAGAGTCGGTTCAATGATAATGATTCATTAGAAAGCTTTAGAGTCAGTCCTAAAAGGAGTCGACTCGCTGATTCTAAAGATTTCTATCTGACTCTGGAATTGGTGAATTGACTTTTTTCTTCTTCTTCTTCTTCTTTATTATTTTTTTTTAAGGTTGATACAGTAGAGTCAATGCCAAAAAAGAGACGATCTGGAAGCTTTTGAGTCAATCAAAAAATTTAAACAGTTGATTCGATGATTCTAGTCAACTATAAAGCTTTAGAGTCAGTCCTAAAAGGAGTCGGTTCAATGATTATAGTTCATTAGAAAGCTTTACAGTCAATCTAAAAAATAAAAAAAAGTCAATTCATTAAAAAGCTTTGGAGTCAATGTAAAAAAAAGGGGTTGATTCAATGATTCTAGTCAAGTAGAAAGCTTTGGAATTACCTGTAATCACTGAATCAACTCTTTTAAGGACTGACTCTACAGAGTCAATTCACTGAGTCTGTTCAGTTAAATAACTTTGAATTCAATCCCAAAAAGAGTCGACTAATTGATTCTAGCCCTTTAGAAACCTTTAGAGTCAATCGTAAAAATAAAATAAAAAAATGTTGATTCATTCATCTTTGGAGTCAATCGCAGAAAGAGTCGATTCACTGATTCCAGGCTGTTTTCCCAGAATTTCAGACCGTTGGTCCACAGATCACGCCAGACATCTAGCGATGAGAAAGTGTGCAGGCCTGATTTAAATAATAGCTGTTGTAACTTGTATTCCTCTTATAATGTTTATTATATAATCACTTGTGTAATATTATTCAGTTAGGAAAAAAAACAACATAGATCAGGTATGAAGAGTAAAGACTCGATGCTACATGTGTGTTTCTCTGTGTGTGTGTGTCAGATGCTGGAGCACCAGATGGAGGTGCGTGAGAAGGAGGTGCAGTCTCTGCAGTCTCAGGCTCTGGCCCTGTCTCAGGAGGACGCCGGTGTCCCCGAGGTGGACGGCCAGCAGAGGAGAGTGATCGACACCTTCGGTCAGCTCCAGGATCCTCTGCAGCAGAGACGGAAACACCTGCTGGCGTCTAAAGAGGCTCACCAGTTCAACAGAGACCTGGAGGACGAGATAGTGAGACACACACACACACACACACACAGACACATCTCACCAAGTCCTGCTTCTGAATGATCAGTGTTCTCTCTTCAACTCCAGACAATTCTAGGCTCAGTATTGAATTCACTAATTGTAATTTATTTTTTATTTAAGTTTTGGACTTGATAAAAAAAAAAAAAAAAAAAAAAAGACAAATCAAATCAAAGAATTATTTCAATTATAAGAAGATTTGATTCGCAGATTCCAGGCTTTGAAATGTAAGTATTTTCAACTTTTTTGATTCAATTTGTAAGATGATTCAGTTCACAAATTCCAGGCTTTGAAATCAATTCTAAACAGATTTGATTCATTAAATCACTGGCCTTGAAAGCTAAGACACTTTTTCAAACTCTTGGAATCGATCCAAAATTATTAAATTCACTCGAGTCACGGCTATGACACATACGATTAATTTCCCAAGCTTTGACATTAAGCTTAAAATGATTCAATTTAACGATTCAAGGCTTTCTAACTTACGAGTCATTGGAGTCACGAGCTTTGGAGTCGATTCTGAAAGGATTTGATTCATTCGGACTTTTAAATCGATGAGTCATTTTCATATGTTTGGAGTCAAACTCTAAACATATTTGATTCATCCGTTCCGGGCTTTGAAAGCTATGCTTAATTTCCAAAGCTTTGGAGGCGTTCCAAAATGACTCAATTCACTGAGATGTGAAACGTTCGAGTCATTTCCAAGGCTTTGACATCAGTCATCAAAATGATTCAATTCAACGATTCAAGGCTTTCGAACTTACGAGTCATTTCCAAAGCTTTTGGAGTCGATTCTAAAAAGATTCAGATCTCTGATTCTAAACGCTTTAGAGTCAAACACCGAAAAAAAAAAATTAAACTCGTCCTGCATTAGTGCTTTTGAATAATTAGTCACATCTTATGTTTACATAAGATGTAACGCGTTGTGATAAACTGATTAACACACCAAATTTTGTTTATAACAAATGTAGAATAAAAAACTGCACTGAAATCGAACATGTTTCATGTCGTCCTGTAGCTGTGGGTGAAGGAGAGAATGCCTCTGGCTACATCTACAGAACACGGCAAAGACTTGCCCAGCGTTCAGCTGCTCATCAAAAAGAACCAGGTAACACACACACACACACACACACACACTCACAGAAAGAAGTGTTGCATATTTGAGGTCCTGCCGCCCCTGACTCACTCGTGTTCCTCCTCAGACCCTGCAGAAGGAGATCCAGGGCCACCAGCCTCGCATCGACGACCTGCAGAAACACGGGCGCGAGGTGATCCCCGGCCGCGGGGGAGAGGCGGGCGCGGAGCATCAGGCGGGGCTGGACGAGCGACAGGCGGTGCTGGACGAGCGTCTGGACGAGCTCGGGGAGCTGTGGTCGCGGCTCATCTCGGAGACGGAGAAGAGACACGCGCGGCTGGTGGAGGCCCATCGCGCTCAGCAGTTCTACACGGACGCGGCCGAGGCGGAGGCCTGGATGGGAGAACAGGAGCTGCACATGATGTCTGAAGAGAAGGCCAAGGTGTGTGTGTGTGTGTGTGTGTGTGTGTGTAATAACGATTAGGATAATTAGAATGCTTTGATGTTTGTATTTCTAATCGTCATTGTTTGTGTAGGACGAGCAGAGCGCGTTGGTGATGGTAAAGAAGCACCAGACACTGGAGCAGGCGCTGGAGGATTACGCTCAGACCATCCATCAGCTCGCCAACAGCAGCAGACTCATGGTGGAAGGTGAACATCCTGAGAGGTGAGGAGCATTCTGGGATATCTCTCTACAACAGCTGTGTGGAAAACGCAGATTCTTATAGTGTGTGTGTGTGTGTGTGTGTGTGTGTCAGTGAGCGGATCACGCTGAGGCAGGCTCAGGTGGACAAGCTGTACGCCGGACTGAAGGACCTGGCCGAGGAGAGGCGGGGAAAACTGCAGGAGCGTCTGCGTCTCACGCAGCTGAAGCGAGAGGTGGACGATCTGGAGCAGTGGATCGCCGAGAGGGAGGTGGTCGCCGGGTCGCACGAGCTCGGCCAGGACTACGAGCACGTCACCGTGAGTCGCGCCAAACTCAAACATTTTTCATTTCAAAAGTTTACTGACGCAGTCTGTTCATGCTGCTTGCATAACGCGCCCCCGCTCTCGTTGGTGCGTCTTGCACTCCGGATCGATTAATGGTCCAAAAAAAAAAAATGTCTGTATCAGTTACTGGAAAAAAGGCAACGAGGAATACTCTCCTGACATTACTGTGTATTAAATTCCAGCAGAGATCCGTTTCTGTCCATAAATAGCTCCGCTCTCTCTCCCCCCCCCCCCTCGTCTCAGATGCTGCGGGATCGTTTCCGGGAGTTTGCGCGCGACACCAGCGCGATCGGACAGGAGCGCGTGGACGCGGTGAACGCCCAGGCGGACGCGCTGATCGAGTCGGGGCACCCGGAGAACGCCAGCGTGGCCGAGTGGAAGGACGGCCTGAACGAGGCGTGGGCCGACCTCCTGGAGCTCATGGACACGCGCACGCAGATGCTGGCCGCCTCGTACGAGCTGCAGCGCTTCCAGCAGGACGCCCGCGAGGCGCTGGCACGCGTCCGGAGCAAGAGGGAGGCGCTGAACTCGGCCGAGCTGGGCCGCGACCTCAACACCGTGCAGCATCTCCACAGGCAGCACACGGCCTACGAGCACGACGTGCACGCGCTCAGCGGACAGGTCAGGCAGTGTGTGTGTGTTGACAAACATTTAGTGTTTTTTTATTTTTTTTTCTTTTCCCTCTTCTTTTTTGTTATTTTTTTTTTAACATTCTTGTTGTCTCTCTGTAGGTGACCCAGGTGCAGGATGACGCTGCACGTCTGCAGAAAGCCTACGCCGGAGAGAAGGCAGACGACATCCATCGGCACGAGCGCGCCGTCACCGAGGCGTGGGAGGAGCTTCTGTCTGCCACTCAAGCCAGACGGCTGCTGCTATTGGACACGGTGGAGAAGTTCCGCTTCTTTAACATGGTCCGAGATCTGATGCTGTGGATGGACGGAATTAACTTACAGATCCAGTCTCACGACAGCCCCAGGTGTGTTTACACACACGCGCACACACACCCACGCACGCGCATTATAAACTACAAATACAGGTATTATAGTAGTGAAATTCCACACTTTTGTCTCGGTGTGTATATTAGCATTCGTTTGAGCTTTTCAGTATTATTATGGGATGTTTCTCACAGTTTTGGTACAGAGCACATAAATATTATGTATTGTTCTGTAGTAACCGTGATTATCGTGTGTGTGTGTGTGTGTGTGTGTGTGTGTGTGTTGTAGGGATGTGTCATCGGCCGGACTCGTCATTGCACACCACCAGGACATTAAAGCAGAGATCGAGGCTCGATCCGGCAGCTTCACCGCCTGCACCGACATGGGACACGCCCTCATCAACAACAACCACTACGCTTCAGATGAGGTATGCCCGTTTATACACACACACACACACACACACACACATGTGCTGCTCTACACCTTTTTATAAACATTTACAGACATACACACACTCACACTGGATCTGATTGTGCTGCAGATCCGGGAGAAACTGAAGCAGCTTCAGCAGAAGAGAGACGAAATCAACCAGAAGTGGCAGGACAAAATGGACCACCTGCAGATTGGTGAGTGAGTCAGGGAGGGAGTGACTCGTTGACTCATACACCCAGACTCAGAGTGTGTGTTAGAGGGAGGGAGTCAACGAATCAGAGGGAGGGAGTCACAAGTGGGTCAACGAGTCAGAGGGGGTGAGCCAACGAGTCAGAGGGGCTGAGCCAACGAGTCAGAGGGGCTGAGCCAACGAGTCAGAGGGGCTGAGCCAACGAGTCAGAGGGGCTGAGCCAACGAGTCAGAGGGGCTGAGCCAACGAGTCAGAGGGGCTGAGCCAACGAGTCAGAGGGGCTGAGCCAACGAGTCAGAGGGGCTGAGCCAACGAGTCAGAGGGGCTGAGCCAACGAGTCAGAGGGGCTGAGCCAACGAGTCAGAGGGGGTGAGCCACAGGTGAGCCAACGACTCAGAGGGGGTGAGCCACAGGTGAGTCAACGACTCAGAGGGGGTGAGCCACAGGTGAGTCAACGACTCAGAGGGGGTGAGTCACAGGTGAGTCAACGAGTCAGAGGGAATGAGTGTCAATGATTCAGAAAATGAGTCAGTCAGTCAGTCAGAGAGTGATTGATTCAGTGATTTGGTAAGTCAACAGTTGAGTGAGTTAATGAATCAGAGAGGCGAGTCGGTGATTCATTGAATTGATGAGTGAGTGAGTCACCACTATTGTTATATTTCTCTTTTCTTCGTGTGTGTGTGTGTGTGTGTGTGGCCGCATGTTAGTCCTGGAGGTGCTGCAGTTCAGCAGGGATGCCTCGGTGGCCGAGTCGTGGTTGGCGGGTCAGGAGCCTCTGGTGCGCACGGCCGAGCTCGGCTCCAACGTGGACGAGGTGGAGAGTCTCATCAAACGGCACGAAGCCTTCGAGAAGCTTGCCGCAGGCTGGGAGGAGCGTTTCACTCTGCTCGAGAAGCTCACCACGGTATACACACACACACACACACACACACACACACACACACACACACACATGTCTCTTCAGCTTGTTCATTGTCCATGGTCTTCATCACAGCTTGAGGAACAAGAGATGCAGAGAAGAAAGGAAGAAGAAGAGAGAGCGCGGAGACCTCCGACTCCTCCCCCCGCCGAGGAAGTGGTGCAGTCTGAGGTCGAGTACGAGTCCGGAGCCAGGTTAGTACAGAACATCACTGATTATTGAAAAAGTCAAAGTCACAAGGAGTGTGTGTGTGTGTGATTTAACTCTCTCTCTCTCTCTCTTTGTGTCTCTCTTCAGGACGAGTTTGGACCAGACTACACTCAACCAGTCTGTGTCTGTTAATGGAGTCCACAGTGACCAGGACACGTCACAGGTTGGTCTTTACACACCTTCATCATGCTACACACTCCTGTTCCACTCAAGCATCACTTTAACATCGTACTGTGTGTGTGTAGGTGTGTGTGTTTGTGTGTGTGTTTCATTCTTATAAATGTTGTCCTGTTGATGTTTCCATTCTAACCGAATGATCTTACTCTGTGTGTATACGTGTGTGTGTGTGAAGTGATCATGACCTGTTTAGACCAAATTACTTCTCTCTCTCTTGCTTTTTCTCTCTCTTTCTCACACACACACACACACACAAACACACACACTAACCGTTACTGTCACACTTCTCTCACCTGCAGTCGTTATCTGTATCCGAACTCCCGAACACGGAACCTAACCCTCTCACAAAACCGGTCTCTGTGCCCAAACCTTCGAAGGCACATCAGCGTGTGAGTACTAACCCCGCCCCCAACCCCGCCCCCCTCTCACCGAGCGCTCGAGCCCAGCTTCAGCCCTCGCTTAATCCCACCCCATCGCTTAATCCTCATCGCTTCCTGCCTGCTGTGAGCGAGAGCTAGCAACCCGGTGGGCGCAGTTCCCCACTCGGCCTGCTAGAGGGCGCCTCCCTGTGCAGAGCTTTCCATGTCTTGTGCAGTTTGTTCTGTTTAGTGTCAGTCTGTGAAGAAAGAATATTTGATAAAAGTTAAAAAAAAAAAAAAAAGAAACGTTCTTTTTAATCAACGCTGTGATTCTGTTGCCATGACGACGAGATTTTAGATTGAGACGTTCCATAAAGGCTGAACTGAACCTCGCTGTCTGCTGAGAGTTTCCTCTTACTGTTGGTGCTTGGATGAGCGTTGTGTGTGTTAATGTGTGTTACTGTGCGTTAGACAAATTAGTGTGTGTGTGTGTGTATATGTGTTCCATGTTTGCTCCCACGTGACGCTGCTGTACGAGTGTGTCTATAAATATCTTTTTGTGCGTGTTGAAGTTTCAGAGCACAAAAACAAGCATACAACACTTTTTTTTCCCACCAACTTGCTTAAAATATAAATTTAAAAGAGAAAATTAGGAACTAAAAATGTGCACAATGCTCCCTCTAGTGTCCAAAAGCAGCCATGACACACTTTAGATTTGATTTATTTATTTAGTAGTGCAAGTTAAAAATTTAAAGCTAATAATAATAATATGCTGATCTTTAATTTAATGAGTGATATTATTATTATTATTATTATCATTATTATTTGAGGTTGAAGTCCACGTCCATGTCTGTGTGTCTCTCTGTCTCACTTATTAATACACACTAATGACATTCTGTAAGGTCGAGTATCTGACGCCTTGTTTACACTAAGTTGTACTTCTTTGGTGCTCAGACAAACACACTCGCTGTTCGGTAATCGGAGAGAGAATCACAGATGGGAAATGGAAAAAGTCGATCAGATAAAGATGAAGTTTCGTCTTAAAACGACTCGGGCGTGTTAAAACTCACTTCTACCACTTCAGCGCTGTTATTTCAGCCAAAGTGACAATATGAACTAATCCCAGGAAAAATATTCACTTGATCTTTTCTCATTAATATCTATCGGTGCAGGCGTTTGTTTACATTGAGACAGTAGCGCATTAGTAGATTATTTTATAGTTGATTATTAAATCCCACACGCAACTGTTCATAACATCACTTTTACTCAACATTTAGATTTCACTGATGGTGCAGATTCAACTTCAGGACTGTAGAAGATTCAGTAAATTCTGTCCGAGAGAGTTCTGGCCAACGTGCAGACAAACCTTTTCTTTTATTTTTATAGATTAGGAACCATTAAACATGTGCACAGTGACCTCTAGTGTCCAAAATCAGTCATGACACTTAAAAAATTATTATTTTTTTTTTACATTATTTAAAGTGGTGAAAGAAGTAAATCTAGGACTCCTAAATTTAAGTCCGGACTTATTTATTGGTGATCGTTGCTAACGTTCATGCAGCGTCGTGTTGTCCGTTGCTAATCACCGCTTGAGTCCATCACCCCGCTCATTCACTCGGTTACATTAGCTCAGTGTGAAATCTCAGACATAATCTCTGACCCGTGTGTGTGTGTGTGTGTGTGTGTGTGTGCAGGGCTCAGAGGGAGAGTCAGTGAACGGCCCCGGCCAGGACAGCGGGTTGGACACGGCGTCGCGCCACGAGCCCCCAGGCACGCTACCCGCCCGAGTGGACGCCTCCACTGAGGCCATGGAGGGCATGCTGTGCAGGAAACAGGAAATGGAGAGCCAGGGCAAGAAAGCAGCTAACAGGTACGTACACACACACACACACACACACACACGCGCGCGCGCTGTAATCACACTCACAATCATATACATGCAAACTAATGAATGTCTCAATGAGCCACAAGGTGGCAGTGTTGATCTCCACAACAGCCACGCTACTAAAGGTTTAACCTCACGTCTCGCGTCTCTGTGCGCAGATCGTGGCAGAACGTCTACTGCGTGCTCAGGAAGGGAAGTCTGGGCTTCTACAAGGACAATAAGAGCGCGGCTAACGGTATCCCGTACCACGGAGAAGTTCCCATCAGCCTCGGCGAGGCCACCTGCGAGGTCGCCCACGACTACAAGAAGAGGAAAAACGTCTTCAAGCTCAAGTGAGACGCGCACACACGGACATGTGGGGGTTTTGTCGCGTTGCTATCTGCCGTGTCGAGTCACAATACAGCAGCGCACGAACCTTAAACCGTTATCGTGGCAACCGTTAGTTTATCTCTGTTAGCCTGCAGAATGTCTGACTCTGTGTCTCTCTCTCTTCCCCTGTTTTCCCTCAGGCTGGGAGATGGAAAGGAGTTCCTGTTCCAGGCCAAGGACGAGGTGAGCGTGTCCCGAAACACAGAGCGGCCGCCCTGGCTCGCTGCTACACACGCAGTAACACGTCCACAGTGTAAAAGTGTAACACGTCCACTCAGTAACACGTCCTCAATCTGCAGTGTAAAAACAAACGCACAAAAAAGAATACATTTACACCTTCCAGGATGTAAACAGTCCAGCTTTTTTTTTTTTTTTTTTGTCTCTCTGCCTGTCTCTATTTTCTTTTTTTTGTCTCTCTGCCTGTCTCCATTTTCTTTTTTTTGTCTCTCTATCTGTTTCTATTTAATTTTTTTTGTCTCTCTGCATGTCTTTCCTTTATTTGTCTCTCTGTATGTCTCCATTTTCTTTTTTTGTCTCTCTGCGCGCATCTTTTTTTGTTTTGTTTTTTTGTCTCTCTGTTTCTAGTTTCTTTTTTTGTCTCTCTACCTGTCTCTATTTTCTTTGTTTTTTTGTCTCTCTGTATGTCTCTATTTTTTTTGTTTTGTTTGTCTCTCTGTATGTCTCCATTTTCTTTTTTTCTTTTTTTTTTGTCCCTCTCTCTATGTATCTTGTCTATATCTTTTTTCCTCTCTATCTTTGGCTCTGGTTGTCTGTCTCTTTGTTTCTATCTCTTTGCCTGTAAATCTGTCTTTGTCATTCTCTTCGTAAATGTCTCTCTCGGTGTCTCCAGGCTGAGATGAGTTCCTGGATTCGGGCGATCCTCTCCTCCATGCAGGCGAGCAACACTGATGACTTCTCCCCGGCTCCGCCCCTGACCCGAGCCATGACGATGCCCCCGATGTCCCCCAGCGAGGGCGAGGGCGTGACCATGCGCAACAAAGATGGCAAGGAGAAAGACCGCGAGAAACGCTTCAGCTTCTTCGGCAAGAAGAAGTAGGAGGACGCGGAGGAGGACGAGGAGGAGGAAAAACACACAAACCCGAACTGTCTGAGACGGCGCCCTCTACTGTCACATAGCTGTACACCTTTATCTCTCTCTCTCTCTGTGTCTTTAGCTGTCTCACTCACTGCCACTCCCCCTGTCTCATGGAGGACGACGGGTGGGGCTGTCCGTTCCCACCCTAAGCAACGCCCCCCCCCCCCAAACCCCGCCCCCACCCCATCAGATATCGACGCCTTGGTTTTAACGCTCCATCCCGGAGCAGCCTCTTCCCGTAAACGCGGCGCTTCCGGAGTTTTCTTCATTCATGATTTTACGTCCCATTGATCTGACGTCGAGACGGACCGGACCTCTTCCTGTTTCACAGTTAATCTGATCGTTCTTCTTATTTACCTGTTTGACATTGCGACTCGTCACAAGCGAGTAAATGTTACAGAAAAGAAAAAGTGGAGTGTAGAAAAAAGAAAAAGTGGAACGCAAAAACAAACAAACAAACAAACAAAAACGCTCTAGAAAAGAACGCGAGGTCTAGATTTCTACAACCACATACGGTTTCACCTGTTGTTCTTTTTTTTTTTCTTCTTCTTCTTCTTCCATACTAAAATGAGCAATAAACTCCGCCTTTAATTTCGTGGGAAGGGAATTTCTTACACTCTCTCCTTTTCTGATTCTGTTCTTTATTATATATTTGTGAATTCCCGATATTTGTGCAGACGGTACCGATCACGTAATCTCTCAAATCAATATCAAATCAAACGTACAAAACGAGTGGCTAGTCGAAATTCGCCTATTTGATTTGTGTTTTCTCCATGAGTGTGTGTGTTAGCAGGTGTCCGGAGCCATGGATAAACGTTAGATCTGACGCCCTTTATTACCTCGTACGATGCTCGGTGTATCACCACTCACACTCTGGAAGGACACAGAAGGATCGTGGGAAGGGAATGGTTTTCTTTCTTTCTTTCTTTCTTTCTTACACTCTCTCCTTTTCTGATTCTGTTCTTTATTATATATTTGTGATTTGTTTCGGGCATTCCCGATATTTGTGAAATCAAACACTGGACGAAAAACTAAACTACTGTACCGCAATATTATTATTATCATTATTTCACCTTTCCCCTTTTAACGTGGACCAAATTTCCATCTCTCACCTCGGTCAGGGCCGATCAATCAGGAATCAATCGACGCTTCAAACGTGGGAACAAACGACGAGGGGGGCGTGGCTTATAGTCGAACCGATTCGCTGCTTTTATTTGATTTGTGTCGCATTTCTACACAGGGGAGAGCATGACGTGTGTGTGTGTGTGTGTGTGTGTGTGTGTGTGTGTGTGTGTGTGTGTGTGTAGACACAGGTGTGGACACAGTATTTTTGTAGACGGAGCCGGTATGGACGTCGGCCGCTAGCGAGCTTGCCTTGACCTGTTTGTCACGTTAGATCTGACAAGTGGCCGTGAAATGTAAAAATAAATAATTAATTCAAATAAATAATAATAAAGAAAAGCGAAGTTAAAAAAAATGTTTTACTTTACTCACGTACGATGAAGCCCTTTCCTCCCGAGGGGGCGGTGTATCAAAGCGAGAACCAAAAAACTCGAGGCGGCACTCTGGAGCGCTGCGCAGGAAAACACATTGAACAACTTCTTCTTCTTCTTCTTCTTCTTAAGTTGAGGCGTTTTTGCGTTCGGGTTCACACTAGAGCGAGTAAACAAACACTACCACTAGTGTGTATACAAAAACAATAATAATAATAATAAAGAGGCATGTGCTGATGATCAGTTGTGCAGCATCTACTGTATACGGTAACGTTCAGCGTATACGCAATACCGCTACCGTCGACGCCGCTAACACACACTTTGTCCCTGCACAATTTTTACACGAGCCGAACCTGGGACCGGGAATTAAAAAACACACAGCCGAGGCAGATCCAGTGATCCCAGACGTCAGCACATGCCGAAAGCACACACCCTGATCCGAGTCTCGCGTTACGGTTCCCAGGCGTCGCTTCCACACGCGTAACTAGCTGAAAAGACGCGCTTTCACGTACTGTACATACTCGCCACCTGATCGGATGCATCGCTCCGCCAATGTGAACGTATATTTTTAACATTTCATTTTTTTTTTTTTTTTTTTCCTCCCTCTTTCCAGATATTTTTTCTTTTCCCCCTGTTACAGCCCCGGTATTTAGTGCGACAACCAAAGTTAGCGAGGTAACGAAGGTCAGCCTCACCCCAAACAAACAAAAAAACAAACAAACAAATAAAAACTCGCAAGCATGACGCGGCAAATGTTTTGTAAAGCGTTTGTCAGGATCGTCACTTGGTGCCAACGTGTATTTTTTTTAAATATGTCTCTCGACTTATGTCGTGTGTGTGTGTGTGTGTGTGTGTGTGTGTGTGTGTGTGTGTCGTCGTCACTGTGTGCACGAGATCATTAAAGAGAGAGAAATAAAAAAAGAAGCAACAAATAAGTAAACGAGTTATAATTTTAAGACGTCTTTAAACAGGCTTCGGTTTATTCGAGTGAGACTAAAAAAATGAAGTTTTTTTTTTTTTTTCATTTTTGGCTGTTTTTACTTTCTTTCTCCCACATCATCAACATGTCATTCCTGGACTATTTCCCCGTCTTCAAATGGAACTGATTTGTTAATACGGTTATTATTATTATTATTATGATTTATTATTATTATGAATATTAGGACTGCGCTCCTGTATTACTGCTGTTCCTGCTGTCGAGTTCGAGGTTCTCTCGTGTGTAAGACCGAGCGCTGCCACAAGAGGGCCACAAGAGTTCGCCGTGCAGCATTTTTCATTCACGATCCTGGGGGGGGGGGGGGGGGGGGTAAAGAGAGATTTGTTTGTTGACTTGTGTATCTACATCTAATAATATTAGGAATAATAAAACATCGTTTAAAAAAAAATTGTCTTTGGTGTGTGAATGTTGAATGAGAATCGATTTTGTTTTGTTTTTTTCCCCTCAACAATAAATAAATGAAAGGTTTTTGATGTGTTTCAAGAAATCGAGCACTAGACCACACACGCATCGTCACCGACGTAAAAGTCTAAACTGCTGCTTTAAATCAAACTGGAATTTCGGATGTTCGGGGTCGGACAGGGTTAGACGAGGCGCACCGGAGCTTCAGCTGCGCAAGAGTCAGGAATCTTCATAAGCTTTACCTTCCACAAACAAAACAACCCTCAGAGCAAACGCCTCCCAGAGACTGCTGCACCTTTAGGTCATGACCTCTGACCCAGTGTGTAAGCTTCCCTCACGGGCGATTTAAATCGTCCGGTTGTAAAGTTTTTGTGTGTGTGTGTGTTTGTGTTTCACGTTCAGCTGATGTCCGATAACACAACAGTTTATTTTTCCTATATTAAAATCTATGCTGCAGTACATCGCTCCACCACCAGGAGGAGCATCTCAGAGGAACGGATACAAATGCATCGAAGAACCATCGCGCTCCTCATCTGACCTGCATGTGCAAAGGAGAAAAATGCTGATGTTAAATGAAACAAACTTCTCTATAGATCTATAAAATAGCAAAATGGATCTGAAAATAAATAAATAAATGAATTAACCGTTCTTGGAATTGAGCAAGAAACTGGGAAACCACCGTCACGTTTAGCTTTCCTCTGGAAAAGCAGCTACAGAAAGTCGCACACCGCTGAAGTCCTTCATCCTGTCGTGACAAAAATCGAGTAAGATTGGTGTAAAAAACAAAAAAAAAACAAAATCTGTATCTGAAACAGGACCGCGTATGGAAATGGCGACTTAATTCCGCGTGATTTGTGCTAAAACATCTGACCACTTTCGACTGCACCGTGCACGTAGCCTTCGAGTTCTTTACTCAGATACACACGAGGTCCAGTAAAGCCAAGTGAAATTTATCGGTTCGACCAGTTTTATTATAAACTTCAAAAGACTAACTATACATAATATTCATGTAAAGTTACATCACCGCCAGCGTTCTCAGTCACATGCCCTGTGTGTGCCAGCTGCCTCTTCATCACAGGGACACAGGGCTGTGATTAATGATGCTAATGATTAGTGATTAATCGCTGATTACTGATTAATCAGCAACATCCTTAATCAGGAGTCGCTGATCAAAGATTTACTAACTGTGAAAGTTTGTTTTGCATAATATTTCTCTGTCGCTGTCGAATCTGGTAACTTGTATACCACAAGAGGGCGCACTATCAATTCACATGGTGTGCAATATTGGAGTTTTGTTCTGGAGTTTGCTGTAAAACTTGTCCTCCGCTGGCTCACGCACGGGTTCCAGGCCCAAAATCTGCAAGCTGCCTGCGCAGAACGTCTGAGTTCGAGCTGTGGCAAACGGTTACGTCAATGCTAATAAAAGCAGTTTTCTCTACCAATCCATAGTCATTTTAGAAGTTTATGGTGAAGTATTTTATGAGGTCCTCAGAAATAGCCGCTCCTCCCATGTGCTCCCTGTAACTAACACATCTAACACCGCCCCCTGCTGACATTCTTTGGAACAGCATTAATTTTTTCTGCGTTTCTACAATATGGTGCAGATCAAACGCTGCGATTGCTCACCATTTTATCACTTGTCCCCATATTTGGTGACGGGGTTTAAACAGTCTTTGCGACAGGAGCTGTAGTGCAGTTTCACTCACAGCGAGCGTCAAGGTCTTGTATTTAAAGTTTTATCTCAGATTTAAGATCGCCCTTCACTGGGGATAAGGGGCCCGAGTTCAATAATTAAAAGGTTTTTTAATAAAATTGTTTTTTATCCATATATGTCACAATAAATACATTTTAAAACATATGATTTCAACAGTTAAGTAAAATCTGGGATCTTGCCCACTGGTCTGTCTTATCTGGTTTAGTTTCAGTCTCTCCTTATCAAGAGCCTTCTCAGCACTGTTAATGAAGATAAGGTGTTAAAGCAAGTAACATTCAGGAGTCTCGATTTCCCAGAACCATAATCAGTTCTAGAAGATTCCCCACTTTTTTTTTTATTTTTTATTTTTTATACAGCCATAGGCTCCATAATTATCACACAAGTTGTGCGGAAATTACATAGAAATTGAGAATACATGCAAAACTGATCCACTGAAGCATCCTATCAGTCTACTGGGAAATTAAAAGACAACATTGCAAATAAAAATTTTTTTTTAATTGTATTGAGTGGCTTTAACCAACCGTGCGAGACATGCATTAGGGCTACACGCAGCATATGAAGGGCGGTCATGAAAATTCGCATTATCGTATGAAAAAAACAAAACCCAACTGCACTAATTATGTCTCCGGAAATGAATACGTTCAAGAACATTTATTCTTGTTAAAAAAAAATAAATAAAAAAAATCAGCGGTATAATTCCTCATGAGGGTCAAAACCCAAAATGGCGCACCGGGTTGAAAAAATTGTGCTTTCTTCATGACAACGCGTCAGCCAATTCAGCTCACGAAACGTGCGAAATTCTGCCTCATCCCATGAGCTCACACCCAGGGACTTCTTCCTCTTCCATCACTTGAAGAAACCACTTTGTGGCAGGAGTTTGACGATGACGAGGTGACTACGGAGGTGGAACTTTTCCTCAAGAGCCAAAAGGAAGACTTCTTTAAAGACGCTCTCCACCAGCTCATCCATCGGCTGGAGAAGAAGTGTGTCGGCTTAGGTGGAGGAGGTATAGAGAAGGACTCCCTAATTTAGTCGTGTCCAATTCCTCCCCGTCACTAGGGGGCTCCCACATTAAGGCTACTACTACCACTCAGCCGGGAGGGCGAACCACGTGACGCCAGCCGACCGCATCTTTTCGAACCGCTCGCTCGCGCACCGTTGGGGGCGGAGTCACACACTCGGGGGACAGCGCTATCCGCTCCCTCCGCTGCGCGAGCTCACAGACGCCCCTGACTGGTTGTAGAGCCGTGATTAATGTGGGAGCACTAAGTACCTCTCATCCCTCCCCTCTGAGAGAGCTCGGCCAATCAGCTCTCTCTAGACCTCCGGCTGCGAGAGGTTACAGCACCACCCGGGATTCGAACTAGCGATCTCCGGATGATGGGGCGAGCGCTTTAACCACTGCGCCACTCGGAGGCCGACGTTATTCAGTTTCTTAGGCAATTGTAGGACCGTGCTTGGTTGTACTTGGCAAAAAAATGTGGTGACGCTGTAGGGACGAATTGCTCTGGCTGTCTGTGCGGGACGTAAGAAGCATAAGAAGCACGGTGTCTGGGATTTTCCTTACAGGTCCACCAAAAACACAACGGGTTAAATGAATGAACGGCTCAAAGACTATAGCAAAGCAATGACGTAGACTCTCTGATAAATGCTCGCATTTTAGTGTAAATCTTTTATTTTTTATTAAAAAAAAAAAAAAAAAAAACTAACTAACCGATAAAGACCGAAATTCAATGACACATTCATTTCCGTTCATTTTGAACCTTTAAATTGGTGTAAAATGAGATGGAGAACTGATGGCACACGACGCTTTAATCTTCAGCCTCGGCGTGATACTAACGCGGATGTTCTGCCAACTGTTCGATTCCTTTATTGAGTTATAAAGTCAGCTATTAAGGACAAACTCCGAGGCTGGATGCTTATCAGATTAGCTCCTTCCACTGTCGTCTTGTGTCCCTGCCATTGCTCCCAGTCTTTCTTTCCGGCACGTAATTCCAGGTTAACGCAGTTAGATGTACTGATAAGCGTTCCTGTTTTTCTTTGTGGATAAACAGATCCCGCAGTAACATGTCTCTGCAGAGCTCGGGGCTGGCTCGTAGCTCGTTCGATAGCTTTGCTGCGAGACACGTCTGATAAAAGGTGTAAAGAGGTTGTGAAATGAACTTTCGCGCTGCACACGTCCTCATCTGACCGGTTCAGGTTGCACAACTTCCTTGGAAAACAGAGCAACTCGCGAACATTGGCTCTGTCCTGAGTAGCACTGGGTAGTCAACTAACACGCGAGGATTTTAGCTAAAAGACATAAAAAAATATATATATATATAACTTCAAATTCTTTGAGACACCCTTGAAACTTTCTTCCACCCGTCCACATGAGCGAGTTAAACATCGAGTCAGAGGTGATGGGCGGAGATCCTCAAGGTGCCCTGAAGGGCGGGGTGCATTATTTGCATGGCTGTTGAGTTCAAATATCAACAAACTTTGAGCGCATGAATGTAAAGTCACATGGGGGGGGGGGGGGAAACAACAACAACAACCTGAACCGTTATTGGTGTTTTGGTTTAAATTCGCCACCATGAGCAGCTAGTTTGGTCCTGAGTGCAACTAACTGAACACAAAACACAACAAAGTGAAGCATGGCTAGCATTCCTGACATTGTTGTGTGCGTGTGGCGGGGTGCAGGTTACTGCTCGGGGGTCAAGGCCCTGCTGGGAATTCTGTCTTTTTCGAGATCCACATGGGGGGGAAAGACCGCAGACTCCGAATCATCAAATCATCAAATGGGAAAACTGTCTAGTCGATATTATAGATTAAGCAGGGAAATACTTTGCTGTCATTCTGGGAACTTCTCCCACATCTCTATCTCCTACATCTCTCTCTTTGTTTGATGTCATACGTCCATGAAACAACACCCCCCCCCCCACCACCACCACCACCCCCACCCAACATTCCTTATATGGTAATACTTCCTACAGCCCGCGTCCAGACGGATATTCATGCGACTACAGTACCTGTGGCTCGCTGTAACCCATTTACCTTACCGTGTGTCCATACGGCTAACTCCCTTTATTCTCCCAGATTTCATAAGGACGTGTTAAAATGGCGTATGTTCTTTGATGTAACGACCGTACATGACATATGTGCCAGACATATATATATATATATATATATATATATATATATATATATATATAAAAAAGTCTCCTGACAATAAGCAGAAAGTGCATCAGACACATCACATGTGTCGCCTGCATACCGTACGTGTCCATGTCTCCTTTTTTGGCAATCATGTCGAGACATACAGTATATTTGGGTGTTGCGAACACATCAAGTGAATTCGTTTTAAACTTAGCGTAGAACGTACAACACTAAACTCTGCTACTTTAGGTACCGATAAGTAAGTAAAAACCCCACACCATGTTCTTGCCCCGGCGCCGTCTCAGTCTTCGCACACGTCTCTACACTAGGCTCAGCTTCTACATACACTATGTCTCCAAAAGTATTCGCTCGCCTGCCTTCCCGTGCACATGAACTCGAGTATCATCCGATTCTCAATGCACTGGGTTTAATATGATGTTGGCCGACACCTTCGGGATGAGTTAGAGCGGTGTTCCCATGAACACGCTCCGAAGCCTTGTGGAAAAAAAAAAAAGAGACTTCCCAGAAGAGTTGGAGCCGTTATAGCTGTAAAACCCCACGGATTAAGAATTGGACGTTGCTCAAGTTCATTGGCATGTGAAGGCAGGAGAGCAAATACTTCTGGACGTGTTAAAGGAAATAAGTAGTTAATGGAGTGCATCACATTTCTCACAAATTCCCTCAGAAAGAGCTTCATTGGTGCCCTGCGGTTGTCCGTTACGGCTGCTGTGAGCCACGGACGTGTGACTATCAGCGGGTAAAGCAAGAATGATTCAATGAAGTAGCGTGGAAACCATTTAGTCCACAATCTTTAATTAGACAACTAACCTGTTTGTAGTCTTTCATTAAAAATCTTTAGAAAATGTATGCAAAATAAATGGACAATTTGTCAGCACCGCCACCACTCATCATGATCAGACGAGTCATTTCTTTATAATCATCCGCCAGCTAGGTTCCGGGCAGGTCAGTGGTGACAGTTGTATTTATTCCCATTTGTACAACCGTGGTAGGACCCCCAGTCAACATTCACACACTACAGGCAATTTGGGAACGGCAATGAGCCTAATCTGCATGTCTTTGGACTGTTGGAGGGAACCGGAGGACCCGGAGGGAACCCAGCAAGCACGGGGAGAACATGCAAACTCCATGCACACAGACTCCCAGAGGTGGGAATCGAACTCAGACCCTGATGGTGCGAGGGTGCACCCACCGCGCGATCCTGCCACCAATTTCTTTATAAAGCATTGTTTTATTAGAACTAGCACGTTCCGATTAGCCGAGGAAACTTCATCTCCTTTAGTTTACGTTTTAATACGCTGCTTCTTCCGTTTGTTTTCTTCACAGGTGTATTAGTCTTATTTTAGGGGGTTAACGCAGGGTTAGCTCTAGCGCGGTGTGTGTGAGGTGCGCAAGGAGCAAGTTTGCGCATTACGGATCCTGAAACCCGCTGCCGGTGGGGGTTAAGACTTTTAAGAAAATCACGCTCTCTGTAAAGGTGTGTAGCCCGGCAGTTCAGTTCCCCTGAAGGTTTTCGAAATGGAATTTAATTCCACGCAATTCTCCCGTCGTGGAAGAACGTGGCCCAGACATGCTTGAGCGTCGTAGGTGAAAGTGGAGTTCTGCCGAGCGAATCAAATAGAGCCTACGGTTTCCTGTTTAGCTTTAAACAAAACTGATTAAAAGCAAACGAATACAGGATCAAGTACAACTGACGGCCACCTAGTTGAAGTCTGAGGCTATAATCCTTTGCACTTCTACCCCTGTATAGTGGAATGATTTACAACCGCGCTGTAATGCACTGATCTCCTTTGAGTCATCGCCAGCGAGTGTTACTCTCGCCACAGTTCAAGCCTCAGGCTTGCGCATTAAAGGCTTTCTATTCAGGTTTCTGTAAAGCAACATCCTGACACTGTGGCTTATAGCATGCAGGTCACACAATGATAAACCAGCAGCTATACGCTCCTGGTAATTATTAGCCCTTAAAGGTTGTGTGTACAGTATATGGATGAGGAAAAAAAACAACAAAAAAAAACATTAAACGTGTCCAAGCTCATCCACTACATTCATGCTAAAGGTGATGAGGGGTTTGGATTGCGTTTCCCAGAACTTCAATAATGTTGCATGACGTCTTCAGGCTACAACTTAAAACATGACGCGACCTCTATACCACACAGCGATGGATACTTGATTCTTGGAAAAAGGGGCCTGGAGGAAGAGTTGCGTCTGGGTTCAACTGAAACTCGATGATCTCACTCTGATGGCGATCTCAGGGGGGGAAGAAAAAAAAAAACGCAAGGGGTCTTTCGCTGCCTAAACACCGAGTCTGCTTTTCTGTCAGCAACGTAGCCTTGCGCAAAAAACACAAACACACACCACACGCACATGGTTCGCGATTGTTTATCAGTGGAGCGTAATGTGATTTGGGTCGCTCTGAGTTGGAGTCATGAACCCCAGAATTCCAGGGAAATCGTTCACGTTGAGCTACTGGAGACGAATGACGCATTCGTATTACAGACCTTGTTTACGCGATTGCTCACGAGCGCCATCTGCCTCAAAGCGCGCTTCCTAACATAAATAACCTGACTCGAAACACTTGGTGGGAATGTAAACGTTTTTGCGTGATCGTTTCTGCACACGCAAAGATGCCTGGTCCCGGGTTCTGGTTCTGGTTCTGGTCCCGATCCTCTCCGTCACATCTGGAGCGGATTCGGACGAGGCAGCGAGACAGCACTACAATAGCTGGCCTCCATCTTGATCGATTGCGCACACACAAGCTCAAAAGTTTTGCATTTCCCATTTTCATGGCCCTGAGCCGAGCTCACGTGGTCTCCCTCCTCCCTCCGGTCATCTGCAAACCTTCTGCCCGTGACTGGGAAGTCGTATTTAAGATTTGATTAGCGCAAACATCTGACCCGATGACTGGAGGTCGCTTCAGACCTCACATGTTTGACCAGCTATCTGTGTGTCATCAGCGCATCCCACACACTCACACACACCCTTTTCCTGAACTCGCATAGCAGGACCAGTGAAGTCATCTCATCTCCCACAGCAGTGATCTGCTAAACACATGTCCAAGCCAGATCCTCGCAGAGTAACGACCATGCCTTCCTTCTTAAACCACATGTCACTCGATGGCACCGAGTGTCCGGAAGGGAAACTGAAATTCCGCTCGCAATAAAAAAACATTTATGCAAAGCAGCTTATTAGCATGCTAACAAGTTTAACAGGTTTTTTTGTTTTGTTTTGTTTTGCTCTTTGCTTTTGGACATTTTGTTCATGTCCACCAAGATTCCACAAATTCCTACAAGAAAAAAAAAAAAAGTACTTCTGACAAGTACTTCAAAGATCCTGGACAGGTTCCTGGTTTGTTTTTCATCACACTGCATGAACCGTACGATTTCTCGAAAATTGATCTGTTTTAAATCGAATTCCTGAGTACCTTAAAATATTTTCCCAAGTTACAACTTTCTTGAGTTTTGAGTTCCTGAAAAAAAAAAAAAAAGCAGTCAGTGCGTTAAATAATTTTTGATTGAATTAGTGATTGTTTAGTATTTATTTATTGTCTGGGGTCCCTGATAGATTGATGAGTCCTAAATTTCAGAAAATCACCTTGCAGTGGAAATACTTTTAGTAGAACCCTAAAATAAGGTCTGCATTCTGTGAGTCCTGGGAGAACACTGGGTCCTGCGAAGGAAATGCAACTGGTAGTAACCTAACCTTAGACATTTTCTTAGTAGCACCACAAATCAGGCCTGCCTTAGGGTCTGTTCTCTGGTTCCTGGACAAAACAAAGTTTCAAAAAAGGTTCCTGTGAAGGAAAAGGTTCTTTATCCTGATTTTCGTTCTGGATCTTAGTTTTGTACTAAAGTAAACGTACTTGATTTCAAAAAGGGTTTCTGTGGTGGCGATTGGTCTGGTCTGGTAGGACCTCAAATCAGCCTTGTCTTCTAATCTAGAGATCTTGGACGTGTCCATCTTTCAGGACAATGTCCCTGTGCATGAAATGTTGTTTGTTCATGTATTTCAGAAAAATTGCTTCAAAGGCCTCTGGAAGGGGGTTTTGGGGGGTGAAAACAGGCCTGGATGAACCTCAGATCAGCCCTGCTTTCTGGTCTCTGGTTCCTGGACAAGTCAATGATTCGAAAAAGGTTCCCATGAAGGAAATGGTCCCTGAAATGGTTCCTTTATTGGGAATGGGTCTGGTAAAACCTAAAAACACAAGGATTTGTGAACAGGTCAATTGTTCCTGAGATGGACATGCACTCAGTAGAACCTAGTTTTTATGTGCTTGAGAGATCTCCAGGAGGTCTGGTAGAACACAAATCAGCCTTGTTTTGTCGTTCGTTGGCTTTCATTGTGTTTATTTACATATTTTTGTTCCAGAAAAGGAGAGTTCCTGTGCTTAGTCATTCATTTGGTTGTTTCTGGAGTACGTAACCATCTCGCTAAAGAACACTTACAGTATCCTGACTACTGGGTCACGCATCCGAGTCATGTTTATGGGAATTTTTCGCTTTTGCAGGGGAATGGAACTTGGTTGATGACTCACCCAGGAATTCGAGGAGACGACGCAACGATATTGACGAGTGACGTGTTTTAGTTTTTGGTCTACAGCATTTGGTAATAACACCAACCATCCTGAACACTTGAGTCACAGTTTTTTTTTTTTTTTCTGTTTTGGGTGGGAAAATAAAATATTTCCGATAAAGAAACACCGTTATGAAGGTTTCCTTGAAAAGGAACTCTGAAGGCTTTAAATGAAGGCCACTTCTGATAATTGGTGTGAATCTTGTCTCTTGAAAGGTGAAACTCTGATGCCTCCTGTGTTCCATCATGAAGCCGACGTGTCTCTTGGATCACCTGGAGGCTTTCAATGCAAATCCGAGTCCAAAAACAATCCCAGGCGGCTTTGAAGTTGGCAAACCAGTTCCACATCTTATCAGCTCTTTGTCATTGAAATTCCGAGCGACAGACGAGTTGTTAATGCTGTTAATAAGGCAGAAGAGCTATCAGGCACTAATTGCTTTTTGGGGCTGATTTACAAAGCGCTAAGTTACTCGACCATGCTCTGTTGTCCTAACAGAAATATGAGAACCTTCTTTTAACAGCGATATATCACTTTAACAACCTCATTAAACATTACTTTTTGGTACTGGTTAGTAGCCTAGTAACCAGTGTAAGGATCTATCCACTGATGGAAGCTTTAAAATGGCTAAATGGCTAAAAGTAAACATACTTAATTAAAAAATAATAATTTTTTATCATCCATATCAGCCATCTTTGGTAGTTCAAATTTTATAGCTAACATTTTAGCGTTACGTAAAATGTACGGGAGAATTATCCCAAAATCTTTTTTTTTTACTAATTACACAAATATTCCCGTTCACGAACCGTAATTAGCTGAAATTTCGAACCGATTCAGCGTTTTCTAAGGAACTCTGCGTAGCACCCGCGCCTCGGAGGTGAGTGTGTGCCGATGTGGATGCGCACACGTCTTGCTAACTCACGGCGCTAGCGTAAGGCTACACACTGATGTGTGGATCGATTACGTCCGTAGCTTGCAGTTTGTAATTGCTCGTTCAGGAATCTCAGAGGCGCGGAACTTGAAACGGGTGCAAACAGACTCGACGCGAACAATGCCGAGGAAGTTGGCACCTGAACTCGCACTTTCTTATCTACAGTACACGAAAGACCTCGTTGCTTGTTTGAAACGCAGCTCCGAAACCAAATGGTGAGATTAGCCTGCAGCTGATAAGCTGATCATCACACCAGGAACAGGGTCGCGGAGGCGGGCGCGTGACGCTGCTCACGTGACGTGACGGGGTTTTAACATCAATGCTGATCGATATGACCGAATACATCATTAAATATCAGACTTTTTACAAAGGACACACTTCTCTGTGGAACTCTGCAGCGTCCTCCATGACATCACTGCAGTGCTGCTGCTGCTGCTGCTGCTGCTGCTGCTGCTTAGGAATCTCTATGTGTGAGCGAAAGTTTTAACACCCCCCAGAAATTTCCCTCCTGACCGAAGAAAAAAAAAAAAACATGGAACATTACGTTATGTGTTGGACAGAGAGTGAGTTTGTGTGTGTGTGAGAGAGAGAGAGTGAGGTGTTATAGGTACAGGAAATGGAGTGCTACTGTATCGCAAACCTGCAGACACACACTGAATCATAATCTGCATTTCTGACGCAGTTGGCTCTTTCCCACGGGACCACTGATGGGTGTGTTACAGTTTGGGTTTAACGGTGAGTCAGTGAGTGTGTATGCGCATACAGTCTCACACACACACACACACACACTCATGCATACAGGGTTAAGAGTGACTGCAGCAGTGTTATGCAGAATATACAGCAGCAAACTTGCAACGAGAAAGGAAGACAGAGAGAGAAAAACAGAGAGACAGAAAGAGACATGGAGAGAGACTTATAGACAGAGAGGCAGACAGACAGAAGTAGAGAGAGAGAGATTCAGACAGACAGACAGACAGACAGACAGACAGACAGGAGGGAGGCGATAGAGAGAGCGAATGTAATCGAAAGGTTTAGAATGAAAATGGAACGGAGCGAGTGTGTGACAAAGTTCTCAGAAGAACATTTTCTCCAGAACTCTCAGTAAAACCTACTGGCAGCACAAATCTGTGTCTAACACTACTGATTATTGTCAAGCAAACCGTTTTTAAGATTCAAGAACTTTATTTATCCCTGAAGTAAATCGCTTAAATCATTAAAAAAAAAAATGTTTTTTATCATTTCACATCAAACATTAACTGTGTTTATTATTATTATTATTATTATTATTTTACTCTTTAGTGCTTTTTATAGAAGTTTCTCTTATGTATCAATATTTTCAAAGTCATCTTTGTTCACGGCATTTTGTATGTTCACAAGACTTTTGCACAACACACTGGTAGGTTGTACTGGCGTGCTGGAGAACACGAGTCCTTCCGGAAACTGTGTCACACTCGCTCCTTTGTATTTTCATACAAAACGCAGGAGGCTTTATTAGGATTTTATATTGTTTCCTCCTGAGAACTGGTCTGTCATGTAATATGTTGCTTTTCTTTACAGTCATGCAAATATTCTCCTGTAATGTTATTAATTTCTTATTTAAAATTGTATGTATTTTGTTTAACCTTCTATGATTATTTTATCCTGTTTATTTTACTCTGTTATTAATACAAATAAAATTGCATTTATTCTCTATTATTGTAAATTCTCCTTTCGCAGTTCGATTCTATTTGACAGTTTTATTCAATCCTATTCTTAGCAATCCCTGATGTAAAAAAAAAAAAAGGATTCTATGATTATAGACAAACTTTAAAACAAATTGATCTCTATTTTCTATAAAATTATCAATTTGTTTACGGTTAGTTCTTTTCTGCGGCTACGCAGTCCAAACCCTCTGCGGTTCTACCTGCGCATCGTTGTGCCTCACATCGTTGTGGTACCACCCCTGTGCAGATGTGTTTCTGATCAGAGGGGGAACACGGTCAGGTAGCAGGTGTGTGTTCCTGTTGCTTCTGAATTCTAAAGGCTGCTTTCCTTCCTCCTTCCTGTCCGGATAGAAGAATGTCTTTTAAACGCAGTGCAGGCCTTAGAAAAGCATCCCCACAACAGGATGCTGCCACCACCATGCTTCACGGTGGAGATGTGTGTGTTCAGGGTGAAGGGCATGTGCCTCCGCATTTAAGTTCAATTTCGTCCACATTTGCTGTGTCCCCACCACACGGCTTGTCCCAAACTGCAAATGGGACTTCTTATGGCTTTCATTCAGCAATGGCTTGCCACTCTTCCATAAATGCCAGATTTGTGGAGTGTGCGAGTAACAGTGCTGCGTACAGATTCTCCCGCCCTGAGCTGCGGATGCCTGCAGCTCCTCCAGAGTTCCCATCGGCCTCTTGGCTGCTTCTCTGATTAACGCTGTCCTCACCCGGCCTGTCGGTTTAGGTGGACGGCCATGTACTGCTAGGTTCCCAATTGTTCCATACGCTTTCCATTTTCAGATTTACATTATTATTATTATTATTATTATTATTATTATTATTATCATCAGTTACCGATTTCACTTCCTTTCTTCAGAGAGAGAAAGAGTTTATATATGTTTATAAATTCACAATGTATTTTTTTAAAAAAAGAACTTTGTTAATCAGAACTTTATTAGAGAGAGAGTGTGTGTGAGAGAGCTTCATTACTGTATTTTATATATATTCTCTTTGTCTGTACTCTTTAATTTTATATATGTGTTACTTATTTATGTATTATTCCTCTTTCTATACGTACAAATTTACTGTTCTTTATTTATTTACTTCTGACTTATTTCTTTAAGCTTTAGCAACACTACTGTAAATATTTGTAATGCCATTAAAGCATATTTGAATCTCGAATCTTCACAGAGAGAGAAAGTGTGTGTGTGTGTGAGAGAGAGAGAGAGAGAGAGAGAGAGTAGGCGGGGCGCGAGCTTAAAGCAGAGACTCTCCGCTTTTCCCGGATCAGTATTCACGCACACTCACTCACGCGCACAACGCGCGCGCTGCTCGGCTCTGTATCCGCCGCCCGGGTTCGGATTTTCCAGCGCGCGAGGAGGAAACATCAGCGGGGAGACACGCGGGGGCTCGCGCTCTTCCGGATTATACCCGCGCGCTGATCTCATACAGGAGCGGACTGACATACAGCGGACACGCAGCGCGCGAGGTGGGTTTTAAAAACACACACACACACACACACACACACACACACACTCTCTCTCTCTCACTCTTTCTCTGTCACACACATACTGTCAATCTAATGCGGAGCTGCATAGATCTCTCTCTCTCACACACACACACACACACACACACACAATAATCCGGAGGTGCCACACACACACACACAATAATCCAGAGGTGCCACACACACACACACACACACACACACACAATAATCCGGAGGTGCATAGACAGATCTCACACACTAATGCTGAGCTGCATAGATCTCTCTCTCTCTCTCTCTCTCTCTCTCTCTCTCTCACACACACACACACACACACACACACAGTAAAAATGGTGCAATAGTGTACTGTCAAATTCTAGAAAAAAACTTGTATAAATATTTTAATACTTTGCCTGACTCTGTGTATACGTGGGTGTGTATACGTGCTTAGCACTGTGGCCTCGCACCTCGGCGGTCCGGCTCGGATTCCTGCCTCAGGCACAGGAGTGTGCGTGTTCTCCCCGTGCGTGGTGGGTTTCCTCCGGGTTTCCTCCTAAAGTCCAAGGACACACGGATTAGGCTAATTGGCGTTCCTAAATTGTCCGGAGTTTGTGAATGAGTGTGTGTGTGTGTGTGCGCTGACATACAGTACCATGGTGGTAAAAATGGGAACAAGTACAAAGGCCTCTAGGTTCCTAGATGGATCTATACAGAGAGAGCGAGCGAGAGAGAGAGAGAAATGAGTTGATCAGGATCCCCTCTGCATTCTCACTCTTCCCACCTACTGCATAAACAGTGTGCATGCATGGAGGGGAGGGGCGGAGGGGGCATTGGGGGGGGGGGCGTAAACTTTTGCACAAAGTACTGTCTCTCTATCTGTGTGTACTTTTCTGTTGATGTTGTTTGGCTCCATGCATAGATCACAGCAGGAAAAAAAACACACACACACACACACACACACACACACACACGTGCACAGGCTCGTATTCGCACCTGAACATGCAGGCTTATTTCCCACACACGACATGGACATGAGGAAACACTCCAGCTGGTCTAGACCGGATCCTGTTCCTCTGATGTGTGTATCAGTCATCAGTGAGCTACTGTAAACCCTGACGAAACGTTAGAGACGATATTCGGACCCGTCAGAGGCGGGGTCTTGCGGTCCTGCGCTCCGTCGTCTCCGTGACTCATCGGTCGTCTGTATTGTCCTACCGCGCCGTGGACTCCTGCGTCCTGATTGGTCGGAAAGGGTTTTACGGTAGCGCAGGTGCGAATGTGTACCGATGGTGTAACCGCTCACTGATGGGCATGTGGATGTAAGGATGTTTCTCGATCGAAGGAGTCTCCGGTGTCGGGACGTCAGGACAGAGGAGCTGGGGAACCTGTCAAGCTGCATTTTTATTTTTTTTTAAATATGAAGAGAGAGATAGAGAGAGAGAAAAAAAAAAAAACAGAGTCTGGTGAAGAAACGACTGCAGCTGCTTTTAAGTGAGTCACAACAAAAGTAATGTTTGTTTTTGTAACAAATGACAAAATGTCTTTGATGTGAGAGGAATAAAACACTTTAGGACGGCCTTTAATATGAAAATAACAAGAATTATCTGAAATTTAGTTTCAGTTTCAGCACCTGTTGTAGAGTGTGTGTGTGTGAGAGAGAGACATCTAAGCATGTGCACTTACAAGTCAGTGGGGTTTTTCTCATTAATACAGATACTGCGATGTGTGTTCTGATTAGAAACCGGCCATGCGAGAGAGGTGAGTTAAAAATATTCCCATCTCGCGGTCACTCTGAACTGTTTTTCGAATCAGATCCACACCAGACATTCCTTTACTGTCCAAAATCAAACATCGAATTCTAATTCTAAAAGTGTTTTAATTCATTGTAGTAACGTTGGTCCGTGCTTAGAGTTCCGGGTGTCCTAAAGTGTGTCACGTCCTGTTGTTCTCTAGAATTTCTGTAGAACCGTACAGACGTGCAATAGAATTTGTGCTACAAGATGCATCGTCTGTAATTCTTTTTTTTTTTTTTTATACAAGCCTATGATTTGTAGAAGTGTAAAGACCTACAGTTGAACTATATAGAAAATTCCTCAGTTCTACAAAACCCAACAGAACTATAATGGGATTCTGTAGAACGTTTTGTGTGACATTCTAGGTCCAATGTTTTGCAGTTCTATAAAACTCTATAGAAATGTAACGCCGGTTTAAAACCCTGTCGTCGCACGTACTATAAAATGCTACTTAAATTCACAATATTCTTTAGACCTGTAATAGTCCTATATAGAACTTTCGCTGTGAGATCAATGCTCCATAGAATTGAACTCTCTTCTATATAACTCTGTAGACATGCGAATGGATTCGATACGACTTTTTGCTCGGTAGAAGTCGAAAGACCCACAGGAGGGATTCGCATGTTCTGTAGAATTTCACCCAGTTCTGTAAAACTCAATAGACCTTGAACGAGAATCTATAGAACGTTTCCCGCGAGATAAAAGTTCTATAGAATTTTCGGACTCGAACATTTACTGTGCAACACATGTTCTGTAGAATTCAACTAGTTTTTATAAAGCTGTACGCTATAGACATGTAATGAGGTTCTGTAGAACGTTTACTGTAAGATGAAAATTCTAATCTAGAATGTACGTTAGATGTTCTAGATTCTATAGAGCATATATGAGATGCATTCTCTATAGAATCTTACTCCGTTATATAAAACTCTACAGACCTGTAATGGCGATCTGTAGAACTTTTCACGAGAGATGAATGCTCTGTAGAAGTCTAAAGAGCCTCAGTAGTACTATTATAACATTCCATTTTTGCTGTGACACTGAATGTTCTGTTGAATTTTACACAATTCTATAGACCTTTTAATGGGATTTTATAGAACGTTTGCTGTGAACCGCACATTCTATAGAATTTTATAGAATGGACATGTAATATGATTCAGTGGAACGTTTGCTGTGAGAGAAATGTTCCGTAGATGTCTATATACAGTACCTGCAGTAGAGTTCTACAGAACTTTTGCTGGAAGCTGAATGTTCCGTGGACCCAAAGTAGGACTCTAGAAATAGAATTTGCTCGGTCAGTTCGATAATACTCAATAAACCTTGAAGGTACTTGAAGCACTCTATATGACTTTTGCTATGACGGTGCACATTGTATTTTTATTCAGCTCTATACTTTGCTTCGAGATGCATGCTCTATAGAATTTTACTCCGTTCTATAAAACTTTATAGGCCTGTAATATGATTCAATGGAACTCTTGCTTAAGAGATGTTCTGTAGAACCACAGTAGGACTCTAAAACATTGGCCCCAGAGATGAACGTTCTATAAAATGTATATTCCGTTAAATTCGTATGAAACTCTACAGACCCGTAATGGGATTCTATAGCAATAATTCTTCCTGAAAGATGAACGTTCCACAGAAGTCTAAAAACCCTTAGTATGACGTTTGTTGTGATGGTGCATGTTCTGTTGAAGTTCTATTCAGCTCTATACAACTCTAGAGACCCGTAGTGTGAATATATACAGTAGAACCTTTACTTGGAGATGCATATGGTCTTTAGTTGGACCTACAGTTGGACTCTGTAGATTTTGTACTGTGAGATGGATGTTCTGTAGAATTTTGATTTGGAACTCTAATGCGAAAAAGAAATTTCCACAAGGTGTATGTCCTGTAGAATTGTACTCAGTTCTGTAAAATATATAGACCTACTGTATATTGGAATTCTGTGGAACTGGTGCTGAGAGATGAATGCTCTACAGCCTGAAGTCTAAAGACATCGCCGTAGGACTCAGTACGGCTTTCCGCTGTCCTATAGAATTTTTACTCAACTCTATAAAATTCTACGGACATTCTAGAGAATGTGTCCAGCGTGCTCCAGAGATATTTTACTTGGTCCAAGTAGTGATTTCCGAGATAATCTGGTGAACTTTTACTTTGTTTACAGAGTGTGTCCTTTTCCCTAGTTGTTTATCGTTCTCTAATTTTTTGAAAAACAAAAAGAAAGAAAAAAAAAATTAACAAGTTACACAAGAGCTCTCTCTCTCGCCTTGTCCTTGCCGGTAATTTATGAATCGTTGCTCAATCTTTTAATGGATTATATATTCCCGAGTGTGGAGGAACAGGAAGGGCATCTGGCAGAAAAACACTTACCCGAACTAATCACATAAACACGTATTCAAGGCTTTATAGAGCGACGCAGGAGAAATAACCGTGTGGAACAAAATAACGTTCGGATTCATACATGTACGTGATGCAAGCCACGCCCCCTGTGTGTGTGTGTGTGTGTGTGTGTGTGTGTATCTACAGTAGAGTGTATCTGTATGGTATGGTGAAGACATGTGCATCTATGTGTGGTTTATACAGACATGAATAATCCACACACACACACACACACACACACACACATGCGCACGTATGCTCTTCATTATGGATACAAATGAGGCAAAAACACACAAAGCACCTCATTGTGTACGGAAAAACAAAACCAGCTTGTAAAAAGCTTCATTTGTCATTATGAATTGTTAGAGGAACCACAATGTGTGTGTGTGTGTGTGTGTGTGTGTGTGTGTGTGTGTTATTATAAAGCATTAGTACTGAGAGAGAGACATGACGATGATTTAAAATGTCTTTTTCCTATTGCATCTCTCTCTCTCTCTCTCTCTCTCTCTCTCTCTGTTCATATGTTGTTCATTATCTTCTCAGTTCAGTGAGTCAGCACGCTGCAGTCTCTCACTCTCCACACCCACACACACACACACACACACACACACAAATACGCACCCACACATGCACACACACACCCACACACACACACACACACACGTACTGTACAGTACATGCATACACTCCGACACCGAGTTCACCAAGAGCAGGCTAACCACAATGTACTCTTACACACACACACACACACACACACACACACACACACACACACACACACACCTGTCAAATCAGGTACAGCATGACTACACATCTAATCAAAGCTCATGCTCTGCATACACACACACACACACACACACACACATTTCACTCACACACTTTAACCGCAGTGAGACAGTTGGTAAAAACCATGTGTGATATGAACTTTTGTTGTCCTTTGTTTGTATGTGGGTGTGGACATTGTGTGTGTGTGTGTGTGTGGGGGGGGGCATTGTGTGCATGTTTGCAACCACGCAGAACAGCACAGTTCAGTTGGCGTCCAGTGTAAACACACGCTTTGATATCTGATCGTTTCCGTGTGTGTGTGTTTGTGTGTGAAAACCAGCTTAGACAGTTTGACAGCAGTTATGCTCGGGGACACTGAAGAGCGTCACTGCACACACACACACACACACACACACACACACACACACACACACACACACACGCGATATCTAATGGATCACTGATGTAACATGAGAGGAATGACTTAATGCTGGAGGCATGTGGTATACCTCTGTGTAGTTTTCTCTCACACACACACACACACACACACACACACACACACACACACACACACACACACACACACACACACACACACACACACACACACACACACGCACATGCACACACATCCTCACTGTTTCCATACGAACACATCATTTCCCCATCCTGGTGACTGGTAAACACACTTTTTTTCCAGACCTTCACACACCTTTTCCACACCTCCTGCATTGAGACTGACACGCACAGGCCACGCCTCCTTCACTGAGTCTGACACGCACAGGCCACGCCTCCTTCACTGAATCTGACACGCACAGGCCACGCCTCCTTCACTGAGTCTGACACGCACAGGCCACGCCTCCTTGACTGAATCTGACACGCACAGGCCACGCCTCCTTGACTGAATCTGACACGCACAGGCCACGCCTCCTTGACTGAATCTGGCACGCACAGGCCACGCCTCCTTCACTGAGTCTGGCACGCACAGGCCACGTCTCCTTGACTGAGTCTGGCACGCACAGGCCACGCCTCCTTCACTGAGTCTGGCACGCACAGGCCACGCCTCCTTGACTGAGTCTGGCACGCACAGGCCACGCCTCCTTGACTGAGTCTGGCACGCACAGGCCACGCCTCCTTGACTGCATCTGGCACGCACAGGCCACGCCTCCTTGACTGAGCCTGACACACGCACAGGCCACGCCTCCTTGACTGAGCCTGACACACGCACAGGCCACGCCTCTTTCACTGAGCCTGACACACACAAGCCACACTTCCTTCATTGAATCTGATAAGGACAGAAGCCACGCCCCTACACTGAGACTGACACAGGGAGACCACACCTCCTTGAATAAGATTCCTGCAAAACTTGCCTGGATCAAGTCTAACACACTGATTATTTTTCTTTTCTCGGCTGCTAATTAAAATAACGATCGCTCGATCGGAGACGAGTGGAAACCTGTCTGTGAAAAAACGAAAGCGGTTTGCTGAGACTCCACTGTTACATAAACAAAAGTTTCTTAACACTTGTCTGATTTCTGAGTCACTCCTTTAAGGAATGTTGCGTCTTCACCAGGAATATTCTGCCTGGTAACTGGAGGCCAATTAAAGTGTATTTGTTGTTCATTTGAGTCTAAGTGCTAAAGTTCTCTCTCTCTCTCTCTCTCTCTCTCTCTCTTTCAGACAGAATGGACTGACTAAGGGGAGAAACGTCTTGGATTTGGTCTCATTCCCGTCTCCTGGTGTGGAACTTTAGCGGGAGTACTCGTCCTGAACACCTGCAGCCCCTTGAATCCCGGTCTGCGGTTCTTCTTCATCGCTTGACGTCCTCCTTTCTTTCTCTCTCTCCAAGCTGTTGCGCGAAATCTCTCTGTGCTGTTCAGGGGGACGCTCTGTGGCCGGCATGTCCTCCAAAGCACCCATCTACCTGAAGCGCAGGAGCCGCAAAGGCAAGAAGGAGAAACTCCGCGACCTGCTCTCATCCGACATGATCAGCCCGCCGCTGGGAGACTTTCGCCACACCATCCACATCGGAAGCGGCGCTGGCGGAGACAACCTTTTCGGCGACCTATCCTTCCTCCAGGGCAAGTTTCACCTGCTACCCGGGGAGCAAGGCCAGCAAGCGGCAACCCCCTGGAACTGCGCCGCCACGGAGAGTTCTCCGCTGCTCAAGAACGCCCTTTCCCTTCCTGTCATCGGAGGAGTGCAGGCGCTCACGCTTCCGGCCTCGGCCCCTGTCGCGTCGCAGCCTCCCGCCCCTGCCATGGCCCCTCCCCCAAAACCTCCCAGGCTGCACCTGGAGTCGCCTCAGACCTCGCTCCCGGGCTCCCCGAAGCGCTCGCCTGATCACGAACAGCCTTGCGTCGCGACAGGGGAAAAGGAAAGCGAGAGAACGCAAGTCGAGAAAGAGGACGAGCCGGCGTATCTGTCTCACGCCGGCTCCCTGCTCTCGCTCCACTTGGACCTGGGGCCGTCCATCCTAGAGGATGTCCTGCAGATCATGGACACTCAGAGGATGGGCGGAATGGGTGGAGGATTCACGCCAAATGGACGACATGAAGTCTACACCTAGGACACTTTTTTTTTTTTGTTTTTTTTTTTTTGTTCCCTCTCTTTTTATCGCCATGAGTGCTGGATTGAACAGTAACTTTTCCGTTTGTCCTTGAAATTGTTCGGGGACTGTTCAAGGCTACAGAGAACACCCCCCTCCCCTTTTTCATTATGGGAGATAAACTGAGAACTTTTCTGACTTCCTGGTCTTCCTATTCACTCTCCTGAGCCACTGATTAAATAATAATTAATCTTTCAAAGTCGTTCTGATGTAACCTGTATGTCTGGATCAATTTCTTTTTTTTTTTTTTTGCCCGAGGGATTAACTCCAAGAGAAGAAAAACGACCTTCTCTCAGCACTGGCAATGACGTCACCTTTCCCCTCGGTGGTGTTGCCAACTTCTGAACAAACACGCACACACACAAACACACACACCTCTCCTATCATTACGCTCCTTTTTGTTGTTCTTTTTTCCTAGCTCGCAATATGTCCAAGAACTACGAATAAGGAAAGGTATCTCAGCTGAAGACCAAGTGTGTGTCTTGCGTCTTCACGGAAATGTGAAAAGACTCGGAAAGGTTGAACCTTTTGGCGCTGCTGGATGTTTCTGCACTCCCTCAGGCTGGGACAGTTGATCCTTGTTTTTGCGTTCGATCCTTTTTTAGACGGAGGTGTTCGGATCGGGTCGTCACTGAAACCACAGCTTGGGTTCGCGTTTTTTCTACTGAGCCCCAGAGATTTACCACGTCACAAGCGTTTGAGGGGAATTCCATACGTGTCTTTGTGTGTGTTTTTTTTTTTTTTACATATAGCTCTAAGGTGTAAAACAAGGTGCTGGACTGGGCTTTGAAGAAAAAAAAAAAAAGAAACGTTTACTGACTGTACTGATTTCTTTACACAATGCTGATTTTATAAAACTGGATATGAGAAATGGACTTTGTGAAATGTTGACGGCGGCATCGCGCAAGGCATGTAGCATTTGTGAAAATCCAGTTGTTTTATGAACAACTTTTGCATCTTGTGTTTCACTCCTGAGTTTGTTTTCACTTCCACTCGCTCGCACTCGCTCCTGACAGGAAACAATTCCCCTCAAACAAATTACGCCAAACCTGACTAGCTGTTTATTTAGGTTGAAAGTAAATGAAAAAGTTCTAATGGAGGTCTGGCAAGAAATAAAGTGAAAAATGGATGCAAAATGTTATAGACATTTGAATTGAGTAACGGCTTAATGAAATACCTTAAAGATTGTTGGTAAAAAAATTTTTTTTTTATCGATTATAGAAAAAAAATCAACACTGAATTGTTTGCTTTTTTGCTTTGTACATGCTGACGCTTTACGAGATTATACAATTGTCACATATCGAAGTTTATCATGATATTCATTTGAAGGGCGGGGCTTGACATCAGTGGGCGTGGATTACAACAACAAAAAATTGGTTTAGTTTTTTTGTTGATCATTTCAAAGATGAACTAGAAAGGTTGGCAAAATTTACTTTTTTTTTTTTTTTTTTTACACCAACACCAGCTTCAGAACAAGGTTGTGTGCGAGAACTATTATCTCAATGCGATCGGTCAGAATCAATTCATAATGTTACAATTATTTAGGCAAATTACAAAAGCAAAAAAATTATGAATACAAACTGCTTCCATGTTCGACAAAGCACTTGGAAAAAACACTTAATTTTTCACAAGATTATTGCTTTTTCTTCTTTTGAATTTATGGGTGGTTGGTTGCAACACCACCACCTACTGGACTGGAGTGTGGAGGATTGGCAGGAAATAAACAACACAGCGAAATTATACAGCATTTTAGTTCCTTATTTGGAATTTACAAACAAACAAAAAATTCAACTGAAATAGAAAAAAAAAAAAATCAGCTGTTGAATCAAATCAAATCAAATCAAATCAAAAATTGCAATTAAACAAAACTAAAGCCGTGAGTCACAGCTCAAGTCCAGAGTTGGCTTAGTTTTATTTTAACAATTTTATTTTGATATAAATAATCAGGATTAAATCGTGTCCAACATGGAAGAGGGATACGGCAAGCTAATCGAACGCGTAGCATTGTAAGTAGTGGCGCTAGCGCTAAGACATAGGCATTGTTTCTGATGTTTCATCAGAACGTCACGCGAATGGTCAGGAGGTGAACGGCGGGACGAGTAGGAGACGGGTCTGGGGACGATAGCGGCAGGTTGCAGCAGCAGGATTGAGGATACGATTAAAACATTTTTTTTTTCTGGTCATTCCAAGTCGATGTGCATCAGAGGGTGTTTGGTTTTGGTGTAATAACTTTCTGTTATTCACATGCAGTAACATTGCAGTAGATCTGATTTCTCTAGAACATTGTATTTAATTTAATATATCTATAATAACGACTACTTTTCGTACATTCACGTAAAAAAAAAAAAAAAAAAAAAATGCGTGGAATTCATGCCGGTGTAAGAGACAGGTTGCAGAGCGAGGTCACATGACTCGGTGACTTTAAGTCAACAGCGAGTAGATCATTGCTATATTAACCGACTCAAGGTGAAATCGTTGAAGGAACGAGCGCAGATTTAAGCTAATGAGGCGTAAAAAAAAAAAAAAAAAAAAACCCGTCCCGCTCGAAGCCTCACTGCTGCAACATCCTGCTATGTAACGAACACTGTATTTCCCGTTTTTAATTCATATCTACAGCTACCTGTTTATCCATCGTCCTCTTTATCACGCATCCTGCAAGCCGGATTATTATGGCATGGAGGAGACACGGAAAAGTCTATTTTTGGCCCCTTCTGAAAATGTGATAGACATTGCAAGCTGGCGTGATAGCAGCTGTGGAGTGTGTGTGTGTGTGTGTGTGCTTGGGTGTATCGAGTCAACAGAGTGACAGTTACTATGGTCGTGTTGTCACAAATCCACCCTGCGGAGCAGCTTGAGGAGCGATGCATCATGGGAAGGAGGAGAGGGAGCCTTGCGTGTCGACGGCGTGCGCGTGTTCTATAAACTTTCTTGGCTGTCCGAACCCTGAGAATGTGCCTTTCTCTCTTTCTTACTCAAACCTGTCCTGTATTTTTATTATCTTTTTTTTTTATTTTAATTTTTTTTATTTTGCAAATGGTATGTGATTTAATTTATTCCCAGATTCATGAAATGGAAACACTACAGACGAGCGGAGAAGTAAACGAGCTGCCAGGTCACATGAGGAGATGATCTGTGCATAATGGGAATCCTAGAGTGAACAATAATCTAGCTTTAAAATGTCAATAAATTACAAGTTTGTTTGAAGTCGGGCCGAGTCATTTTCTTCTTTATTTCAATAATAAAAAAAAAAAAATATATATATATATATATATATATCTATCTATCAAGGTTTAAGTGACCGCTGAAAAGCTTGAACTCGAACAAGCTCTATAAACAGTGTTTGTCTCCGCGAGACTCTTCGTAGAAATTCTCAAACGTTTATGGGGGTCCTGGATGTGTGAGAGAGAGAGAGAGAGAGAGAGAATGTGTTGTGTGTTTGTGTGTGCCCTTTCTATTCTCTGTGCAGGCCTGGGAATCTGTCCAACCGTCTGTATTAACGCCGAAGCCTTAACCCTGACCCTCGGAACCATGGGAACGGGGCGGGAGAGGGGGAGAGAGGAAGGGGAACAGAAAGAGAGAGAGAGGTGATTTAGGTGGTAGTTTTAGAAGAATTGCTTTCAGTCAGATCAAGTGGGAGGGAAAGGAGAAGCGAGGGAGGGTGAGGAAGGAAAAGAGGTGGATGAAGGGAGATGCTGTCCGTTTTTATTCTTTAAAATAAAAGTAGGAAAAACAACGGGAAGGATGCAGACGGGTAGGGATTGGGAGAGAGAGAGAGAGAGCAGGAATTCCGGATAAAGAGAGAGAGAGAAAGAGAGAGGGGGAGAGGTTAAGCAGAAGACATGCCTTTGTTTATCCGTTTAAGCGGCGCTGTTATGAAGCAAACGGTTGCGTAACTCTTTTTGGCACTTTGACCAGGTTTTACATAAAACCTTTAAACACAATGGTGAAGTTCACAGCCAGCCAGAGTAATTAGTTTCCACATAAATGTGTGTGTGTGTGTGTTTAATGTCATCGTTTGGAGCAGGAATGTAAATGATTAAAACAAGTAGAGGCACGCTGCAACACAAAAAATAACCAACCAAAGAGCAGATCGGTGCAAGAAGTCACCATCTGATTACGTTCCCCAGCGTTCCCCTCCACAGTGTTCGGCCAACGAGTCCAGTTTCATTTAGTGAAGGAAAAAAACAAGCTTTTTGTATAGATCTACAGTATATATACGGTTACATTTAATTTGTTCTCTAGTAGTTTCTAGAGCTATAGACCAGGGACGCACTCCCACCACGTCTCACCCCTTCACTCCAGCAGGACAGAAGAGGACAGTAGGCCCTGTTTAGGCTGCACGCCCCGTTCAGCCAGACCAGATTGCAATCAGATCGCTTAGAATTTTGCAGATCCAATTTTTGGTTTGAAATCAGATTGGAATCGGATTCCGAAAGATTTTCGAACCGATTATCAAACTGTCCGGGTCAAGTGGACACGCCACGTGGTACTGGACAAGGAGTCATGGACCAACGACTAGACAGTGATCGGATGAGATGTGAGATCTTTGTTCTCGTTGTTATCAGTCACCAGCATTTGGCGTCACGCGACACATCGGCGTCGTTACCACGGCGTCCGATGGCATGTCAGATTCTGAACAGAGCCAGATCCGTCCTGATCAACAGTGTGGACGGTCAGTCGTGAAGCTCGGATTTGTGAAACGACACGGACTTTTGCCTGCAGTCTAAACAAAGCCTGAGGAAGGAATGACGGTGGTGTTGCAGGGAAGCTTTTACTCAGCGGACAGGGAAGAAAGATCAAGAAATGGAGAGCAATCTTCGGCAAACTAACATTCATTCCATCGTCACATCGTTGTTAAGCTAACATTCATGGAAGGAGTCTCCAGTGTCCAACTCTGGACAAGTCTCCAGGACAGGGGAGTCTGACAGCTCTTTGACGTTCCACAACACAAATGGTGACCGTTATATTTTACAGTCATGTGGCTGGTGCTGGTGAACGGGCGTGGTATAAAAGCAGTAAAGCACTTCGGCAGGCGCTGGATTCATTTCCTAAATCAACCCCCCCCCTCCCTAAATCATCTAAATAAACAAAGGGAAAAAAAAAAAAAGAAAACAATGTGTCTGAGACTGAGTTCTAAATGAATAACAGACTTGTTGAACCTCAGCCCGAGAGACAGAGAGACAGGGGGAGACGCCATCATTTGCAATTCTAATGCGAGAGAATGCAGCGTCAACAGCGAGCACAATGCCCGAACGCAGGCACAACAAAAGAGTCTGGAGCGTGTGCCTAATCAGGGGGAGTGTGTGTGTGTGTGTGTGTGTGTGTATGTGAACAAGCTTCATTAGAATTGCAACACTGCTGTGAATAAAACGAGCTGAGAACGATGCTTAATTTTGCCATCAGCACCTGCATGTGTGTGTGTGTGTGTGTGTGTGTGTGAGTGAGTGTGTGCGCAAGTCCAAACTGTCACGCGCCCTTTTGAAGGATAATAAAGATAGAAGAAAACCACCAGGAGGAGAAGGGCTATCTATGAAGATGAAAAGGTGTCGAAGTTCACTGGAATGTTCTCTCTCTCTCTCATGACCGGTCGTAACTTGTTTAATTATATTCCGCCGCAAACTCTCCTAAAAGAGATCCTTTTATCTGAATAAGGATCCTAACAGTGCTGAGATGTAAAGAGGTTTCTACCTCGACCTTTGCCTTTTCTCGTTGCCGTAATGTTGCTCTGTTGTCTCACTTCAGCGTTCCTGCATTACCCAGAACGCACTGGGATAAACGCTGCTTAAAGATCGAAGTCAAGTCTCGCACGTGCTCGGGCTACGTTTTAATGAGAAATATACAGTATGATGATGATAAAATGATGTTAATTCCGTTATGCTGCCACGTACCGGCTGCATCTACTGCGCTGGAGTTCTCATTCATAACCTCTGGGCTGAGAAGCTAGTCAACTCCATCGCTACTGCTAACGTTACTGTGACGTCAGAGTCGCGAGCGATAATTTCCACAGGACGTACAAACAAAATACAACAATACCAGACAAAGAGTCTCTGAACACATCAGAAATATTGTGTTCAGTAGGTTTAAATCAGTAAGTGAGACAGGAACTCTGGGCGCGTGTGCTAATGCGCCTAACAAGCTGGGAACATTTACAGGTTTCATTTTTTGGTTCAGAAACTCACACAGAGCTTAAAAGCTGTAAAAGACACACAGATGAACATGTCACAGAGCAAAGAACTAATGAGTGAAGAGTTTTTTTTGCTAGAGTTTATATGTGAGGCTCTAGAACTTTCTCTGCACTTAAACGCCTCAGGGCAAATACAGCCTGACCTGCTGCTGGACGCGACAACACTGACATCATGTGGCCAGTTACAGAACTGCACTCGATAAGGTTGAACCAAAAGACTGGTTTCTGCTAATATTGCACTTGAAAATAATATTAATAAACATGAAAAAAAAAAATGAGCCAGAGAGCATTAAATCATTTCATTAAAAATGAATGAATCAAACGTTTACTATTTAGTTTAATGCCATGAAAAAAAGTTAATACTCTCACACGTGTGTATTTGACAAAACAATCATGATGTGTCTTTAAATTACATTTACAAAGTCATTATTAAGCATACATTTAAATAACAGTATTCGTATATTATTTAATATTTTAATTCTATGTACATGTATTAATATTTATATTAATATATGTGTTCAAATATTTCTATTTATCAGTGTTGTTATTGAAATAATACATTTGTTACTTGTATTATTATTACCCACATAAGAGTATAATAATAATATTTTTTTAATTTTAATATTACAAATAAGTATTCGGCATCACTAACCTATTATTATTATTATTATTATTATTATACTAACTAACTTCTAAATCATTTTAAAATCTTTTTTTATGAGATATGAAAATAAATAAATATTTGGCATCGTTAGCTGTACTGTTTTTGTAAAGAAAATTAATATTGTAGTATTATTGTTATTATTATTAATAATATTATGATATTTAAGAAAAATATTATTATTATTATTATTAATCTTTTTTATTATTACTACTATAAAGAACATTTATTACTATTTAATCATTATTAGTACAATAAAAATATTATTATTATTTCATTTTATTATTAAAGGTTTAATTTATCATTATCATCATCAGCATCATCACAGGGCAACCTTCTCAACCACGTGACCTGCTTCCGGTCTACCCCGGCCTCCTCGGCGCGCGCATGCGCAGTCGGACTCTCCCGCTCCGTAGAAGCGTAGGCGACCCAAGATGGCGGCGGTGGTGGAGAATGTTGTGAAACTGTGAGTACATTTCTCACGCTGTCGGTGGGTTAACGCGAGCCGTCAGCGTTTCCGCGCGTGTTAAGAACAGACCGGGGGGTTTAAAGGTGGCCTGGGTTTGTATTAAACAGCGAGCGACGCCTGGAAGCGCACTGTTGTAGCGTGTTGCTAACATTAGCTAGCTGGTACGCGTTAGCCGAATGTCCTGTACGGGGGTAAAAAAAAAAAAGAAAAAAGGAGAGCGAGCACTCGCTACCGTTATATTAACCACACCCGTATTCGGGTCTCCGAGTCCCACTTTTGCGGCGCGTGGATTGGTTCGTTGAGTCACGCCCTCTGCGAGGCGATTGGCTGATTCGATGTAATTCGTTTGGAATGTTGAGCGGACCTATCAGAGCGCGGGTTGGTGACCGAGGGGGCGGGGTTTTAAGACAGAAAACGGATGGGGAACAGAACAGCTTGTCCTGTGGGGAGGAAATGGGTCAAGTTTTAAAGGTTTTTTTTTGTGTGTGTGGGAAATTATCTTTTTTGAACAATTCAGGAGTTTTAAAGATCCAGCGATGATTTAGAGCGGGTGTGTGTTTGTGTGTGAGTTTGTGTGTGAGTGTGAGTGAGTGAGTGAGTGTGTGTGTGTGTTCCCCTCCCCTGGAGCAGTAGAAACCGCCCTGCCTGCCCCTCCAGCTCTAAAGATCAGCTTTAACTCACAGAAACTCTCACAAACCCTCAGTTTTATTAGTGGCGACTTTAAATCTACCTCACACACACTTTAATTAGATAGAGTTTTATGTCAGGTGAACGTGTTTGATTTCTCTGTGCCAGTTAAATTAGTCCTGCTGCTTTAAACACTTGATTATTATAATCTCAGTCTGATCTAATCTGATCTAATCTGACCGCTGCACTCAGTGTGAAAGGCTTCAAATCTGCAGGGGGAAGTGAGACGAAACCAGAACCAGGAAACGATTTCGGTTCACGAAGCAGATTTCGTAATTTCCTTTCTAAATTAGGGTATTCGTAAAAAAAAAAATAAAATAAATAAAAATAAAAAAGACAGTTAGTTCTCATGAGAATTGACATACTTTCAGTTCCTCACGTTTACTGTTCCACGCTTAAACATGGAAGAAACCCTATAACTGTGGCTATCATCTCGATGTATCCGCACTGATTATTCCTGGATGTAGTAACGAGCCACGGCCACTAGAGGCAGTCTAGGATAGACACGAAGAGTTCTGATACCGATATCGGAGCATATTTTATTGCTCGAGGACGAGACGCTGCATCCGCCTTTACGATATCGTCCTCGCCTCCTCCCCTCCTCGTTCGAGCCCTTTTTAGGGCTTTTTGTTGTGGCTGCTCGGCAACAGCGTGTCACCTCCTGCTGCTCTCTCAGTCTCTCTCACAGAAACGCAGAGGAGGTTCAGAGTTAAACAGTTTTCAGCAGTGTAATCACCTCAAGTCTGGTTCGTTTTGATCAGTGAGAACACAATTGTTCCACGCTCGGGAACGGATCGAATCAGATATGGAACCAACGGAGATTTGGTTCTCCGTACTCTGGTATGCTCACCGATACAGCAGGTGGCACTATGCACCGACTCGGTTTGTGAACGAGGAAGTTAAGCCTTGTCCTGTCTTTTAATAGAATTGAAATTTTGACAAAAATAGCAACAAAAAAAAAAGAGTCAGGAGCGACGCCGTCACGTGCCTTCCTATGCCATTGTCTATGAAGTCAGAAAAAAGACAATAAAACGAAAGGAAAAAAATGATAAAACTGAGAAATAAAGTAAAGTGAGAGTTATTCTGTCTTACTTTGCTGCTTCGCACTAGTTGTACACTGTTAATCTCATCTCTGTTTTACTATTTTACATCACAATTTTATGATTTGCATCAAAATGTAACATTGTTAAGGTTGTGAATCCAAAGGTCACGGGTTCAATTCCAGAGCACGGTACAAATCAGTTGACACCACAGTGTTTAACCTGTTTGTGTGTGTGTGTGTGTGTGTGTGTGTGTGTGTGTGTGTGTGTGTGTGTGTAGACTGGGAGAGCAGTACTACAGGGACGCACTGGAGCAGTGCCATAACTATAACGCCCGTCTGTGCGCAGAGAGGAGCGTGAGGATGCCCTTCCTCGACTCGCAGACTGGCGTCGCCCAGAGCAACTGCTACATCTGGATGGAGAAGAGACACAGAGGACCCGGTATAAGATGTGCACACACACACACACACGCGCGCATTAATATATACATCTACTTACATAGATGTATATAGTGTATAAATAAATATATGCGTTTGTTTCTGTCTGTCTTTGCGCAGGTGTGGCTCCGGGACAGTTATACACCTACCCCGCTCGTCGCTGGAGGAAGAAGAGACGAGCTCACCCTCCCGAGGACCCTCGCCTGGCTTTCCCCTCTCTGAAGACGGGTACGCGCCTCTCAGCGTTTACAATATTATGATGACAGATCTGTCATCTTCTTTTCTTTCTTCTTTCATCATACTTTAAATTTCCGCGTGTGTGTGTGTGATCAGAGTTGGACCTGGGTCTGAAGAAGGACCTGCTGGCCGCGACCGACGGCAGCAGCAGTCTGGAGGCTCTGCTCCGCGGAGAGCCGCTGGAGAAGCGGTCGACCCTGGAGGTCCGGCCGAGCGACGAGGAACCGGCGCACAACGAGTACGCGAGCGCCGGCCTCAACCCCGCCTCCAGGGTCAGGAAGGTAAACTCAACGCCGCGCTCCCTCACCGTATCTCGTCCCCGTGCATTTCACACACTCACTCTCTGTCTGGGTGTCCCGCGGACACGTTCGCGTCTTTTCCGGTTCTTTCTTCTAGACATCAAAGCGAGAGCGTCATGACGTAATTTTTCCTTCTTCAAAAGATCAACACGATGTCTGGAACGACAGATATTCTAAGCGACCATGTCGCTATGGTTACCACAAGCCGCGACGGAGGAAACGCTGAGCTTTCTTTCATACAGGAAATGGAGGAGTTTTAAGCTTGTGTGTGTGTGTGTGTGTGTGTGTGTGTGTAGAGAATCGTGGAACCTGATGACTTCATGGACGACCTGGACGATGAAGATTATGAGGAGGACACCCCGAAGAGACGCGGCAAAGGCAAAGGAAAGGTAGCGTCCGGGCAGATTTCTCAATTTACAGGAAATCGACAAGATCATGTGACTTAATCCTAGTGCTCATGTGTGTGTGTGTGTGTGTTTGTGTTTAGGGACGAGGAGTCAGCAGCGCTCGGAAGAAGCTGGACGCGGCAGCCGCTCTGGAGGATCGTGACAAACCGTACGCCTGCGACAGTGAGTCTCACACACACACACGCACACAACATGCTGGGAAATGTAGCTCAGATTACAACACACAATCTCTCTGTATCCTTTGTTTTTTATTATTTTACCAGTTTAGTGTTTGTTTAGTTTTTTATTCTCGCACACTCAGATCCAGCATCAACAATCTCCAGATCACGTTATCTTTTATTCTGATGTGACGCTCTAATAAAACTCGCGTTCATTCTCGCTTTTCTGTTTAGTTATTTTGTTTTGTCCTCACGACGCTCCCGATCTCCCGGCGATCTTCCTGCGCTCACGTTTCTGATTTTTTTTTTTTGTCTCTTCAGACCTTCAGAACTTCATTCGACTACTTCTTACTTTTATTTTCCTGATTCTTAGTGTCAATCTGTGAGTCTGTCATTTCTCTCCCTCATTCTTTCTTCTTTCTCTTTCTCTTTTTTTCTTTCTCTCTTTCTCTTTCAGACTCTATCAAACAAAAGCACATTTCAAAAACTTCCGAACGAGGTACATCTCTCTCTCTCTCTCTCCCCCCCCTCTCTCTCTTCCCCTCTCTCTCTCTCTCTCTCTCTCTCTCTCTCTCACTCTCTCTTTCACTTCCTGTTTCTGATTTCTCTTCACTGCCTTCCTCTGCTCGTTGCTTGATTTGTGAATGAATGTGTTTTTTTTTATTTTATTTTATTTTTTTAACACATGCATTCATTGTTGTTTGTTTATTTCAACAATAAAGGGTGTGTAAACCATGCACATGTTTAAAGCTAAGAGAGGGAAAAAACTGTGGGAGGAACAAAAAAAGAAAAGAGACAAAGGACAAGCTCCGAGTACAAACTTGAACGTCTTAGGCCAAGCTGACATTAAAACTCTCCATGCCTGTTTAACAGCGCACGTGTAACTCTAATTCAGCTTCGAGGTGCATCACTGACGCTCACTGGACTGGATCAGTAACACCGTCCGATCACAAGGATAAACTAAATCAGTAACGCTGAAAAGACAAGTTTTGCAAGATCTTGCAGAACTTGACTTGGATCCTATGTGTAGTGTTTTTTTTTTTTTTTTTTTCTCAGATAAAAAAAAACAAACAAAACTTTTCAACCATGCACCATGTTTTTTGTTTTTCTTTCTTAGATTCATTTTTTTCAAAAAAATTTCCCACCCATAAAGGGGCTCTGTAAATTTCACCATGACGTTAAACTTGTAAACTTTTAACGGTAATGCTTTGAGATGTTTTTGCTAAATGAGGGAGTGATGTTTATAGCTACTAGAATAAACGTGGATATAAGATTATTATTATCATTATTATATTTATGTTTATAGGTGACTTTGCTGTTTAAATGCACCATTATGTGTCCATTGCACTGTTCCACCTAGTGGGCCTTGAAGGTACTGCAATTGGGCTGTGAGGGAATATTTCCCAAAAGAAGTCATTTTTACTTTCATACCTAAGCTTGAAATCACGGCAAAGTTCCTACGATGAAGTATTAACATTATGAAAAAGGAATTCGTACTATAAGTAAAACAAAACCATGGGATTTAAGTGACTTTTATATTATTTTCAATATATTTTATATTGCAACTATATTTTTGTATTTGTTCTTTAATAATAAAAATAATAAAAAGTAGGGAAAAAAAAAGTTGATGAATGTCATGGTACAAGCTGAAAAATGTTTCTCAGCGTTATCATCACTTTCCAACAATAACCACAAACGTCCCGAAGTATCTCAGGATTGTTCCAGTGCAGCAGAGATCAGACTTTGATCTGCCCTGAGATCAGTAACTTTTACATGGATGTGCTCAGGCAGGAAATACAAACCTAGACACCGTTTCCAATCGCCTGCAAATCGACGTCTGGGTTTTTTTGCTCTCTCAGTCACGGGGAATCCGCAGTGTGTGTTTGTGCACGACATCATCTAACCCTCATCCCGATCCGATCCCGGATTCAAACCGATGCCTGCTTCACTCAAACATTTCAAAACCTCTCGGATCTTCCCCCCCTTAGTTCTCCTCGTCTCTCTGTTTCACCTCCAGTTTGTGTTTTGTCGCTCATCACATCTTCTCCTGCACTTCGACTGAAATAGCACCTCTGCTTAACCTTTATTTATTTAGCCTTACTCTTGGTCATTTGTATGTATGTGTGTGTGTGTGTGTGGGATAGAGTGAATGTTTATCAGGCCTGATTATGTTTGTTTGAACTTGTAGAAGTATTCACCCCTCCCTTTTGTAGCTGTATGACTGGAGCTGAACCCGGCGTGAAGAACGGTGCTGGTAGCGTCATGTTGAGTTTTATTATAAACTTTGTTTTTGTAGGGGGTGGTGGAGGGGGGGTGAATATACGCCAAGCTAAATTTGAACCTCTCACCCTCTAGGTGAGAGTGTATATTTTTGCACGTGTCTATTTTTGCAATACAAGTTTACCAGTAACGCTGAACTGTCAAGTTTTTGCGAGATCTCGCAAAATGTTTGTGAGATCTCGCAAAACTTGCCTTAGGTCAAGTTTTGTCCTCTTTTTTTTTCTTTTCTCTCTCTCTCTCTCTTGATTTTTTTTTTCTTTTGCTATTCCATGTCTTGTTTTTTCGTTCTATCTCAGTAGAAGAAAAAGTATGAATGTGGAATAATAATAATTATAATAATAATGCATGGTGAATTTAGTTTTATGTACATCTGTGTGTGTGTGTGTGTGTGAGAGTGTGTATGTATGCGTGACTCAGTCGCTTGTTCCCAGAGATGAGAAATAGAAACCATGACCTTTGACAGAAGCGCCCACCCTTAACTCCCTTGTAGACTTTAGAGCTATTATTGGTTTCTGTAGGCAGTTTTAATCATCTGTGTGTGTCTACATGTAACTATGTGTGTGAAGAGTGAAAAATGAGGTCATCGGTTTGTGTGTGTGTGTGTTTGTGTATAGTCTGCGGGAAGCGCTACAAGAACAGGCCCGGACTGAGCTACCATTACACCCACTCTCATTTAGCCGAGGAGGAGGGCGAGGACAAAGAGGAGGCGGAGCTTCAAGTGCAGACTCCGCCCCCGCCGGAGGATACTAAGAGTGAGGAGCTCCGCTGAGCTGTTTGTTGTTGCTGTCAGAGGCAGTTTTAAATATCCCGACTTGTGTTCTTGTTATAACGTGTGTTCGTCTCACCGTAGCTCCGCCCCTCTTGTCTTTCTGTCCTTTCTTTCCGCAGCCCCTAAGAAGGGTCCCGATGGCTTGGCGCTGCCCAACAACTACTGCGATTTCTGTCTGGGCGATTCCAGCATGAACCAGAAGACGGGGCAGTCGGAAGAGCTGGTGTCCTGCTCCGACTGCGGACGCTCCGGTACGAAGGAACACCCCCCTTTTTTTGTGTGTGTGTGGGGGGGGGGAAAAAAACCTGTTCTGTTCCGGGAGCATGTTCGTAAGTCGGATTTGTTCTTAAGTCAGACAAAAAGAGTTTTATACGTACGTCTATGATATGAATATACAATGTAAAGCATACCAATCCACTTGACCAAAAGAAACACAAATAGTTTAAGAATAAATCTCTGTCCCCTTTCCAAATACTGCCATCATGTGGCCAAAAAAACGTAATTGCGCCTAAGGAGTACTTAATCTCACGCGTCAGATATAACAGTGTTTGTCTCTGTGCCTTTAAATCGCGAGGGGAATCCTGGGCGACATTTTGTCTCGGAGCTGTTTTCCACTTTATTGGAATGTGTTTTGTTGAGGATTTTTTCCGAAATTAGGATTATTCGCCATCAGGAGAGACATTTTCTATGTCTGGTGAGACAGACTCATAGAAGCCGGGTCTGTGGAAATTCGTAACTCAAGGATGACCTGTAATAATAAAAAGGGTAGATGAGTCGATTAGCTGTCAATCATGATGGAAAAAAACAACAACATTTTTTCAGCATCACACCTGCTCTTATATATATTTTCTGTTTTTTTTTTCTTTTCTTTTCTTTTCTTCAGGCCATCCCTCGTGTCTGCAGTTCACCCCGGTGATGATGGCGGCGGTGAAGACGTACCGCTGGCAGTGCATCGAGTGCAAGTGCTGCAACATGTGCGGGACATCGGAGAACGACGTACGCGTGGTCCACTCGCCGCTCACACACATCTACATTAGTTTATTGGTAATCCAGGTGCATTCTGGGTGAACACCTCGTTAATCCTTTCCTCGTCCACAGGACCAGCTGCTCTTCTGCGACGACTGCGACCGCGGTTATCACATGTACTGCCTCAACCCGCCCATGTCGGAGCCTCCCGAAGGTACGCACGCAGACACGACCCAAACCCCCCCCCCCCCCAAACACACAAACACACACACACACACAACCCTTTACAAGTTAACGCTGCTCTTCTCCCTCCGCCCTGCAGGAAGCTGGAGCTGCCACTTGTGTCTGGACCTGCTGAAAGAGAAGGCTTCCATCTATCAGAACCAGAACGCTCCGCCGTCGTGATGGACCCGCCCGCTCACAACAACAACAACAACAACAACAACACTGGCCCGCGTTCCCGGTTCCCCCTTCCCTGCGAGCGAGCGAAGATCTATAGAGAGCCAGAGAGAAAGAAAGAGATGACGGGAACGGAGAAATACAATTAACCTATTCACCCAAGGAAGAGGGAGGGGTGGGGTGGGGCGGGGTGGGGCGGTGCTGAGACGACGACGACAACGCAAAACAACCGTGAAGCGAATCCCTCGTCTCGACAGGTTTAAACCCGATATGACTGTTACACAGTTCCAAGTTTTAAACTACCCTCTGCTTTATGTTTTCAACTATTAACTCAAAAAGAAAAAAAACAACAAACACACACCGATAACTGACTAATCCGCAAAAGCAAGTCTAATAAAAGCGCTCTGCGTCCTTCCGCTAACTCGAAATATCCGCCAGTAGAGACTACTCTTCGTACCGGGTTACATAGCAATAGTTGAAACCAATCAGCATGCTTGTTCTGAATAAAAGCAAACGGTAGCTGTCAAGGTTTTTTTTTTTTTTTTTTAAGGTTTTTTTTTTCTCCTTTTTTGTATATTTATATATTTGTAAAGCATATAAAAGTGTGATGTATTTAAAAAAAAAAAAATAATGAGATTCTTAAAAAAATAACTAAATAAAAAGTGACCGGTTACTATTTTAGCGGTGTTCCTTTTTACGTCGCAAGCGTCACCCAGCCAGTGCCATCGATGCGTCCGCTTCGCCGCCACCGCCATCACCGGATTCGTCGACGATCATGACTTGATTAAAATATATTTTTTTTTTAAAGACATTTTTTTTCCTTTTACTTTGAAAGTGAAATATAACTTCCTCAAGGATCTATCTAATAAGGTGAAATGTTGTAGTGTATTAGCGTACAAGACGGCTCAGGACATTGACATTGTGACATTTTGTGGCTTATTATTAAAAACGTAAAAAAAAAAAAAAAAACGATTCGTGGATTCGGAGAGTTACTCGGCTCATTACTCAGGTTTGTTCCTCGTCCGTTTTTTCCGACTCTTGTCAGAACCAGCTAATCCAGTCCTGACGCACTGTTTAGCATGAAATGCAATATGGCCTGATTAAAAAACAAAACAAAAAAACGGACATGACGTCCTGTCTGTCGAGACGACGACGCCGGTGTTATTTTCTTTGTCCGGGCGGTTACCTAGGCAACCCGCAGTACTTGTGAGTATTGCTTCCAGCACCTGTCACTTTGACCGTATCCTAGTGTCATTTACAGTTAGAACTGTTTAACCATATGCATGTTTACCTGGTACCACTTATCAAAGTACACCCGCGCTTACGCTCGCCTCACTTTAAACGCAACAGGTTTTTTATTTGTTTGTTTGTTCGGGAAAGTTTTGTAATATTTAGTTTTGCTCTTAGATCAGTAGTCAGCTAACACACTTTAATAACACAGTAATTAAAGGTAACACATTTTTTGTTGTTGTTGTTTTTTTTTTTAGTACAGCTGTTTTAATTTAGTTTTTATTTGATCAGTGGCCATTTTTTATTTGTTTTTGTCAAAAAAATTTTTTGCCAAGTTTTCTTTAAAAAAAAAAAAAAGAAGAAATAACGGTTTCGTTCATGATGGAATGTTTTTGCTTTTGTGGTACAAATCATGATTTCTTTTTCTTTCTCGGAAGAAAATAAAACCTATTTAGCACTGACTATTATATTTACACTCTGCTGCATCGAATTTTTTGACTTTTTTTTTTTTTTACTTCTGGCTCTGTGGGATGTAAATGCTTGCACATAAAAATAATGTTTTTTCTCTGTGCTTTTGAAGTAGTAATCAACTTTTTAGTCATGTTTATACATTCAGGTGGGTCTCCAGTGTGCATGAACAAACGACACGACAGTCCCTAATCTTTGCCCTTTTTTCATGTTTCCAGGTCAATATAAGAAAGTCGATGAGCTTGTCGCTCAGCTCTGCTGTTTTCTAGTGTGGTTTTGGCTCAGCGCACAGTAGCTCATTTACGTAGACACTAAAATGGCACATTTGGAGGAGGAGTGAAACGGAAGGAGTTTAAAGGTAGGTAGATAGATAGATAGGTTGTTAGATAAGATGGATAAGAGTACTTTATTAACACCAAAGGGAAATTGTAATAAAAAATTGTATAACATTTTAAAATATATGTATTATTTGAGTCACATCCGAGTTTCCTGTAGCGCATTTGCACGGGATAAGCGGAGCCTTTGGTTTTACTTGAATTTACTGACTTGTCTCCTGGGTATACAGTTTATATCTTGATGTGTGTGTCTGATGAAAACAGGAGGGGAGGGTGTGTGCGCCTGTGTGCAGACTGTGTGATACAGAAAGAGAATTTATGGACGTCCGGTTAGATAAAAAAAAAAAAGAAAAAAAAGAAGAAAAAAAAAAACAGTATATATAGTTATTGTGCCCTGTTTCATTTACATTTCACCTGGTTAAAATCTCATCGCTCGAGCTTTACGCTTGGTTTATCTGTAACACATTAACCTTGACTTATGACGTGAATCTATACATTCCTATATCTATACATCTCTTTCTGATCATTAATTTCTAAGGAATTTTTACTTTGCAAATTACAGACATGGCTGATTCGCACGGGATTAAGATCACCTACAACCTCCGCAATTATTACAAATCACACAAGGTCCCCAGATAATACTAGTCCCGTGCGAATACAACATTTGTTAAAGAAAAAGGCAGATATGCGACTTTTCATTTCTTTTCATGATGTTAATCCTTCAATTAAAGTATACTGTACTAACTAGCAAAAAAAAAAGAAAAAGAACCTTCACACTGTAAACTTTTACCTCAAAAGCTAAATGATTTCCTTTCCCTCTAACCAAGAGCCCTCTAACCTAACCTGTTCCAGCATGACACCGCAAGCTTCATGAAGGAAAGGTGTGTTAAGGTCAAATCCAAAGAGCCGTGAACCTGAAGTTCTCCTCAACATCCCAACATTACAGCCTGAGCTCGCTAATGCTCAATCGTACTTGTATAGCGCTTTTAACCTTGGTCATTATAACAAATCAGCTTTACAGAATCAAAAAATTGTGGATATATATATATATATAAAGTCTAAACTGCAACTGATGGAGCAAGCCAAAGGCGACAGTGACATGGAAAAACACCCTGAGATGACAATGGGAATAAACTCTGAGAGGAACCAGACCTAACAGGAATCCATCCTCATTTTGATTATATCCACATCATAGTAATAAAAACACAAATTCTCACAGCCACGCTCCAGAATCTAGTGGAAAGCCTTCCCGGAAGAGTTTAGTGCATTAGCAAAGGAAGGAAGAAATTGGACTGGGATGTTTAATAAGTACATACGGGTATCATGGTAAAGGGTGCACAACCTTTTCACCATATAATGTTTGTATATAAATCTGTAACTGTAAAAAAAGTAAATGAAATAATGAAGTCAAGCGTTCTACACAGCATGCTTCATGACTGACCCGCTAATTATAACCAGTTTCACTGCCGTTTAATCATCGGATTTAGTTGATTAGTTGTGTATATGTGTATATCTATGATTGAGTCAATTCATTTTCATTTATTCTGACGTGGAAAGCAAACACTGATCTTCAAATTACTTTTAAAATTTATTTTTTTTAGATGAATTTTATAGTATTAACATAAACAATAACATAGCCGTAATGTGTTTTCCTTAAATATTTTTTTGTACCATAACAATGAACGAGCTGTAGCCTGAGTAATACCACCGATGGAAAAGTCCTCTCAGTGGAACAGTCTGGCTGCATTGTTCAAAGGGGCCGTGTATAGGAAACACAGCAGCGGTTGTTCTTTCCCCAGTCATCGTTTCCCCGTCCCTCTTTTTTTTTTTAAAAATGGCATGCAGCTGAGACGTTAAACTGGTAGGCAGGACACAAGGCAGATACCGTTGTAAGATGCTGGAGGAAAAAACTTGGGCACGGATTCCAGAAAACATAACATAGCAGTGCTTCAATAAACAGACCAAAAATATCCAAATGTTCCACGTCGTCTATATCTGATAGGGAGTCCAAAAACAAGGAAAAAAGATGTTCAGTGCATGTGGAGGCCAAAAAACATTACTATACACATGAGTATTATCCAAAACAAGATGCGGACTAAAAATACTTTATGCCTTTCGCAAACTCTTGAGGAATTACAGATTTCCGGTCAACCGGAGTAACCTACTGAAAGGGCGTCTTTAGAGATGAACTTCAGGGTTGCCTCTCCATTACTGTCCATAGACATTGTTTGTACATCACACTGTGCTACATGACTTATTTGCCCTCACTGAAGCACGACGGCTCGGCGGACTCGTTTGCCACTTTTTGGCATCATCGCGGCGGCAAAGTAGCAGCATTTTGAAAGTGGTTCGGAACGACTCGTTACACAGAGCGTAGCACATGGGGTTAATGGTGCTGTTGACGTAGCACAACCAGTACCCGAGATGCCACAACTTTTCAGGAACACAGTACGAAATAGAAGCCAGGACCATGATGTTGTACGGAGTCCACGTTAGGATGAAGGCCAACAGGATGGCACTCAACGTCCGAGCTGCTTTCTTTTCTCGAATAATCATGTTCATTCGCCGTTTGGTCTTGGGCTGTTTGTGGAGGCTGAGGTCCTGCAGTCTGTTCTTTTTCAGTGGAAGATGTCTGGAGGGTTGGCCGGATAATGGATCTGCAACTTGGGCAGCTAAGGCTGGAATTTCCTGCTGATACTCTGATGTTCCTTGCAGATCCTTGAGCTTGATCACGGCAGGGTTTGATGTGGACAGCGTCGTTGCTCTATTATCTTGTCTTTGCTCTTCCTCACTCGTCGAAGACGTCGCAGCGTCGTCGTCGTCCTCATCTTCCACGTTCCAGCTGCTGCCACTGCATGCCTCCTTGTAGTTGATTTCACTTGGTGGTGGTGGCATGGATAGATTTCCTGGAACCAAAGGAAGTTGTTTTTGTCTAGCGGGAAAGCACCCAACTGATGTTTTCCTGGCAAGCTCTGGACCCTTTCTGGGATGAGTCTCAATGCAGCTGCTAACACTGCTCCGAGTGCTGTTGGACCACTTGTTCGCTGCCTTCACTGAGCTACTCTGACTGCTACCAACAGAGCCGACAAACTTGGCAAGTCCTTTTGCCCTGTTTTCAATCTCCCAGTAAATTCTCCAATATAGGATGATCATGATGCTGACAGGAAGGTAGAAAGCAGCTATAGCTGTTCCAAAGGTTAAAGAAGGCTCTGTTAGGAAGGGGATAGAGCAGTTCACTTTGTCCTCCAATGCCTCTTCTGAATTGGGCCAAAACAAGATTGCAGGGGCCCACAGTACAAATGATACCACCCATGCTAGCGTAATCAACATCGCTGCTCTTCTGGGTGTCCGTTTGGCCCGATACGTTAATGGTCGGGTTACGGAAAAGTACCTGTCAAAGCTGATTACAAGGAGGTTCATAACAGAAGCGTTGCTAGCCACATAGTCTAACGCTAACCAGAGATCGCATGCAAGATGTCCCAACATCCAGCGGCCCATTATGATGTTAGCTGTGTAGAGGTTCATCGATACTGTGCCCAAGATTAAATCAGCCACTGCCAGACTCAGGAGGTAATAGTTGCTGATGGTCCGTAGTTGCCGGTTGAGCCGGAAAGAGATGAGGACTAGCAGGTTACCCAAGATGGTGATGAACGAGAGCGTCCCGGTCACAAGAACAATTAGAACCACTTCCCAGGGCTGATGGCCCCCCAGAGGGCCTAGATCGACCGTCGCGTTGGCTGCCTGGGATTCGCAGGTGTGGCTCATATTTCCACCCGAGATGCAACATGAAGCTTTTGAGGAAAAGGCTCATTCTTCAGGAGGATTGGAGAGTCACAGTTTTAGAGTGACTGGCTTCTGGAAAACATGGTCATCTGTCATTTTTCTGATGAAAAAAAGAAAAGTATGTGAAAAACAGGTAAGTTTTATCTTTAATGCAATCAATTGGGAAACTTGTAACGCTTTGTAATTAATTTCCTTTCCTTGCACACTTACATAAAGTATCTTGTCGGGTTGAGTACAAGACAAAGCAAGGGTAGATCATAGCAGCTGACCAACGCTGGCACATGGATAGTGCTGGAATTTGTAAACATCCTTCAAGCTCCTATCATCTAACTATTAATTTGCATTAATTTAAGCTAATAACTATTTAAAGAGCAGCAAACTCTTATTTTCATTATTGAGGTATTCTCAGTTAGAAGTAATACCATGCTTGTTTCACTTTAGAAACGTGCATGTCATGAGCCTGTCCTAACTATGAAAGGCTCACGTGGATATTGCTGTATCTTGACATACAGAGCTTGCTTGTTTTATAGCCTTAAGCTGCCAATAAACCTAACCTATACATGTTATCACCTTATGCTAGATAAGTCTGATTGCCGCTTCAGCCGCTCAAAACAACTTGTCAAAACAACTCCTGAAACGAAACCCAGATCCGCATCCTTTCTCTGTCACTTTTTGCCGTCTCTCAAATTAATTCTGCGAAACCTCATTAAGAATATGAAGCGTCTCCTGTTTACTCACGTCTGTTTGATGTACTCGGGATCATGTTTACTCAGACGTGAATTAACCCGGCCACGTTTGCTTTACGATAAGTAGCCTTTTAATACCTGTGCGCGTCTGTGGGAAATAAGCTTCACACGTGGCGGTGACGTCTTTTTACCCGCCGTGCGCACGGTGTACATCAGACGGCTGTGTTTTTCGTCACATACTCATGTGTAATGGGGTTTTGGAAAAACAACAGCAGCTGTCATGAGAAAAGTGACACAATCGAACCGATTTTAAAGTCGTTTCTTAAATTGGAGTGCTGCAGCGCTCGCTTAAATGCCTTTCCCCAAAAGTGGACACTGAAGTGGGTCAGTAAACCCTCTGCCTTGCTTGGTTTATTTAACCGGAATAGAGTGCGTCTGGGTTGATACTCCAGGGTGATGGTTAATTTGTCTTCTGCTTCGTCACAGCCGTGTTGTAGCTAATGCCATTTCAAACATTCTCACATGATTCATGCGTCCTGTCCTTTTAGAGACTTATATTTTATGATTAAAATGGTTTTAATTCAGTCCCGTTCACTCCCCTCTTCTCCTTTTTCTCATTCCATATCGTGCAAAACAAGTCATTTAATATTTGACTAAAACATATACAAAATGATTCCACCTTGAACCACAACCAAACACGGGTCTGATTTTCTGTAGACACTTATATATAGTACATATAAGTGTGTATGTATATATATATATATATATATATATATATATATATATATACATAGACATATTCTATTTTCTACAGACAAAAATATATCAAATCACTCTCTTCCTTGTTGATGATCTTTTGTATTTTTAAATGTAATTATACCATGCTTAATTAACAGAATGTGGTAACCTTTTAGAGCTGAGCTTTAAATATACACTACATGCATGCGGTATTACTGCAAAATCCTAGCAGTAGAAAAATCTTCTTGAAACCTACCTGTAAGTTCTAAAAATATATATTAAAATTAAAATTTACAACAAAACAAATATAAGATTATTACGTTTCTATTTCTAGTCAAATGCTACTAATATTGTAAGAGAAATTTATTGTTCTATTGCTAAAGACTTTGGTTTTAGAAAAAAGATAAAAGTAAACAAAACTCTGCCAGTAGAAAAAGAAATATTTGCTTAAAATTTGATTAGAAATAAACTTTTACATTTGAGATAAATGTAACTATTAAAGATATTTCTATTTGCTAAGATATTTTTAATTTTTTTAATGAAAAGTTTTTTCTCTATTTTTATCTTTGATTGTAAAGTTGGTGTACATGAATATTTTAATTTCATAAGCCACAAACCATGAAAATTTTATCCATATCAAATAAAACTTTATCTATAGTATAAAACAATCAAAATATGACATTACGGCTTACTGTTGAGGATGCAAGTCCAACGGGAAGTGTTTTTTATTTATTAAATTTTTTTTGTAGATGGATGTAACAAATATGTAATCCATATGATGAAGTCTGGGCTTCTGGTAATCATGGTTTAGCAGTAATTTTTTGAAAAATACGTTGTTTATACTTACCATTTGAGACGACAGTCTGCCTGTCCTTCAGCGGTGGAAAGTGTAAAAGCCAAACATTTCCTCATCCGGCACTGTAAATTTTGCGCATCTCCTTTGCCACCTGTTTTAGAAACCTCAACATACTCCCAATGGAAACGAAACACCTTGTGTCCCTTTTCGACTGGGCAGTATTACAAATACAGTTTTACAGCATGCAGTTTTTCGAGTTATAAAAGAAAAAAAAATTAAAAACAACCGAGAGGGCATGAGCTTACTCCAGCTCTGTCCAAACACACCAGAGGTTCGGAGCCAACTGTCATAATACGTGTGAACGGCGCACATGCACCGCTGCCGGAGAGCTGGTGACGAGTCTCAGGCGTCCACGCGCAGTGTTTACTTTCTGCTTCGCTCACGTAGTCCGTTTCCATTTGTTAATAATAAAGTGAGAGGTTAATTAAACGAGACGTCTCAAAGGTGGTGTTTTGTTGTTGTTGTTGTTTTTCAAATACAAGTAAAACACATACAAACTTGACTTTGACATATGACTTAAACCAACGCTAACATGAACTGAAAGAGTTTAAATACAATCTGTAAGCAGAATTTAACAAACAAAAATAATCTTTATTCTGATGTGCAGAAAAAAAAAATCTTGAAATAGAAAAAGGGAGGAAAAAAATGAAAGAGAATGAAAGAAAGTAAATCAGAGTTTGTGCAATCCTCAAGGTTTGTGAAAGTTTTGTATTTATTTGTTTTAGCACCTTCAGACCTAACGTCTTGTACCAGTGGTTAGATTTTAAATATTAGAAACATTTTAGTAACGTCCCTGAAATAAATCTACATCATGTTCAATCAAAAAAGAAATTCGTCCTGCACTGTTTCGCACCCCTGCTGGGTGACACTCTGATGTTTATGACCCCCTGGTACATGCTACTGTTTACGCTGCCATGAGCAGTAAAGCTCAATCACACCTGTTAACCCTGCAATGACGTCCAATCATAGCCAATTTCCTCAGGCGCCATGTTGGACTGTGTCTACACAATTACTGTAAAAGCTCTTGCAGTATTTGCTTGGCAACCGCCTAGCTAAGCTAAAAGCCCTCGTATGCACTCGTATGCACATTATAAAAATTCTCAGTTTATGAAATGTCATAAACCCTGTGACGGAGGGGAATTTATAAAGACAGACCGTCGTTCTTGCAATTTCCTCAAGAGCGACCCGGGGAATTATGGCTTCCCAGGCAAAAACAAAGCTGTCTGTCACTTATCATCTGTTTGTTGAACCGAGATTGGTTTGCTTTAGCGCTACGTGAGATGGGCCTAATTAAAGATGGCGGCTTATTTCATACAAGTGAAATAATCACAAATTGTAGTGAAGCTAAAGGAATATTAAATAAATCGCGTTATAGAAAGGTTTATGCTAACTTGCAAAAATAAAAAAAAGCTTAAACATGGCGACCAATAAAATACTGAAACTCTCACACACTAGGACTGATTCATTGTGCTGGATACGTTATAAGAAATTATGTGGTTTTTTTTTTTTTGGATTTTTCCCCGATTTTCTCCCTAATTTAGTCGTGTCCAATTCCTCCCCGTCACTAGGGGGCTCCCACATTAAGGCTACTACTACCACTCAGCCGGGAGGGCCGAAGACTATTACGTGTTTCCTCCGAACCACGTGACGCCAGCCGACCGCATCTTTTCGAACTGCTCGCTCGCGTACCGTTGGGGGCGGAGTAACACACTCGGAGGACGGCGCTATCCGCTCCCTCCGCTGCGCGAGCTCACAGACGCCCCTGACTGGCTGTAGAGCCGTGATTAATGTGGGAGCGCTATGTACCTCTCATCCCTCCCCTCTGAGAGAGCTCGGCCAATCAGCTCTCTCTAGACCTCCGGCTGCGAGAGGTTACAGCACCACCCGGGATTCGAGCTTTTACCACTGCGCCACTCGGAGGCCAGAAATTACGTGTTTATAAATGTCTACTTCAGAAAAATTCTTTCATCAGTGCTCCTGACTACGCGAATTTACGTGTAGGTAAGTCAACCACTAGTGTGAACCTGAATTGGTTGTGAAGAAATCATGCTATCTGTCACTCACCAATCGGCGATGACGTTAAAACAAACTGCCGAATGCTGCGTAGGGCCACCTTATACCACTGAACCAGTCCTGACCCTTTGATGTATGGACACCATCCACTAGACCTCTGAAGGCATGATGTGGTATCTGGCAGCAAAAACTGAAGTCCTGTGAGGTAGGGCTTCCATCGAGCAAACTTGTTTTTCCAGCGTGTCCCACAGGCACTCGATCAGATCAGATTGTTCCTTAAAGTGTAAACAACATTTGCAGAGTGTCGGGGCACATTATCCTGCTGAAAGATGCCACTTCAGTCAAGGGACAGCGTTTCTATGAAGGGGTGTAACTTGCTCTGCTCTGCAGCAATGTTTAAGTACTGTAGGTGGTACGTGTCAAAGCAGCATCTGTCTGAATGCGAGAGCCCAAGGTTTTCCAGCAGAACATTGCCCAGAGTATCACACTGCTTTTTTTCCCATAGTGCTTACTGGTGCCATCTCGTCCCCAGGTAAGCGATGCACATGCACCGACTGTCCGCACGAACCACTCCGTGGTCAAGTTCTGATGGTCATGTCCGCATATTGCTAGGAGCTTTTGATGGTGGACACGGGTTGGCCAACCTGTGCACCCTGACCAATCTGCAGCAACGCAGCCCCAAACACCCCCAAACCCCAATGCACTGTGTTCTGACACTTTTCCATCAGAGCCACCATGAACGTTTTCAGTACTGTAAAAACTTTCTTCTACAGTAGCTTTTCTAGCACGCTAACCTTCACTCTACGCTCACTTGTCTGCCAATGACCCTGTCACTGACTCTTTGCACCACTTGTATACTTATTCCTAATCTAAACCCTTATTCCTACTTCCAACACATCACTTGCTGGCAAATCTATGCCACCAGTAACAGGGGCAACTGTTAACACTGAGAAAATAATCAGCCTCAGAGATTGTAAGTTGAAATGACCTATTTAAAATAACAATCGAATTTTAGAAAGTAGTTTCTAGAATGCACCAACTTGCACCAACAGCCATGTCGCTGAGATCACCTCCTCCCCCCCCCCCCCCCCCCCCTTGTGATTGTCGGTTATAGGAAAATAATCAATACTGAGGGACCAATCAGAGTCGACGTTAGTGGAATTTTGATAAAATGTGTGTGTGTGTGTGTGAGGCCACACAGTACTGTGATGGCCAAGCAAGTCAAGTGTTTATGAAATACCATGAGCTTTATTTTGCTGAGAGGAAGAGGAATGGTTAGTGTGAGATTTAAGAGGGTTTAAGAACTCCAAATATAAGTGTGTGTGTAAGAATGTGTGCGCGTTCTGTCTTTCGTCTTGGCAGTCATGAGAGCAAATACATGAACACAGCTGCCCACTTACACACACACACACACACACACACACACACACACACACACACACACACACACACACACACTCCTTGCTACAGCACAGTCCTCATGCGGACTCATCCCTAAAGCCGCCTCGAGTTCCTGTTCAGCATCAGGATTGGGATCTGTTTGTTCCCCTAAAATCTATTCATGGCTCGAGTGTGTGCAGTGTGTGTTATGATCTGCTTCATTCTCACTCATGGGTTTTAATCGAGCCAAATATCTAGAATAAATCATGTTAATTGTTACACATAGATTATTATTATCGTACTGTTTATCACGAGGATTTATTTGTCCAAATATTTACGTCTTATAAAATGATTCCGTGTGATTTTTGTACTGCTACTACTAATAATTAAAATAATAATAATAATAGTTCCACTGTTTTAAACATTTTATATATTTAAATATTTTAAATATATTTTTGCTGCTTTATTTCAAAATAATATTGATGTACTGTAATTATTTTGACAATTGTGTCCATGACGAACGAGAAGAAAATAAAAGTTGTGTCACAGTAACATTTTTTGGACATACTGGTAATACTGGTATATTGCAAAGATCTTAATAAAAAACTAAAAATTGTATACTTAATATAATAATAATAATTATATAATATACTTAATATAATTCGTCATCTACTGTAAATAGTATGATTTTTTTTTCTTTTTTTTCTTAAAATTATTATTTTTTTAAACAGAAATAATTGGTGAAAAACAAACAAAACGAAACACTAATGTCCAAAAGTCCATATTTTCAATGTAGTTCTTTTAATGCAGAGTCTTTCCTGTCGAACTCCGTATGGAGGACTCGACAGTAGAGGGCAACAGATGTCCTCAAGACTCGAGGACAAAAATGTACTGAAGACAGTTTCTAAACTCTCCAGGTCCTCTCTGCTCGCCGTCTGTTTCTATTGTGTAAACGCTATTTTACAAATCCTTTATGCAGTGGATGTCTTGTTGTAAGAAAACGAATCCATGACATGCGTCTCCTCACTGAGGCTCTTGTTCCTATAACTCTGCATCTTGAAATGCTTTACTCATCTTCAACTACCAGTCAAAGTTTGGACACGCCTTCTAACTCCATGGTTGTTCCTAATTTTAATTTCTTTCTACACTGTAAAACAATACTGAAGGCGTTTATCCAAAACACACAATGATCTCCTCTGAACAGTTGATATTGAGATGTATATCTGCTCCTTCTGCTCTGTAAAGCTTCATAACGCCTCTAATCTGAGGTGCTGCTTGAGGTTACTTGGTGATTTCTGAGGCTGGTGACTCTAAATGAACGTCTCCTCTGCAGCAGAGCTCAGTTTTGGTCTTGTTTTCCTGGGAAGGTCTTCATGAGAGACAGTTTCATCCTGGAGCTCGATGGGTTTTACAAACACACCCGACACAATACTGTTCTTGTAGGAACCGTTCCAGAAAGGCTGACCTCTTGGCTGTGTCTTAAAATAACGACTGACTGTTGTTGTTGTTGTTGTTGTTGGTTATTTAATTCCATCATGCTATACAGTATGTGCTATTTAATAGTTTTTTGCATCTGTCTGGTTAGAGATTCTTGTTAACACCATATTTAACCAAGATTCCCTTTTTTGATGTTTGTAGGATTTAGATGGAATTATCTGATTTATTAGAAGAAACCGATCCAAACTGTCAATGTGGCACTGAGGGCAAAAAGTCTGAAATACTTGCTTAGTCTTATTTTTTCCCGAGGTCAATCAAGAAGTAAAGAGACAGCCATTTTTATGATAAATATACGGTATATGCAACAAAATGCTTGAGCGTTTTTATTTCACATTTTTTGATCAAACATAATTAATCCATTATTAATAATTAGTTGAGTTTCCTTTAACAGCACAAATAAAAAAGTGTCATAAAGAGGTCGTAACTCTGCTGATGTTTTAGGCTTTTCTTTAAATTCAACAATTGTAATAATAATAATAATAATAATAATGATTTTTTTAACCCCCCCCCCCAAAATAACTCTATTTATGTCTCAAGTATGTGCAGTATTTGTACAAATTTTTTATTTATTTTTTTAGCAATTTTCTTTTCAGTTTTTTTTTTAACAATTAAGATGAATCCATGATTAATAATTGGATTAACAATAACACTTAACAATCTTAAGTAGTAGATTCAACAGTAATGCTCGTTAAAAATAAAATAAAGAAAGAAAGAAAGAAAGGATGACAGAGAAGTATTTCAAAATTCCTAGCTATAATCCAGGCTCTTTGAAGATCAGAATTTCTTTTTCACTCTTAAAGTTGTGTATATTTCAATTTGAAAAGAAGGAAACAAACAGTCATTATAGTGAGAATTGTTTTAGAACATTCTATGGCCAATATAGGCTATAAAATGTATATATTTTGTTTTATATATATATAATATATAAAATCGGCTACAAAGCAGTCACGCTCAACCAAAATGAGAACTAATTAGATGTAAAAAAGTTACTAAAGAACCATGAAGCATAAACTTGTTAAACCAGTAGAGCAGATTATATTAAATTAGATTCAACTAAACTGTCACTGAGCAGAAAATCTAATATGTGAACCCAAAGATCTCTGAAAGCTCAATAGTTTTATGTCTGATTGTTACAAAGTGCTGACACTGGAGTCTCCTTCCTTTAAAAGTATTGAAACACTGTAAAAGTATTGTAACTATTTGCAGTTTTTTTTCTTTTTGTACTACAAACCCATATGTATATTGTTGTTACAATGTTTCATACACAAAATGGCCACAAACAATATATCTGTTTTAGTGCTGCATTGCTGTAATGTTGTGCTTTGCTTTGCGTATGTCAGTCTATAATTCCAATAAAACTTAATTGAGAATGCTGAATTGAGATAAAACCATAAACAATAGGTCGTGTCCCATAGCGCGGCACATGGAAGGACGCAGAAAGATCACTTTTTCTTTTGGAGAAAGAGAATGACAGGAAACCATGCGTGAAAACTGTTAATGTGAAGGGTGTGGAGAATCTCTGGCGAAAAGAAAAATTCCCATGCAAAGAAGGCAGCCGCGGTAAACAAAGCACAGAACGACGGAGGGCCGGAGCGCTCGCGCTAATGAAACTGGTTTATTGACAAAACCTTTTCATTAGACATTCCCTCATTATTATTATTCGGCTATTATTGCTTTTTTTTTTTGTCTGGAAGCATCAAGTGAGCGAGCACGGAGTCACGTGGTTTGCTCGAGCCGCTGAATTGAAACCTGAGGCGCACGTTTGGATCTGCGCGTGAGCTGCGGCAGTGAGGCGTAACGATCGTCTCAGGCAGAGCTCGAGCCTTCAACTGACAAGTCAGGTAAAAAAATAATAACAATAATAATCAACTTTTAAGATTATGCTTTACATTTCTTTAACTGCTTTAATTTCCTAATTTACTGATTAAGGTCAATGACTCATTCAGTCTACAGGGATTTTTTTGTCTTAAATAAAATCTATTAGTAAATATTTCCAGGAAATATGTTCATGTGCAATGTATTAAAGCTTCTGAAAGGACACTCTTGCATTTAGTAATGCTTCAAACCTGTTTTATATCTGTTTAACAAATGCTTTATAACTGGCTAACAAATGCTATTAGCAGTATGAGAGTTTAAACAAGTCAGTTACGGGTCTTGTTGAAAATAAAACATGGTGCTATATCCATGCAACAAAAAATAAATGTTTTAAAAATGGGAATTGGCTGCACAGTTTTCCCCAAAATATAATGTTTTAATAACTTGCATGGATCATAGAGAAAATAAAATATCCTAAGTTGTCACTACTGGAGCGCTTACGAACTGCCCTTATGCAGGGGTGGAATTAATCTGCCAAAATGTATAAATCTGCCCCCACTTGTTGCTCACTAAACTACTAAATAGTACACTCTAATAGCTACTAAATCCATAGATAAATCCCACCCTGCACATTTAAACTACTAAATAGTATGCTTTAATAGATACTAAATCCATGGCTAAATCCCACCCTTCAATAAACTACTAAATAGTACACTCTAATAGCTACTAAATTCACGGCTAAATCCCACCCTGCACAATAAACTACTAAATAGTACACTCTAATAGCTACTAAATTCACGGCTAAATCCCACCCTGCACAATAAACTACTAAATAGTACGCTCTAATAGATGCTAAATTCACGGCTAAATCCCACCCTGCACAATAAACTACTAAATAGTACGCTCTAATAGATGCTAAATTCACGGCTAAATCCCACCCTGCACAATAAACTACTAAATAGTATGCTCTAATAGATGCTAAATTCACGGCTAAATCCCACCCTGCACAATAAACTACTAAATAGTACGCTATAATAGATACTAAATCCACGGCTAAATCCCACCCTGCACAATAAACTACTAAATAGTACGCTCTAATAGATGCTAAATTCACGGCTAAATCCCACCCTGCACAATAAACTACTAAATAGTATGCTCTAATAGATGCTAAATTCACGGCTAAATCCCACCCTGCACAATAAACTACTAAATAGTATGCTATAATAGATACTAAATCCACGGCTAAATCCCACCCTGCAGTAAACTACTAAATAGTATGCTATAATAGATACTAAATCCACAGATAAATCCCACCCTGCACACTAAACTACTAAATAGTACGCTCTAATAGATACTAAATCCACGGCTAAATCCCACCCTGCAGTAAACTACTAAATAGTATGCTATAATAGATACTAAATCCACAGATAAATCCCACCCTCCACACTAAACTACTAAACAGTACGCTCTAATAGATACTAAATCCACGGCTAAATCCCACCCTGCAGTAAACTACTAAATAGTATGCTATAATAGATGCTAAATTCACGGCTAAATCCCACCCTGCACACTAAACTACTAAATAGTACGCTCTAATAGCTACTAAATTCACGGCTAAATCCCACCCCGCGCTCTAAACTACTAAATAGTACGCTCTAATAGATACTACATCCACGGCTAAATCCCACCCCGCGCTCTAAACTACTAAATAGTACGCTCTAATAGATACTACATCCACGGCTAAATCCCACCCCGCACTCTAAACTACTAAATAGTACGCTGTAATAGATACTACATCCACGGCTAAAATCCCACCCCGCTAAATCCCACCGCACTCTAAACTACTAAATAGTACGCTGTAATAGATACTACATCCACGGCTAAATCCCACCCCGCGCTCTAAACTACTAAATAGTACGCTCTAATAGATACTACATCCATGGCTAAATCCCACCCCGCGCTCTAAACTACTAAATAGTACGCTCTAATAGATACTAAATCCATGGCTAAATCCCACCTGCACTCTAAACTACTAAATAGTACGCTGTAATAGATACTACATCCACGGCTAAATCCCACCCCGCGCTCTAAACTACTAAATAGTACGCTCTAATAGATACTACATCCACGGCTAAATCCCACCCCGCGCTCTAAACTACTAAATAGTACGCTCTAATAGATACTAAATCCACGGCTAAATCCCACCCTATTTCTAAAAATAAAGGACAAGAAGAAACCGTTTTCTTGAATACAAAGAGTCAGCGATTCAAGCCAAATAATCTGAATGAATTGATTCACCAGCATTTGATGAATCCTGATCCTTGGAGCAGATTTTCCTCTTTTTTTCTGGAAAAATCGCCTACAAAGTAAATCTGAAAGCAAGTAACGCTCAGACTCCAGTACTAACGTTGTGAATAAATCCTGAACACCTCACAGCACTCAGACTAAGACTAACATACGCATTTATAGCTCTAATTACAGAACGCACAAACAATCGCTCTTAATTTACACCTTTCTCTGGAGTCAGAATTACTCGTGTACGTTTCCTCATCAGCGCGAGTGGAAGATTAGGCCTCGCTGCGCTAGGGAAGTGTGAGTGCTCTGCTGCTCTCTGTTCCCTGTGTGTGTGTGTGTGTGTGTGTGTGTGTGTGGAGCGGAGCTCAGTCGAGTGTGGAGATAAGAAGCAGCGTGGCACGTCTCAGGAGCGCTATGTGTGTGCGTGTGTGTGTCTTGAGAGGATTAGCAAAAGCCGGAGGCCGCATCAGGGAGGGGGAACAAAACGCCTTCAGGGCTGAGAAGCCCACAGGAGTACACACACACACACACACACACACACACACACACACACACACACATTCAGTCTGAGTTGGGTAGCACTGCTATTGCTTCTTCTATCCTTTTTTTGCAATTTATTCTGTACATCTTGGCTTTGCTTCTTGGCGTAAATAATTAATATAATTAATGATATAATAGTTAGTTCTGAACGAGTAATATAGTGGCCGAGTGATAACCGACAGTAACAGCACTGTGCGGTGTAACTATATGTATGACTGGGCATGTCTCAGGTGCAGTAATCGCTTCTAAGTCCTTCTGAATCGCCTCTGAAACGTCCGTGTCGTTCTGATCACGGCTAACGCTTAGCTACAAAGCTAACTAGCTTCTAACACAAGATTGAATCCCAAATCCCTCTCTAACCCCTGATCAAGGGCACTACTCGGTGTGTGGAACAAGGGATTCTACACCCTACATAGTGCACTAACTTTATCTTTAACTCTTTTTACTCCTGAAGGTAACAGAGCTGATATTCTAAAGTGTAATTAGTGTAAATATGCTGTAAATCTGGCGAGTTTCTCAGGACTGTCCACCACCTCCATGGTTTATTCTCCTCACCTGTATAATCTGTTGATAATAAATGGTCTTTGTGCAACTGTTGTATAAAAGCCATATCACACTTGAGGTCATGCTGTTGTACTGAATATCAACTAGTCATAGAGACTAGGGTGCAGCCGGAGTACTGAAGGTATCACAGTACAACAGCACGACCAAGCGTGTGCTATGACCAAGTGACCAAGCGTGTGATATTGCTTTATTATTATTGTACTCATGTGCACCAACAATCTCATGTATTTTATTCTTCCTGTGTGTGTTTTGCTAGTTTTCTTTATTCGTCTTTATTTCAGCTTTAATTATTGATCTTCAGTACCTGCGTTACAATGGAACTGGAGTCTGTCCTGCTGACTGAGGGTCACATGGGGAGCTTTCGATGTTTTACATTGAAAGATTTTGTGAGCGTTGTAACATTTTGTTGTGGTGTTAGCAATGTAACAATTTGTTAGCAGTATAAAAATTTGTTCATGTTAAATTTTGTGAAATTTTGTTAGCAGTGTAACATTTTCTTAGCGATGTTAGCCATGTAACCTTTTCTTAGCGATGTTAGCCATGTAACATTTTCTTAGCGATGTTAGCCATGTAACATTTTCTTGGCGATGTTAGCCATGTAACATTTTCTTGGCGATGTTAGCCATGTAACATTTTCTTGGCGATGTTAGCCATGTAACATTTTCTTGGCGATGTTAGCCATGTAACATTTTCTTGGCGATGTTAGCCATGTAACATTTTCTTAGTGATGTAACATTTTGTTTCTGATGTTAGTAATGTAGCATTCTGTTAGCGATGTTAGCAATGTAACATTTTGTTTGTGGTGTTAGTAACGTAACATTTTGTTAGCAATGTTAGCCATGTAACATTTTCTTAGCGATGTAACATTTTGTTTGTGATGTTAGCCATGTAACATTTTCTTAGCGATGTTAGCCATGTAACATTTTCTGGGCGATGTTAGCCATGTAACATTTTCTTAGTGATGTAACATTTTGTTTGTGATGTTAGTAATGTAGCATTTTGTTAGCGATGTTAGCAATGTAACATTTTGTTTGTGGTGTTAGTAACGTAACATTTTGTTAGCAATGTTAGCCATGTAGCATTTTCTTAGCGATGTAACATTTTGTTTGTTTTGTTAGTAATGTAACATTTTGTTAGCGATGTTAGCCACGTAACATTTTCTTAGCCATGTAACATTTTATCCATGATGTTAGCAATGCACCAATTTGTTAGCAATTTATCATTTTGTTTGTGACATTAACGATGTAACATTGTATTAGCGATGTAACATTTTCTTAGCAATGTTAGCAACGTACCAATTTGTTAGCAATGTAACATTTTGTTCATGATGTAACATTTAATTAGCAATGTAAAATTATGTTAGCACTCTAACATTTTGCTTGTAACGTACCATTTTGTTGGCACTATGTTCTGAAGGGCAGTGGATTAAACACAGGCGGTGTTTCAGTGCAGGTGTTTTCCTGCACGGAGGAGCTGAGGTTGTGGAATATGACACAGAAGGGTACAGAAGGGTACAGCGAGCTAACTGTGCCGACACACATCTCGACCGTGCATATAACTGTAAAACCTGTGATCATAATGCACTTAATGAGACACTTTCGCACCTCAGCTTAACTCTGAACTCAGTCTGAATTCTGTGTCACTTCTGAGGTGCTTTTCCTAAAAAAAAAATGCAATTGTTTTTTTTTTTTTTAGAAATTAATGAATCGATTTGGATTGTGTAAGTGTTGTTCTGTAAATGTGTTTCAGCTCGGTCATAACATGAGCCAGTCATGCAGACAGCCAACAATCTCTCTCACACACACACACACACACACACACACACACACACACACACACACACACTGTTTACCTAGCTGCAAGATAACGTGTAAAAACAGCATGCATGTGTGTGTTTTTTGTGTCATGTTTGCTCACTGTGTTGTGTGTCAACATCGACTGACGCATAAGCACGAGCGACTCGTCCGAGGCACGTATGCTAGCTGTTAGCATTCAGGCTTAAATTCAAACCAGAAAACATCCAGGGTTCCTTTGTGCTGATGCTGTTCTTAACGTGAAACATTTTCTCTGGTGAGAGAAAGATCAATAAGCACGAGACTCCTGATGAGATTTAATTGTTTTAAGGTAACTTTTAAGTTAAGTTTAATCATATTCTCAATCCACGCTGGGAACAAAGAAAAAAGAAAAAATTGTCCTGATGCACCACGGCTGTTCCTCCGTGATGTGGGTGGCTACCTGAGCCAACTACTTCGTGTAACTTTTAACGTTTAGACGTTTAGTTTTGTGTGTTAAACGTCTCTTCGCAGCTCTTCACATGCTGCCTGTTTTGCGTAAAATCCTTTGCCTGAGTCTCTCGACAGTAGAGGTCATGTATCTTTGAAACTAATCCGGTCCTAATAGGGCTTTAGTCTCTGATGTGTCTCTGCGTCCGCACTCCTCCTGGACGTGTGGTGTCCTTACTGTGCCTTTTTACTGTGCCGGCTCTAACATGAGCGTTTGTCGATAACGAGGCCCTCCGGGCGTTTCCTGATTAGTGAGGTTAATGAGACGGCCAGGGAACCGGATTCTTCCCGGACGCCGCTGCAACATCACGTGCGCGCGTTTGAAGTGCTGGCTGTCTGGCGAGAAACGCTGGAAGTCTGAGCAGAAACAGGTGCACGCGCGCGGTGCTGCCAGATCCGAACAGCCTGAGACGGAATGCCGTCTGGACCGCAGGCCTTTTCCGTGCGTCTGTTTTGTGGAATATTCTCCACACGCGCCGCGAGGACGATCTGATCCGTGGACCTACGCCAGGGCTGAAACAGCAGAGCTGTTAGCGCTAAATTTATTCATTTCACCTGCTAGCGTATCCACACCTTCCCGAGGAATGACGGACTCTTTCACACAGTCACACACCCCTCTAAAGCTTCCTCTATTTGTTTATGCACCTCTAATCTAATATCTACTGAAATGATATGCATGAAATTACGATTTTGGCTATTTTTTATTATTAAAGGTCCCATAATTTAAGAGATAAATTCATAAAGCTGAAAAACCCCTCAGTGTGGAATTTTCATTCTTCAAACCTGATCCCCACGCTTCGTTTAGTGTTTATGTAACTGAGCTGATCCCAGGCCACACCCCGTAAGAGAACAGCAACAAGCTGTTCTTATATGAGGTCATATTAGGTAGGGAAACTAATCAGCTTGGTTAATCGCTGGACAGTGCGATTTACTCTCATGAACGCTGGGCGTTTGTTGTTACTCGGAAGTATAAGAAATCAGATAAGCTATAAAGATACCTCATCTGGATTAATAAAAATAGTAACTAAAATGAGCATTTCAGCCCCCATGGTCACACGGCATTTAAGGTGAAGGTATTTAAAAAAAAAAACATGGATTGATTTTATTACAGTGATGCAAAAACTCCATTACCAGACGGTGCCAGGACCAGTCCTGCTTTTTCAGTGCATCCACTTGTCAGAAAAGAGTGTGTTAATTTAATTATTTAAAAAATATATAAATTTGCCAGCCTTCAGCCTACATTTTTACAGCAGTAGGTGTTAATCGTGATTACGGCAGTCTGGATGTTTCTCGGCTAATTTTCAGTACTTTAAAGTTAGAAAGCAATCTCCACATGCGGAATAGTTCAAGTTGTACAAGACAGAAGGGGAGAAGGCACTTTAGCGACGCCACTTTAGAGTTGACTGATCATTCAGATTGGTCCCTTGGTAGAAATGATGTCACCGCTACTGGGTAGCCCAAAAGAAAATGGGCCCCACCCCAAAGAAAATGGGGGGGGGAAAAACTGGAAAAGCAAGAATAAATCCTTTCCTTCTCCTGCAGTCAAAAAGGCTCGAGCTGAGAGCTTCATTTCCCTGCTAGGATCCTTAAACGATCATGATTGAACTCCCTCATGACAAGCTTTCACAGGCAGGCAGAATTTCCAGCGTGTCACCTAACGCCTCGAGCTGGCGACGGCAGGAAAACCGCGGCGGGTGCGGCATCACTCCCGGGGCAGGAATTTAATTGCGAGGCATTCGAGGTGTGAAGAGCAGTCTTCAGAGATTATCTTCTCATCAGCACGCCGATTGTTGTTGATGAGAAAGCAAGCGCCACCTTATCTGTGTTTCGCTTGGCGCGGCCTTCTCGCTCCGGTTCAGCCGAACATCTCGGTACGACTAGACGCCTGAGCTTCCGCCTCGGTGCCTCTGTGCCGGCTGGATTTTAAAATAATCCCAGCTGTGTCTAGAAAGTCCGGGAAAACAAACGAGCCAGTTTGGAAGGAATATCCGATGTCAGGAAAACGAAACGACCCGAGTCACACCATCCTTTAATCATGTTTTTTTTTGCCTCTGTGATGTAATAGAGGGGTAAAGCAACGGCTCTGACTGTATCTATTCTTTTACGTTGTTGTTTAACGGCGGTTGGAATCCGATAGGTTACATTACCGCCAACTGTAGGTCTCACTTTCCTTCATCTTCAGCTCTTGGTCTGCTTTATCCAACACTTCCACACACTCTTTCTTCTTGACACGTTTCCAACTCAGTACCGCTCAGCATCTACGTGGAGTTCTGTAGGTCACATCGACGCCACATATAGATCTCCAAGTAGGCTCCTACCGGGCTGTTTCTCCTCCAGGTATTCGGCTTTGAAGTAAAGTGGTCATGGTCTAAGTGTGATGGAAAGGTTTTTAATCTCGTCCGATATCCTTTGAGAACACTGAAAGGAAAACCCCCTGATGTGTGTCTCCCTGGCTCGGACAATTCCTCAGCCTCAGCTACATCATAGCTAATACTTCAAAGCTAACTCTCAGGGCGGTTATTTTTTGTTTGTTTAATCTCGCTCACATGCTTATTGTTTTGATCTGTACGCGCCCGCATTTCTTCTGAGAACTGAGCCCGATTAGTAACTTAATTTATACCGGTGTGACAATTTTGTTGTACGTCCTAATTTCGTCCTAAGTTTGAGCTAATGAAGTTACTAGCAAAACTAGTACAGATCAGTAGATATATATGTATTGCATCTCACAGTCGCACCCGTGTGTGTTTAGAACCGCTTAGCTGTTCTATCTAAATAATGTCTTTATGTATAGCCACGATCATAATCTGATCTGATCTGATAATCCGGTGCGAATCTGCAAAAGTTCCGTTTTATCTCCCTGCCCCGCTCTGATTCGTCACTGATAGCCCCGCCCTCTTTCCTACGAACATTTGTTGAAATGACGCCAATTTTCCTGCCGATCGTTGGTTCTGTTTAAGTAGCGATGCTTTAATCTGTAAAAGAAACTAAAAAAACACGGCGGGAAAAAGATCGGGATCGCGGTTTGTACGTGAAATAAAAAAAGTAATAAATCAAAGCAGTGGAGCTCAGAAAAATGAAAAACAAATACGTCATCGGGAGAGGGAGCGAGTGAGAGCGAGAGAGAGAGGGAGCGAGAGAGGGAGAGAGATTCTTTCCGACTAAATGGATTTTCTCTTTCAGGAGCGAGAGATTGCGAGAGGAGCGTGAGCGAGATTAGCACCGGATGGAGAGAGAGGAAAGTGTCTGTGTGTGTGTTTGGGGGTGGAATGCTGCCCAGGGAAACACACACACACACACAGAGGAACACACAGGAACACACAAATTTGGAATCTCAGTACACTTCCGAATCCCGTGTCAGTCACAGAAGGAGAATTCAACGAGGACTCCTATTAGAGCCGAAGGCATTTAATAAAGTGTGTGTGTGTGTGTGTGTGAGAGAGAGAGAGAGAGAGAAATGAGTGATAGATGGTGTAGGCTTTTTTTAGCCGTGTGTAATATAGGCCAACGGAACAGGCCGTACAGATAACCGCATGTGTGTGTGTGTGTGTGTGTGTGTGTGTGTGTTTGTGTATGTGTTTGTGTGTCACACTGTTTCAGCTCTTCTGATTTACGTCAGAGTTCGTGTAAATAACAATTATATCGTGGCCCGGGACTCCTGTGTATATGTGTGCGTGTGTGTGTGTGTGTGTGCGTGTGTGGAGTGTAAACATGCCGATCTCCCCCGAGAACGAGTTTTAAAAAGAAAAAAACAACAACAAAAGGGAGAACACGAGAAGTAAGAGGCAGACGAGAGGATAGGATTTTATTAGTGTGTGTGTGTGTGTGTGTGTGAGTGTGTGTGTGTGTGTGTGTGTGAGTGTAGCTCGTCTCGACCTGCAGTGCTGCTGTTTTTCGTGCCGACACTCGCGAGTCCAAAATAGCAGCGCTTACGTTATCAATCACCAGCGGGAGGACAAGAGCAGCCTCTGAAGAGAGAGAGAGAGAGAGACGGAGGCAGAGACAGACTCAGAGAAAGAGAATGAAAGAGAGGGACAGAGAAAGACGGAAAGAGACGGATTTAGTTAGATACATAGACAGACAGATAAAGAGACTGACAGAGAATGAGAAAGAGACACAGTGAGATCTCCCTTAAGCCAATAACTGTCTCTCTCTCACTGTCTGTCTCCCTGTCTCTCTTTGTTTCTCTCTGTCTCTCTCTCTGTCTGTCTGTCTCTCTCAATTTCTCTGTCTGTCTCTCTCAATTTCTCTGTCTGTCTCTCTGTCCGTCTTCTCAGCCCCGGGTCTCTTGGTTAGTTGCTTGTAGAGGTCATGTGATCTTTGACGCAAATGTACAGTATTTATTTCGTAACGTTACTTTTTGGCCATTTTCCGAAAGGGTGCCAGTAATTTTGCAGTCGACTCTACTATTGACTTCTTACTCGCAAATGAATACCAAAAAAACAAATTATCTTAGATTAGCTAGTTTAATAGTTTCCTGTCAATATTAGCCTTGTTAGCTTTAAGCAGAGATCGCTTGCTACTAGCTATGAAGTTCAGACGCCTTTTGTTTACTAGCTAACTGGCTAACATTAGCATGAAGAAAAACTGGCTATAACAGTCTAACATTCACAAAGAATTCATTTTCGTTTAGTTCGCAGCTACAAGTCTGGGTGACGAGGGGAGAAAAAATGGTCTTTCCAACCAACTGGAGTACGGATTTTTTCCCGTAATTTCGTCAAAATTAATAGTCCTCTAATTCACCAGCTAACCAGCTAGCGTTTAGAAAACTAGCACCTAACAGATATAGCTGGCTAGTTAAGCTAATATTAGACGAAATTAAATAAAAACAACATCTACAAAAAATATTAGACAAAACAAAATAGCTAGCAAATGCTAAAAATAGACGGTGTAACTGCAGTGCCAGCTCTGGCTGAGGGATGATGGGATATCTGAGTAACGCTTGTTTGTTTATTTTTTTAACGGGGCCAGAGCCGGTGCTTTCCAGAGACGCCTGCATCACGCTAGATCATATCGAATAACACCAGATCCTGCTGTCGCTGCAAGTCTACACCCCTCACACACGCACACGCACACACACACACGCCTCACTGACTGTTTACTGCAGCTTAGACCTGCTGACCTGGTTAGCCAAATGGCAAGATCTTTACCCAGTCGCTACCGGTTCCTCTCTCTCTCTCTCTCTCTCACACACACTTTCCCTCACAGACTCATTAAGAGAAACACTTTCTGTTCGCATTCTTCTTTACTTTAATCATGACACTATTTGATCCAGAAACCCAGTTCAGGCTCATCGTCCTACGCTCACACAAGCAAGCCTCTTCTAACATAACCACCTGTGGGCGTCGCCTGTAGTAGCTATATATAGATTCTAACCAAATTAGACAAACGTTTTATGTGCCGCGATTTGTACTAGCTTCATTCTGCATTCATTCTGAATTTGCATTCAGTTAGCAAAACAAGCTAACTGTCCTAGCTACACGCTGAATAAACATCACGTACGTACCATATGGTAGATCTGAGGATCCATCTGAGACAACCGTTTGGATTCGCCGCTTCACTCAGTTGCACTTAATTTGCACAGAATAAAAAAAAATCCTAGTTGTGCAAATCACGACGAATCAACTACGTAGAAAATGAATGTCGAATGTCGCTTTTGTGTTTTATAATAAGAACATAGTGATGCCATGACAGTGGCTTGAAGCTGCTTTGTATGCATTTCTCCCATAAACATTTTTAACGGAATCCGAAACGTGCTCATGTGGAAAACCACTTAAAACATTAATGTCTTCTTCGTGTTATCATGTTTTGTTTTTATTTTTCACCGTATTCGTAAACATCTAACATACGACTTTTCTGCCACCTGTTGGTGGATAGTCAGAATTTAAAATTTAAAATTGGAAAAAAGAGATTGTCATTCAGACAGAACGTAGCTTGTCATCTTTGGATGTTGAATATACTGGTGTGGGAGGAAACTGGAAAACCTGGAGAAAACCTGAGTAACTCGAGCTTTAACTGAAACCAGGTATCACCAATATTACCAATTAAGTAAATCATAGTAAATAAATAGACATTAAACCTCACTTAACCTTAATTTATGATTCCTCTCGGCACCGGCTGCTTTAAAAACCAAACTGAAAGCGGCTCCCTTTTCTTCTTGCTGCCGTCGTTGATAACATTGTTGTGACCCATGGTGTTGTGTCTTCGCTAAATGCAAAAAAGTCCCCTAAATTAGCTGACCTCCCCACCCCCACCCGAAAGAGACGCGATGACCGAGAGGCCGAGCGCGCTCGTGCTTTCACGCTGTATTAACAATTTCAAACCCGCATCCTGTGTGACCCGACAGCAATAACAACCCCAGCGTGTCCTGGTCTGACCTGGCTGACTCAGACGCGCTATAAATTGGACTCCTCGTGACTCATCTCACACCAAACAGTGGGGGGAAAAGTCTTCTTCTGCTGCATGATGTGAAACTGAAAACAAAAAACAAAACAAAAAAAAAAGAAGAAAGAAGGAGAGGAAGGAGGCTCGTTTGCATGATGTGGTGACGGAGTGATTGAGGAGGTGCTTGGGCCCCGACGATTGTTGCTCGCCGCAATATTTCATTTTTATCAGCTCACAGGAAACACACACACACACACACTCAGCCTATCTCTGTCTCCCCCCCCCCCCCTCCTTCTCTCTCTCCCTGTCTTTCCGTCTGCCGCTCGTTTCCGTGCGCTCGCACAGGCACACAGTTCCCTCTCTTTCTTTCCTTCTCACACACACACACACACACACACACACACACGCGCGCGCTCGATCATTTTCCCCGCTGTCTGCTCTCTCTCCCGTCTTGCTCGCTGGCGCACACACATACGCACGCGCCTCCTCTCGTGCTCGTTGACACTCGCGCCGCTCGGTGCTGCGCCGAGGGGGAAGCGCTTTCTTCTCCTCTAATTGAAGCTGTTCCGTTGCCATGGCGCCGCCCAGAGAGGGGGGGGGGAGGAGGAGGAGGAGGGAGGGGGGTATAGCGCTGCTGATTGTTCCGCATCAGGAGCTCGGCTTTTACACACACACATAAGCACGTGCACGGGGTTGGGGCGCGTTTTTTTTTCTTCTTCTTCTTCTTTCCCCCCTCCCTCTCTCACTCCGCGCGCCGTGATTGCTTGTGTGTGTGTGTGTGTGTGTGTGTGTGTGTGTGAGAAAGAGTGAGTGTGTTATGTGTGTGCGTCGTGCTCGTGTCGCCGCGAGAGGAAAGAAACAGCGCTGAGAAGGAAAAAAAAAAGAAAAGCAAAGCACGAGGCCCGTTTACCGGTTCTTTAGCACCACTTGAACCCAGATTTTCATGCACCGGGAGCTGCGAGCTGCAATGCAAAAATTTCACATAAATTTAAATGTAAAGAAAGGAAGAAATGTGCACTATTATAACCGTGTCTGAAACAAACCAACTCTGAAGGAAGGAGTCTCCAGTGCCAGTGCTCTGTAAAAGTGGATGTTCTGGGGTAATGGGACAAGCGGCGTGTTCTTGACTTACTGTACCAAATTCTATAAATCGTCTTGCCGAGTTTTGACAACCATTACACTGTCCACGCCTAAAATTTACGGAAGTCTCCGGTGCTTTGTAAAAAGACTTGAAAGCAGACGTTTTGGTAACATGACAAGCCGCATGTTTTTGACCTACTGACTTCGAGAAATGTCTTTTCTCGAATTTTGACAATTATAACAGTGTTAACCAAATGTTTAAGGAAGTACTCTCCAGTGCAAAAAGTAGATGTCAATGTAGATTTTTTTGAACGCTTACGTCTTGTCAGGTTTTGAAATTTGTCCACAACAAACTGATGTACGGAATGAGTCTCCAGTGCCTATACGAATTACTGACTTTGTCAAAACGCAAGATGAGGTTTTATAGTTATAACAGTGTCCACGCCTTAAATTGAAGGATTTGGTCTCCAGTGCTTCGTAAAAGACTGAAAGCTGACGTTTTTTGAACGTTTTGCAGTTTCTTGCTAACATGGCAAGCCGCATTTTTTCCACTTACTGACTTTGAGAAATGTCTTGTCAAGTTTTGACAATTATAACAGTGTCCACACCAAATGTTTAGTCAAGGAGTCTCCACTGCCAATGCTTTATAAAAGATGTTGACGGAGATGTGCATGTCTTGTTACGTTTTGACATTTACAAGTGTCCACAACAAACTGATGTAAGGCAGTACCCGTGCGACTTCTGACTTCGAGAAATGTCTTGTAGAGTTTTGACAATTATAACAGTGTCCACACCAAACGTTTTAAGGAAGTAGTCTCCAGTGCCAGTGCTTTGTAAAAGGCTTAAAGTATGTTTTGAAGCTGTGAGGTTTCTTGGTAACAATCATGACTAGTTTGAAAACACCCCAGGAAACTCTAAAACTTACCTCATACAAAGGAACAGGGGATCTCCCAGGGGTTTTTTCCTCCTGAAAGTAACCAGGAACTCTAAAACAATATAAGCATTACAGATCTATCTGACTATCGTTTGTTGATTTAAATTTTTTATAAGTCTACAGTGTTTCGCTTATTGACCCATGTCTTTTTAGTTCCAAAAATTCCATCTACAGGATACCCTAGGCTCAGTGTGACATCATTGATAGAAATTATTAATGATTATCGATAAGGAGGACTAGATTTAGTAGACTAAATTCCGGAAAATATCCATTTAAAATGAAAAAAAAAAATCTCAACATGAGTACACAGGAACAATACATTTGTAAACATTTACATACACACACACACATGCCGTAATTCAATTACAGCCTACAGTTTACATATAAATGTAATTTCCGCAGTTACATGGTGATTCTTCTTGATTCATCTTGTTTGTTAACCTACAACCTCCTGAGAGGACATCTGTAGGAGGCGTTATTGTATTTTGGGATACAATTTCATTTTGTATCACGAGTCCTGAAGTTTAGACATCTACAAATAATTTATAGAAAGTAGCAGTTAGCATCACAGTCTCGCACCTCCATGGTCTGGTTTGATTCTTGCCTGCATAAAGTTTTTTCCGAACATTCATAAAGGTTCCGTCTGCTTGGTGGGTTTCCTCGGGGTACTCTGGTTTTTTTCCCCACAGTCCAAAAACATGCAGATTAGGTTCACTGGTGTCACCAAATTCCAAGTAGTGTGTGTGCTAGTGCCGTGTTTCGAACTGGCACCCTGTCCAAGTTATACCCCGTCTCACACCCATGATCAGGTGGAATACCTTTTCAAGAATCCCAGGTCCAAATATAACACCTGCTGATGCCAAACAAAAGCCAAACATTTGGATGCTAGTTATCCTGACTCTTGCACCTGTTGACCTTAAGTGTAACTGTAGCGAACGTGATGCTAAATTTGAATAATATTAAAGAATATACAGGACCAACCAGACAAATAAGAGCTGGAGCATAAAACCATGGTGCCTATCTAGACTAATAAGACAGGCTTGCGTCTTTACATGGCAGAGGAAGGAGATTGACATTCGTGATTGACATTTTACTTTTAATAAGGGCAGCTTTTTTTTTTTTTTACTTGCTTGACTGGCTGTTTGTGTGTAATTGCTAGCGTTATTATGATGACTGTGATCGTCTTTTACTTATATCAGTATTTTATTTTTTTTATTTCTCTGTATTTTCAATCAAGGATATCAAAGCATGATTCGGAGAGGCTTTCCACAGCTAAATTTCTGACGGGGTGGTCCAGGTTCGGTGTTGGCGTGAAAGGATTGCTGTAGACAGATTTGGAGCCTGGTGATTTTCAGCCTTTGTCATTTAGCTTGTCGGATTTATGCATGCTGACCGTCTTTCAGAATCTCGCTCTTGCTCTAAGCTCTAATCTGTTCTTTTTGGCAGCAACGGAGAGCTTGGCTTTCTTACTGCTTACTCTACTGGTCAGGGTTTGGTCCCACACACATACACACACACACACACACTCACAGAGAGAGAGAGCCCTCCCCATTTATAATGAGCGCTGTTTGCGGAGTGTAAATTTGTCTCTCCCTCCTCGGCAATCAGTCTTTACTTCAGCTCTCTCTCTGGGGAGGCTGCAATCAGGACACCGTGTGTGTGTGACTGAGTGTGTGTGTGTGTGTGTGTGTGTGTGTGTATATGACCGGCTGAGTGTGTGTACATGTGTTCGGCGAAAAGACCTAGAGCAGGTAGGCTAACGACTGATGAAAATGTTGCCTTGGCTTGTTTTTAAACCTGCCGGTTAGAGAACCAGTGAGATGGGAATACGGCTCGTGCCACATTAGCAAGACTTCGTGAAAACAAAGTGGAAACACAGGGACTATATACAAGCAGTAATTACGCAGATAACAAGCCACAGGTGAATTGCATGACGGGAAGACAGAGCAGGGTGGACTGTAAAGCATGTCCCCTGATGTAAAACAACAACAGATTGGTGGGCTTATGAATGCAGCACATTAAAAGGCAAGGATAGCGCGGCATCGTCCAGTAGCCCAGATGGTGCAATAAAGACAGACGGTTCTGAAGCGTAGCAAGAGATCAGCATCCTTCATTTCTTTCAGTGGGTCTTTAGGAACAGTCACAATTTTTTAGATTCTGAGACGCGAACATAGGTTTAGATACATTTCCATGCAGTGATGGTCCTTGCTTGAAATTACAAGGCTCTGGGCAGGTATGGCGCATCCTATGTGTGGTGGATTAACCAAAACACAAATGCTTGTCTGAATACAAGGACCTTCTCTTACAGCCCAACTAAACCTGGTGGGTTTAAGGTCATGAAAGGCGAGATACCATTTGAGAACCAGCAATTAAAACCAGGTCACCTTCAATGTTTAAGGGCAATGTGTAAGGGCAGTACGTTCCTGAACTTCAGGTGATGTGGGGTTTAACTATCCATCCATAAATTATCTATCCTGATTATCCTGTGTAGGGCCATAGGAGGCCTAGAGCCCAGGGAACACAGGGCACAAGGCAGGGGGTACCCCACACTTGGAGGACACACCAACTCCATGGCCACAGACTGGAGATGAGATTTGGATCCCAGCCTTGGGGTGCAAATGCTAGTACAAACCACTGTGCCACCAGTTTTTTTCAAAGCACATAAGAGAACAAGGGGACACTTCTTTAAAAAATCCAGTGTTTTGGGTTATCAGGTAAAAGAACAACAGACCATTCTTGAGGCTGGCTAGCATCTGAATGAGAAGACAGGCTTTGTCTGTTGCATATTTTAGCTTGTTAGGAAGCTTATAGTGCACTTCAGTGAAGAAAAGGTTATGGCCTTTGCTCACATGCTGAACTGCATTTTGGTGATGCTGGAGCTTGAACTCATAACCTTCTGCCCCAGGTGCAAGGCATGCAGTTCAAACTGTCAAAACACCATACTCCAAAGTATCATCTACAGCAAGGGTCATCAACTGTTGCACCACGGTCCATATGCAGACCCGGAAAAGCATCTCAGCGGACGGATCCATGTACTCAATCAACATGAAGCATAGCGCCTTCTGTATCAGATCCTCTGTTGCAGCTCACTGTGGCCAGTCACGGGCAATCAAGTCAGTTTCACAAGAAAAGAGAAAGAGTTTAGGTAAAGACTTTAATAGACTTGTTATTTTATTTGCTCTATAGCCTACAAAAAAAAGTCACCACAGAGGTCTCAAAACAGAGTTCGTGTCAGGTGTCAAAACAGGTAATATGAAGTGTGAGGGGGAAAGAAGTTTGGATTCCTTAAATGAAGATATCTTATTTGCAAATATGAGAAAGCAGTAATGATTAAGTATTAAAATGTACAGTTCAGTCATGTTAGCCACAAGACTTTTAAACGGCCAGAATCTTATAGGTAGACGTTTTAAATATTTTACCTCTCATCTCGTGGAATCTGTTTGGTTGATGGGATTGGTTTGTTTGTTTGTTTGGAATCCATGAATTTGGTGTGATCTGTTTTTTTTTTTAGACTGTTCATTTTATTAGATCCATTTGTTTCATGCAATCTGTTTATTTATAGGGATCTGTTCATTTGGTGGGATCCATTTGTTTAGTGGATTCTGTTCATTTGGTGGGTTCAATTTGTTTTGTGGATTCTGTTCATTTGGTGGGTTCAATTTGTTTTGTGGATTCTGTTCATTTGGTAGGATCCATTTGTTTTGTGGATTCTGTTCATTTGGTGGGTTCAATTTGTTTTGTGGATTCTGTTCATTTGGTGGGTTCAATTTGTTTTGTGGATTCTGATCATTTGGTAGGATCCATTTGTTTAGTGGATTCTGTTCATTTGTTGGGTTCAATTTGTTTTGTGGATTCTGTTCATTTGGTGGGTTCAATTTGTTTTGTGGATTCTGTTCATTTGGTGGGTTCAATTTGTTTTGTGGATTCTGTTCATTTGGTAGGATCCATTTGTTTTGTGGATTCTGTTCATTTGGTGGGATCCATTTGTTTTGTGGATTCTGTTCATTTGGTGGGTTCAATTTGTTTTGTGGATTCTGTTCATTTGGTAGGATCCATTTTTTGTAGAAGCTATTCATTTTATGGGATCTGTTTGTTTTTTGGAATCTGTTTGTCTGGTGGGATCCAATTGTTGTGTGGGATCTTTACATTTGGGATCTGTTTGATAGTTAGAATCTATTTGTTTAATGAGTGAGACTATGCTAAAGAGGACAATTACCTTGGGACGACGGCAGGTCCTAGTTACGCTGCCTTATTGTTTGTATATATTAGAGGTCTTCTCCAAAGCCCAACTCAACAAAGGGAAATGACAAAGGGTACCAAGACAACCTCTGAGTGAAATAAACTACTACAGTGGGAAGGATACACTAATGAGAACACTAATGAGAACTCCTCAGAAGCCGGGATCCGTCATGCCACCTGGGGAATATCAGTCGGTCATTAGGGCAGCTGCACAAAACAATGGGTGTAGACCATGTGGACTCTGCAGGTCTACTGCTGATGGAAATAGTATCCAGTGTGTGTGTGTGTGTGTGTGTGTGTGTGTGTGAGGGAAAACTCAGCTGCACAATCCTATGCATGTCCATTAGTTGCATCCATTAGATTTTTTGAAAAGGTTTTCTTCTTGAAACCAAATGTTTTTCTTTAGATCCTTCAGGTCTGAGGACATAGACGGGAAATGGAGTAAAATGAGTTGAAATGGAAAAGGCAAAAGCGTCACAGTTATCTAAGTAATGTGTATTTTTGTGATAAAGATACTTCACCTCCTCATACATGAAGTTGGATCAAACTCATGACTTTGTTTGGTACACAAGTTCCTACAGGTTAGGCACTTGCGAAATCCTTAGGGTTCTGAAGAATTTGTCCAGAACATAGCCAAGACTTATCTGTGTTGATTTCATTGCAAAACCATCAGCTAACCATCCACTAACTCTTTTTTTTTGTCCTAAATATGTTCTTCAATTTTAGGATGATCAGTCAACTGGACAGTAAGGAAGCATTTGAAACAAAAAGTCTTTGATGGTGAATGTGGCCTAACCAGCTGTCTCTGGGTCACAGAGTGTTATATTGCATACGAATATAAATAATATTTACACACACACACACACACACACACACACACACACACACACACACACATACTCACAGGCACAAAACAAACACACAAAGGCATGGGCTGGTTTGGATATGTTTTTTTCTGTCTTTTCCTCTCATCTCCACTCCGCTGCACTCCCACACAAAACACGAGAGGAAGTTATCGATCCATTGTTTTCTGCGAGTCATAAGGTTTTGTGATTGGGGCCATTTAGCGATAGCAAAGCCGCCAGATTGTCTGACCGCACGCTTGCGTGTGGACGCACACGCTGTGCCCTGTTGTGGGTGTGTGCTCGTGTGTTTGTGTGTCAAACACTAGGATTTGTGGTGGTGAGTAACAGCCAAAAGCTTTTCAAGACAAACAGGTATTCAGATTTCTGTAGACAGATGCTGTGCCGCCACGGGGTGTGTGTGTGTGTGTGTGTGTGTGTGTGTGTGGGGGGGGGGGGGGGGGTATATGATTGCAAAAAGGTATGCAGGTAAGTGTAGTTTTCACCCTGGTCTGATAAGGATAAAATTAAGGTAGAAAGCATGATAAAGAGAGAGAGAAAGAGAGAGAGAGAGAAGGGTAGAACAGGGAAAGAGGGACTGTCAAATAGAAGAAAGAAAAAAAAAACTCACTGTGTTTGTATGTGGCAGGATGAGGTGTTATGGGAATGTTTTCTCTCGCTCTGATCACTCAGTGAGTGCTGAGAGACATTGCAGCTAAGCATAACGCAATGCCACACAGTGAGTGTGAGTGTGTGTGTGCGTACTGATTTTCTTATATGCTTTCATTACTCCTTTCTTTGTATCAAACAAAGCCTGAGTCACTTCTCATCTCATACACACACTTGGCTCAAGCTGTCACCACCACTTCTATGCCCCGAGTCTCACCTCTAGTTTGGAGTGTGGCTTGTCTCACCACTGGTGGGAGCATGTCTCACCACAGGATTGGTGTGTTTTACCACAGAAGTGGTGTGTCTCACCGCTGAAATGGTATGTCTCACCGCAGAGTTGGTGTGTCTCCCTGTTGAATGGGTGTGTCTCACCACAGCACGGACTAGTCTTAGTGCTGAAGGGATGTGTCTCTAGGAGGGGGGGGTGTGTCATTGCTGGAGAGGGGTCTCACTGCTGGAGGGGCATCTCACTACTGAAGGATTGTGTCTCACTGCAGGAGGCGCCGGTCTCACAGCCGGAGGGCTTTGTCTTACTGCTGGATGAGGCAGCTCAACTGCAGGAGGGACTGGTCTCACTGCTGGAGGGGTGTCTCGCTACTGCAAGGGCATCTCACTGCAGGAGGGACTGGTCTCACTGCAACTAGGGCATGTCTCATTGCAGGAGGGGTCTGTCTCACTGCTAGAGGGACTGGTCTCACTGCTGGAGGTGTCTGTCTCACTGCAGGTGGGACGTGTCTCACTGCTGGAGGGATTGATCTCACTGCAGGAGGGACAGGTCTCATTGCTGGAGAGGCGTCTTACTGCAGGAGGGGTGTGTCTCATTTCTGGAGGAACTGGTTTGACTGCTGTTGGGGTGTCTCACTGCAGGCTGCCCTGGTCTCACTGCAGGAGGGGCATCTTAATGCTGGAGGGAAGTGTCTCACTGCAGAAGGGGTGTGTCTCACTGCTAGAGGGACTGGTCTCCTACTGGAGGGGCATCTCACTGCAGGAGGGGTGTGTCTTATTGCTGGAGGGGTGTGTCTTACTGCTAGAGGGACTGGTCACACTACTGAAGGAATGTGTCTCACTGCACTGGTCTCACTGCAGGAGGCACTGGTCTCACTGCTGGAAGGGCGTCTCACTGTAGGACGGGTGTGTCTTACTGCTGGGAGGTGTGCTGTCATTGCTGGAGAGGCATCCCATTGCACGAGGGGTATGTCTCACTGCTAGAGGGACTGGTCTCACTGCAGGAGGGACAGGTCTCATTGCTGGAGAGGCGTCTTACTGCAGGAGTGGTGTGTCTTATTGCTGGAGGGGTGTGTCTTACTACAGGAGGCAGTGGTCTCACTACTGAAGGAATGTGTCTCACTGCAGGAGGCACTGGTCTCACTGCTGGGAGGGCGTCTCACTGTAGGACGGGTGTGTCTTACTGCTGGGGGGTGTGCTGTCATTGCTGGAGAAGCATCTCATTGCAGGTGTGTGTCTCACTGCTAGAGGGACTGGTCTCACTGCTGGAGGGGTGTGTCACTGCAGGAGGGACGTGTCTCAATGCTGGAGGGATTGGTCTCACTGCAGGAGGGACAGGTCTCATTGCTGGAGAGGTGTCTTACCGCAGGAGGGGTGTGTCTCATTTCTGGAGGAACTGGTTTGACTGCTGTTGGGGTGTCTCACTGCATTCTGCACTGGTCTCACTGCAGGAGGGGCGTCTTAATGCTGGAGGGAAGTGTCTCACTGCAGAAGGGGCGTCTCACTGTAGGGGGGTGTGTCTTTCTGCTGGAGAGGCGTCTCATTGCAGGAGGGGTGTGTCTCACTGCAATAGGGAATGGGCTCACTGTAGGAGGGGCTGGTCTCACTGCTAGAGGGATGTCTCCTTTTCATCGAGGTGTGTCTTATTGCAAGAGGAATGTTTCACCCAGATGAGGATGGGTTCCCTGTTGAGTCTGGTTCCTCTCAAGGATTCTTCATATTGCAATCTCAGGGAGTTTTTCCTTGTCACTGTCACCGTCACCCTCGACTTGCTCGTCAGGGACAATCTGGTCATCTTGATTTATACACAGTTTCTCACATTTCTCACATACAGATTTCCATAATTTTCTTTTGATTGTGTAAAGCTGCTTTGCGACAATGACCTCTGTTAAAAGCACTATACAAATAAAATTGAATTTAATTGGATTGAGTGTCTCACTACTGAAGGAATGTCTCATTGCAGGAGGGACTGGTCTCAGTGCTGAAGGGGTGTGTCTTACTGCTCGTTTATTTGTGTGTGGTCTCAAAAGCCTTTATTGTGTTTAATTAGAATGTAAATTAGTACACGTGGTTGTTAGAAACTCCGCCCTCCTTTTATCCTAAATAAAAATTTTGAGGGTGTTAAGGACTTTATGTGGCTCCACCCACTTGTGTAATTCACAGTGTAAGCATTCTCTCTCTCTCTGTAATCATATAGAAGTGTATAGAGGTGCATGTGTGTGTGTGTGTGTGTGTGTGTGTGTGTGTGTGTGTGTGTTCAGTACGAGAGGATTGATGCCTGAGGTTACAGGCTTGTCTGGCATATCTGACAGGCTAAACAGTGCTAGCAGATGACAGGACACACTCGTCAGACTCGTCACACGTACACACACACACACACACACACACACGCACACGCACGCGCGCACATAAAAAATCTCTCTGTCTCTCTCTAGTGCAGTTTGAGGTCAGCCACGCTGCAGTTTGAGGGAGGATGCACACACACACACACACACACACACACAAACACACACATACATACACACTCAAACACAATTTTCAAATGCAAAGAAAGAAAACAGTCTGAACACACACACACACACACACACGGCTCATGCTGCTGCGTTCATATCGATTATTTTGTTCTTGGCTGAAAACCCTAACTGCGAGAGAGAGAGAGAAAGAAAGAGAGAGAGAGAGAGAGAGAGAGAGGATGTTGCAAGCTTCGCTGACTTAAAAAGTGTGTGTGTGTGTGTGTGTGTGTGTGTGTGTGTGTGTGTGTGTGTGTGTGTGTGTAAAATAGAGAAGACAGGAGGCTTAGGGGCCCAGGCATGCAGGTTTCAGATTTCAGAGAGTACCAAGTTCACAGTCTCTCTCTCTCTCTCTCTCTCACACACACACACACACACACACACACACACACACACACACACACACACCCTTGGGGAACACCTGTATCGGCTGCGTCTCCGTAGAGCCTTGTACGCTTTTAGAGAAAAGGTTCAAATTGCTGTTAGGAACCGCGCGTTTGTGTGTGTGTGTGTGTGTGTGTGTGTGTGTGTGTGTGTGTATACAGCTGACTGGTGACATTCCTCTCCAGTACTCTTTGCTCCCTCAATCACTCCCGCCATCTCTCTATCTGTCTGCCCTCCTGCATGCAAACAAACAGATAAACTGGGGAAGAGAGAGACAGAGACAGAGCGACAGAGAGAGACAGAGAGAAGGTTAAGACAAACAGTGAGACAGATAGAGAGAAGGCCTGAGGAAGACAGACAGGATGAAAGAAAGTTAGAGAGAGATGGCGAGATAGAGCGAGGAAGAGAATGAGCGTGCGAGCAAAAGAAAGGGAGAACAAGGAAGCGAAACAGAGAGGAAGAGGTGGGGAGAGACGAAAGCAAAGGGAGCGACACGAAGAAAAGAGAGGGGGAAAGATGAAACAGAAAACATAGTGTGAAAGAAAAAGAGCGATGAAGAGAGAAATGGGGCGAGGGGAGGAGAAAGAGTGAGGACGGAAGATAGAGAGATAATGAGGGAGATGGATAGAGAGAGAAAAAAAGAGAGAGAACGAGCAAGAGAAGAGGTGAGAAAGAGACGGGAAGAGAAAGAGAAGAAGAGAGGAATACAGAGAGAGAGAGAGAGAGAGAGAGAGAGAGAGAGATTATTCGGGGTGAGATTACAGGCTGCAGTGGCTGTACAATCAGATTACCTTAGAGGAGTGCAGAGAGGGCGAGAGACACTCAGACAGATAAGGAGAGAGAGAGAGAGAGAGAGAGAGACGGATGAGGGACTGAAGTGCAGAAATAGAACGACGGCGCTATTATTTTTAATCTGCTTCGTTTGTTCCTCGCGGTCGTGTTTCCCGGCGTTCACACTCGCAGCTATTTTTTGCGCTTCACGTCACCCGGATCTTTCTACATCAGTCGTTAGCGGCCGTTCCTGACAGGCGCGTACTGCTGGTTGCCATGGCAGCACCTGGCTCCTCGTCACATGATCTCCTGATCTGGGTTTTCATGCAGATCGAGTGGGACATAACGCTTATATTATACTTGTACGGTAAAAACAGCCGGTACCGACTCGATTCAGTCCAGGCTCGATGATCAGTTTACACAACTCGATCACGCCTTTTTAAGGTTTGCCTCTCATAGGTAAGTTCTGTGGGCGTGGCTAAATGTAAACTAGCCGTATCGTAGAGGCAGTTTTTGCAGTGAGGCAGTGTTACAGAGCCGCGAGTTGCGAAAACATTTAAACGCACACCATTTCTATTCTAATTTTACGTTGCTCCCACGTTGTGCGGCTTTCATTTATTGCCAGTGGGCGTGGCTTATTTAGCTGCTGATCACTTCCCTGCTTCAGAAACATACAATAAAAAAAAAATCACTAGCTAGCTTTTTTAAATAGTAGCTTTAATATCGTAATAAAACTGCAAAGTTGTAACTTCATTACGAATAAGTGACAAGGACTCAAACTAACCTCATTTATTTATTTATTAAAACTTGCGATTTCATGCCGTAGCAATCAGTTTCTCGGAACGAGACCTCACAAACGATCATGACAATTCTCGGCGTGTCGTGACTCCATCCTCCTCCGCCAGCATCGCTCTGCTCTACTCTTACTTTATGTCTCATTCACGTACGATCCTATCGCCCCGCCCCCTTTTCTTAACCACGCCTCCCCTCACTGTAAATTCAACATTTCAGCGAACACACACACTCCACGCAAGGCAGTCACGCTATCACGTGCTGAACTAAAACGTGTTCCAGTAGAACGGAGATCGACGGAATCGCGTACCAGCAACGAGCAAGCCTTTAAAAAAAAATTTTTTTTTTATCAGTTACACAAGAATAACCAGAAGACACACCCACGTCCTCTGTGTGATGTTTCTCGCTGTTTTCCTCCTGACAGGAGCACGACAGACGAGGTGACAGACATCAAGAATTTCCGAGGACGGATGAAGCGAGACGTCCTGACAATGATAGTCCTTGTGTGGGTGTGTAGGTGTGGGCGGGTGAATACAGTTTACTGCACGTATACACACACATAGCCGTGTGTGTGTGTGTGTGTGTGTGTGTGTGTGTGAGCATTAGTCTTAAGCAAAACCTAGACCTGAAGTGAAATTACATTATAATTACATTCCAAAAATCCTTTTTTAAATAAATAAATAAATAAATAGATAAATGTCCTTGAATGCCATTGGTCAACTCCGAGTGTTGATTTATTCCTCATTTGCTTAATGTTTTATTACACGTCCTTGCCCCGCCCCCTCTCGCTAAGCGTCCTTAATCTGACTAAATCTGACTAAAATAACAAGAACAAACAAAAAAAAAACCCTCTGAAACTACAAAAACCACTTTGTTTGTGTGCATGTGTGTGTGTGTGTGTGTGTGTGTGTGTGTGGGTGTGTGTGGTGCTTCCCCAAGATCTCAGCACCCCGTGTGGGGTAATTGCTGGGCGGCTGACACCTGCACGCCGAAGGGCTTTTTCCCCTGCAGAGTCTCTCTCCACACACACACACACACACACACACACACACAGCCTGCGATACGTGCATACACGGTGACGTCCACAGCCTGCAACCGCTTTGTTTGCCACGCCGTTACAGCAGCAAGGCACACCGAAAAAAACACATCTAACCTACCATTAACACACACACACGCGCGCACACACACTCACACACACACACACACACACACACACACACACACACAGTGAGTGAGGGAGGAGAGAAACCAGACAAGTGTGTGTGTGCTGTGACCTTTCTTCCAAATGTCAGCAGCGTGAGTCGCGATTAATGGTGTGTGTGTGTGTGTGTGTGTGTGCGCGCTTGTGCGACCGCATGTACGTGTATGTGTGTGTGTACATACATGCTTGTGAGTGTGTGTGTGTCAGTGTGAGTGTGTGTGTCAGTGTGAGTGTGTGTGTGAATGTACTTGCTTCACCCGGTCACGCTTTCTCCAAAACCCCCAAAGAGGAAAACAACATGCGAGGAGTTTTCAGAGAACTCTCGTGATTTATGCGCAGAGATGGACTGACTGCGGAACGACGGGGGAAAAAAACGAGGGAGGAAATGAGAGAGGGAGAGGAGGAGAGCGGGGAGAGAGAGGGGGGGGGGGAGAGTGAGGGAGGGAGGGAGGGAGGGAAGTGAATTTAATCACAAGGTCACTCCTCGTCCTGGGTGATGGCAGTGCAGGCTAATGGAGGGATAGAGAGAGAGAGAGAGAGAGAGAGAGAGAGAGAGAGAGAGAGAGAGTAGGGAGGGAGATGGGGAGAGTAAGGTCATCAGCTGTGAGCTGGATGAGTGCAGGTTAAAAGAGGTGAGGCCAGGAAGAGAGAGAGAGAGAGAGAGAGAGAGAGAGAGAGAGAGATTGTGGGAAAAGGGATGTCAAGGACATGTAATCTTCTCAGTGAGCGGACAGGGAGACAGAATGATAGATAGATGGATACACAGAATGATGGATAGAAAGAGAGACAAAATGAAAGAAGAAGAGGGACGAGAGACAGAAAGGTAGATGGAGAGATAGAATGACAGAAGATAAAATCAGAGGGAAGGAGAGAGACACTGACAAACGCAAGGAGAGGCAGAAAGACAGACGACACACAAAGACGTACAGAGAGACAGAACTATAGACAGACAGGAGCAGACACAAGAGTCTAGAAGGAGGAGAAAAGAACTATAGATAGAAGGAAAGACAATGGTAGACAGAAAGAGAGACACAATGATATAAGTTGAGAAAATGACGTAATAGACAGAAAGAGAGAGACAGGAAGATAGAGAGAAGAAAAGAAAGATGGATACAATAAAGACAGACAGAAGGAGATACACAGAGGTAGAGAGGGAGAGAGAGAAATCTATAGACAGAGAAGCTCAACGTTAGACAGATAGATAAAAATCAGCATACACAGAAGGAGGAAAAAATGATAGGCCATCTAAAAGACAGATATAAAAAGAGACACAAAGATGTAATGAGAAACAGAACTATAGATGGGAGAGACAAAATGACTGACCAGAGAGACAAAAAACAGACAGATATGAAAAGAGAGACCCAATAAACAGGAAAGACAAATAGAGATTTGATGATGGACAGAAGAGACAAAAAAGAGACCCAATAGACAAGAGAGACAAAAAGGAGACACAATAGACAGGAGAAACAAAAATGAGATGTTAGACATGATAGAAAAAACAGAGAGACACAATTGACAGAAGATACAAACAAAGAGAGACAATAATGGACAGGAGAGACAAAACGAGATACACTATAGACACACTATAGAGAAAAGAGAGAGATACAACGAGAGACAAAATGATGGACTGAAGAGATTAAAAAAAAAAGAGAAACACAAAAGACAAGAGAGACAAATAGACACGATGGTGGACAGAAGAGACAAAAAGTGAGAAACAACAGAAAAGAGAGACAAATGAAGAAAGACACTATGTGGGACAAGGGGGACAAAAAAGAGAAGCAAAAAACAAAAGAGACAAAAATGATGGTCAGGAGAACTGCAAGAACGAGAAAATGATGTAAAAAAAAAATTGTCTATCAGCTTTTACTTGTCCTGCTGCGTTGTCCAGTGCCGTCACACCTGATATCGTTTCTGTCCCCTTGCTAATTTTTTTACATTTGTGACAATAACATTTTTTCTGTCACTTGACATTCAGTCCACATTTTTTTTATTAAAAAATTTGTTCAACATATTTTTTTTTATCTAAATTTCCGACCATGTGAAACATATTTGATTTGCAAAATTCATTCAGAGGATATCGAAACATACTCGTCTGGCTAGCGCGATAGCTAGATAACGCTCGGCTACATTTTTATCTAAATCGCACCTCGGTGAAAATCTGGGGCTTAGCTTATTTAAAGCTAGGTATGTATTTGTTAAGACAAGCTCGGTGCGTAACTGTTATTTCTAGCATTTTTGTTTAACATGTTGAATTTAACGGCAAATTAGAAGGGATTTATTATTTATTCGATAAAGTAGAGAGTCTGTGTTTTAGCTTCCCCGTTAAGCAGTAGGGTTTTGTTGTGACATCCGATCTTGTAGCTAGCTAGCTAATGCGGGTAAGTGATATTTACCGCAGGCGTGACTTAGCAGGACATGTGATAACGCGATCTCCCTGCGTCTACGGTGAGTATCGAACGCGATTCCAGGAGTCGGAGCGTAAACATTTACGAAAGAGTTGAAAGAGAACATGGTTAATGACGCAGTGGAGGGAGAAACGGTATGCTTTTACCGGATGAGGCCGGGAGATATCGGAGATAAGGGTTCAGCGAGACGGGCATTAATGTTTAATGTCATAAAACTGCAGCCAGAGAGCGGGCGAGCAAGCGAGCGAGCGAGCGAGAGAGAGAGAGAGAGAGATGGAGGACAGGGAGCAGTGCTAAACAGAGGCAGAGGACCAAGCTAATGGCTGTTCACCTTGCCTTGTTCTCTCTCTCTCTCTCTCTCTCTCACACACACACACACACACACACGGCTGTCTTTTTAATATAGCAGTTACCATGGTGGCTGGAGAGCACTCCACAGCTGAGGCCGGCTGGCAGGCGAGGTGTGCGTGTGTGTGTGCGCGCGCGTGTGTGTGTGTGTGTTTGGGTCCTTGTCAAGCCATACACACGCTCACCAGTCAGTGTCAGCCCAGGGTTGGCCCTTGGTTCCAGCTCTACCCTCCTCTCTCTCTCTCTCTCACTCACACACACACACACACACACACACACACCTCATTGCACTCCTAATTTGCACATGACGCCTCAACACGCCGGGCCATTACTCATTTGTACAGCCCCGGTTTAAAAAAACGCCTGAGCCAGCAGCCCTGGACACACACGCGCACACACACACACACACACACACACACACACACACACACACACACAGTCTCAGCGAGACGTGTGTGTACAAGCACACACGAAATACAAACCAAAAACCACTAGACAAGCACGGGGCATTAAAAAAAAGAACCCGCACACACCCACAAAATACACACACACACACACACACACACTCACACACACACACAGACAAACCGGATTTCCAGATTTGCCCGAGTGCCATGACCTGGGGTCGACGTGGGCGGGGCTTGTGTTAACCACAAGCTGTCAATCACATACAGGATCACGTGACGTCACCCAGTTAGCTTTTTCTTTTCAGCTCTACTCAACGTTTATCTTGCGAGTGAACGTAACATGAATGTTATCGAGCTTGCTTGGTCTTAATTAAAGAATAAAGCTTAGCTGCACTAGCAAGCAACCAATCAGTCAAGTCCAGTGTGGGTGTGGCCTGTCTGAATTTTTTTTTTTCTCAAAATAGCTAAGTTGTTAAAGACAAGTTGTGCGGTTTACACAATCTGCTTTATTCTCAGGCTTTGTTCTCAGAATGGATTTGCAAAGCAAGCTAGCAGTACTAGCTACGTACAATCACCCCGAGGATTTTGGTCAACATCGCAACGTCTCTGTTGACATTTGGTGAGAGGTTGTGTCTGACAGGATGAGATGAATCTGTAGCAGTTGTAGCGCTTGCTAGTTGAGAATCTAGCATTAAAAGCTACCTTGTTCCTCGCTAACGCAGAGACCGTAAGTAGCTGCTTTATCCCTTGCTAGTTAACCGTTAATCTAGCGTTAACCTGCCGCGATGGAACTGTTTATCAATGTGCTGTGTTCAGCCGCGATGGCTAGTTAAACTAATGCTAGCACTGTCAAATTGTTAAACTGGATAACTGAGCTAAAAACAAAATCGATTTTGTCTTGTTTTTTTTTCCCTACCACGCAGTCAGGTTCTCATGAATTCTGTAGACCCATTTTGTCCTCGTTCTCTTGACCGACCGATGCTTCTCCGACTCATGTGCGTGGATTCCTACAGTAACATGCGGGGAGGTGAAAAAGGTCAAGGTTAAAGGTCACCGACCCTGAGGGAGCGTGTCTGACGCGGGCCATCTTGTTTCAAAGCGCCGGCGCGTGATGAAAGCTCTCCGTCTGTCAATCAGCGCAGACGAGCGAACGAGACCGAGCCACAGGAACAGGCCATGCACCATTAGGCCTGCGCGCGCGCACACACACACACACACACACATTCTCTCTCTCTCTCTCTCTCTCTCACACACACACACACACACAGGTCTGCGTCAGCCGCGTTTATGAACGTATAAATCCTGCGCTCGCGGTGTGGAAGTTAGGGGGGGTTGGCGGGAAGACCCGCGAAAGGCGCTCGCTCGCTCGCGCGCGCCCCACCGAGCCCTCCTCGCGCGCGCGAGAGTAATCGAATCGCGCTGTCACGCGGAAAGAATTATTCCCGCCGTATCGCCGAGCAGCCGGTAATTGGATACGATTTAACATTCGCCGCTGCTAGACTGGTTACACACACACACACACACACACACACACATTTATTTATTTATATTAACGTGAAGGAAAAATCCCGCTGAGACTTGTACCCCCCCCCCCCCGCCCACACCACACACACACACTAACACACACCGAGCGGAATCATCTTTCAGCGCTCGTAAAGCACGCCTCGCCGTGACAAACGGATTAACGGCGGTGTATGTGTGTGTGTGTATATGTATGTGTGTGTGTGTGCTCCACGTTTAACCCCACACACACGGAAGCACGTGTACAGGTTAAAGGAACATTTGGCAGCCAATGGAACAGGCGAGAAGAAGGAAGAAAGTGTGTGTGTGTGTGTGTGTGTGTGTGTAAGCTTTTAAATCTGCACTTTAAGGGCCCGCGGTCTCTCTCTATCACACACACACACACGCACACACTGAGCCAAGAGACCTTCACGCGCTGAGTGACTGTGTGTGTGTGTGTGTGTGTGCGTGCGAGCTCGAGCGAATGACGGTAAAAGACGAAGGGAAAAAAAGTGCCCCATAAAGTCCCACTTTAACGAGACGCAGGCTCGAGACACAGGCTCGTTAAAGCTCCGCGTTTCACAGGCTGTCCAAGTCCCGAGCAGCTCACAGCGACGCGGGAATCATATCCACTGCTATATACGTTATGACGTCACAAAAGCCTAGTCGCACGTTCACATGTAGGCGTACTGATATTTAGCGATTCGCGATGTTTGAGCCTCTTCCCGTGTTTCGCGCACAGCGGTACCTCGGCATACGAACTTAATCCGCTCCCGAAGTGAACTTAAAATCTAAAATTGTGAACCGCATCGTCCCATAGGAAATAATGTCATTGCAGATAATCCGTTCCAGCCACCCAAAAATATTAGCAATTTCACCCATTTCCAAATGTCGCTTTGCTTGGCTTTTACATGTGAACAGCTCCCAGACTTGGATGCCTCTTATGCGCATGTGCAACGCAAGCAAGCAAGCGCTCAGTTTGGCTCCGTTCAGTTGCTCATACAAAGAGCTTGCAAAATTGTATATCTTAAGGTGAAAATATGTGAGGTGGGGTGTTCGTATGCCAGGGCACCACTGTACCACTGTAAGCTATGAAACACGTAGCGTTTCACAATGTGCCGAATGTTTCGTGTACAGTGGTACAGTGGCAAGTTCTTAAAAACAATTTTTTTATTTTGAAAGACATTTCTTCGTAAGAAGTAATGTAATTGCGGATAATTCATTTCAGCCACCCAAAAACATTACCAATATTACCAATTTCCAGCTCTAATCATATTTCTGCAGATAAAAACAATCAAAACGTTTAGAAAAAACATGTCAATGAAAATTTAAAAAAAAATAAATAGACATTAAACCTCACTTAACCTTAATTTATGATTCCTCTTGGCACTGGCTGCTTTAAAAACCAAACAGGAAGTGACTCTCTTTTCTTCTCGCTACCATCCTTGCTAACATTCCTGGGACTCATGGTGCTACGTGTTCAGTAAGTCTTGCAAAAAATACATATAATAAAAAAAAAATGCAACCTCACTTCACTTTCCCTTGATGCAAACAAGTTTTGAACGGCTTCCGGACACACGCTCAACTTAGCCGGCGTTCAGTTCGGCTTGGTTCATTCGCTCGTATGCCGAAAATGCTTCGTACGGCAAGGCAAATGTCTTGCAAAATTTCACATCATAATTGAAATTTGTTAGACCCTGCATTCGTATGTTGACGTACACTGTACTGATATTTATGTTTGTGCGTACATAGCTCTGTTAACGTGGTCACGCTGCGAAAACCTTTCTGTGTACCTCGCGTTTATGCTTCAGTCTCAGACCTCAGAGCAACCTGAGTGAAATTAGCATTTTTTCAAGTCACACTGAAGAACACTTCAAGCTCTAGATTTCGGCGCCTTCTTTGATTCCCTGCCTTTCTGTACTGCGAAAGCCTTTTAAGGGGATCGAAAAAGGAATGTCTGCCTCTGTGTGTGTGCATGTGTGTGTGAGCGTGTGAGCGTGTGAGATAGACGCTTGCTTGCGCTGCGGGAGTTTCCAGAGGGATTGGCCCTTTGTGCATTCATGTCAGCCTGTGAATTTATTGCCTCTCCGCCTCCACAGCCTCGATTGCAGCCATCTGGAGTTTCGCCTAATCTGGATCCGCTTGAGTCTCACCGCGGAAGGAGATCGGAGCGGCTCCGATTCACATCCCAGGTCTAGATATTGTGTAAATGCTGAGAAAAAGAAACTCATTTCATTCTGTCAGGAATGCCAGGTTTGACCACAGGGTTAGCAACTAGCTAACAAGGATAAAAATAATACGCGAATACATTACTCAGCTTGGTGAACGGCTTGAAACTTGAGTTTAGTCACGATTGTCAAGAGTTGCTACGATTACGAAAGACCTCAGCGTGTGTTTAAAATCAACTATAGCTCATAACTCAAACTTTAGCTATATACTTATATAAAAGTTTACATATCGAGGCAGACCCACCCAGTACCTCCTTGTACCTCCTTTTCTGTATCTATTCTATCAATCATGACCCCCTCTAGTGGTCTGGGGGTCATTGGCGAACGCGTAAAGCAAGAATGTTAATGATTAAGCTGATGACTTGGACTGGGCACAATGTAGTTGATCGCAGATCCGTGATCGTAAAACCTGACACAGAGAACACGTTGTCCGATAGATTTTATCGGGACCTCGTGCAGCGTGATAACAGTTTGAGAAGATCGCTAAAATCGGATGGTCTAGAAATGACTGCAAACGGAGGCGCAGCGGATCCTGGCGGATAGAAATCGATGACCCTCTTGAAGTTCCGGCTATTCTTAGCATCTTAGCAGAATACCCGCAAAACCCCGCGTGCCGATTTCATTGACCAACACCGGATTCAATACAGCGCCCCCACACCCCCTCCCCCCAGCCCCCTTTCCTCCCGCCCATAAGAAAAAAACAAGGATATGTGCGGACCTCGAGGCTTTTTGCTCACGCTGCTGAAAAAGCCTCTAATGCAAACATTCTGTACGTGCAGAGAATAGGAAGCAAGTAGAAAGAGGTGTGTGTGTGTGTGTGTGTGTGTGTGTGTGAGAGAGAGAGAGCGAGAGAGAGAGAAAGCGAAGACAGCAAGGAGCCCGACGCGCAGCTCAGGCAAGACGAAAAGAAGAAATATTGCCCTCGGGGAGCGGCGCAGCGCGAGGCGGGTGAGGAGGAGGGCTCAGATCCAAAATAACGAAATTAGCGAGGCGACGGGAAGCTCCTGAGGGTAATCGTCATCCGGATTCCCAGCACTGTTTCAAAGAGAAGACAGAACAGGCTGAGATAACGCTGTGATATCGAGCGGCCTCGAACTCCAGGTGATAAGACGTCGCCTGAATTCACAAAACCTCCGCCGTAAAGGGGAAAAAAAAATTCCTTCATGAAGGACGTCTGTCTTCTTTTTTTTGTATGGTGTAAATCATGGCCACTAAAGAAAGGAAAACGAGGTTGAAAAATAAGATTGGAATCCAAAACGCTGTTTCACGAATATCTGGAGAACAATTTTTAAAAAGCTGGAGTTTCTATTGACAGGAATGGAACAAACAATCTCGTTTCGTTTACGTCCGACGTCAGTGGCATCAGATGCCGAGCGCTCGCTTTACGATAGTTAGACGTTCCCGGCTTGTGTGCTAGTTAGCCTTGTCATCAGCCATGTCGTAGGGGACTCCGTATGCGTGCAGTATGCATCGTTTGTTTAGATGACGCTATAAAGGAATCTCTCTCTAGCTTTCTAGAGAGCTCACAAATCAAGTTGCAAAAACATTTATCAATCTTTATATTTTTCCAGACTTACTTTTGCATTTCTGTCCTCAATATAGTCGTAGCCAATTCCATCTGTCATTAGGTGGCACTCACGACATGTGGCGTAACACAAACAGAAGAAAGCGCTATCTGCTCTTTCCGCTTGCATGAGCTCACAGACGCCAGTGATTGGCTAGTATTGCGATTGGTGTAAGAGCGCTAGAGTGTCACCCATCCCTTCCTCAGAGAGAGCTCTGCCAACCAGCGTTCGCTAGGCTCCTCATCTGCAGCATCACCTGGGATTCGAACTTGCGATCTCCGGATGATCGGCTGAGCCATTTATCGTTCAGTTTCGGGTTTTTTTTTTCCCGGCAATATTTTCACACCCAAATCAAATTAACAACTATATCTCTGTTGTAGCACCTCATAAGCACGCTGGATCTTGCAGCTCCTATAGACACACACTGTACACTTTTCATGAGGGTGCCATTACTTTTGTCCCAAACTTAAGTACCGCTTCATTAGACATGCTGTTTATCTGTTTATCTGTTTATCCTTATCTTTTCAAACTGTTGTTTATGTCGTGTCACCAGGATCAGAATCAAAAGGAAGCGCCGTCCGCCCTCTTCTGCATACATGCACTCACAGAAGCGGACGGTTGGCTAGCATCGCTGTGATTGATAGCAGAGACAGGGTTTGTCCCTTCCGCAAAGTTTTCATTACAACCATAAGTAACGGTACCAGAAGCCAAACAAAAAAAAAAAAAGTTTGATAACATTTGGATCAGTATATTGTTCTTTTTTATCTCTTTATCTTGAGGAACAGATGGAACGCTTCCAGCTTCGGTGCTACCTGCTCAAAAGCAACAGCGTAGCCTACAGCAGTGTTTACAGAACCTACACACACGTTATATAACACACCGTGTTCGAAATGAAAGTGAGAGTTGAGCTTTACGCAATGCTCAGTGTTTTTGGATTCCCAGCAGGTGCAGATTTAGCGGCGTGTATTAGCATTAGTATTGACATTAACGCTAGCGGTACTCAGTGGCCCAGTCGGACGCCTCGCGCACGCACACGTGGGGGCAAAACAAATAATTAACCCGAGTTGTTTTGTTTTTAAATCAGGATGAATTGATGAATTTCTTGCAGAGGATTTCTTTTTTTGTTGTTGTTGCTTCGCTAACAGCGGATCAAAGGTTAAAGGTTAAAGGTCAGGATCAGGGTCACCCTCATGGGTTAGCCATGTATTCACGCTCGAGTTTCACGCCACTCCTCTCCGCAAAAACAATCGGATTAGGCCGCGCTCGAGCCGCCGTGTGTGTGAATCAGAGGCGCCTGCTCTTCACACTTCACCGCTTTCTGATTTTCCGTTCGCTCGCGCGCATGAGAGGGCGAAACGAACGAACAGAGGAGCAGCGCTCACTCCCCGCGCCTCCCTCCCACTTCTTTCTCTCTCTCTCTCTCTCAGTCTCTCTCTCTTTCTCTTTCATTCTTGCGGGCGCAGACTCGGTGCCAGAGGTTTCTCACAGCGAGACGCTTGGAAGTGTTTATAGGCGCAGTCTCGAGGCTGCCGCCGCCGCCGCCAACACACACACGCACACACACACACACACACACACACATACACGCACACAGATGCTGCCAGAGAGCGAAGACAAGGTTTGTCTCAGTTCCGGTTATACCGCAGACTAAAAAAGACCGTAAATCCGATTGTTTAAAAAAATACACACGCTCGCGGAAATAAACGTTGTGCTGGAGGTGCTTTACATTTACAGCTAAGGGAAAGTAGCTAATGACTGAACACGCAAATGATCGGGATGATTTGGATATTAAAATTTGTCTTACATGGAAAAAAGACCATTTTTGAAGACACACAGGAAGAGAAGAGAAGCGTCTGGTCAGGGCAACACAAAAATGGAATAATTACATAAGTAATAAAGTTTAAATGAGGATAAAATGATTGCTGGTTGGTAGTCAATGGAGATCACTGATTGGTGGTCGACAAATGAAGGCGATAACTGAATGGTGGTTGGTATCCAATGGCGATCAGTGACTGATTTGTAGGTAAATGAAGGTGATCAGTATTGTTTTATTTCCTCGTCAAGTGCTGGTAGGCCGCGGTTTTAATGGTTACCTGTAAATCATCCTTTATATATCGGTGGGTTTCACTTGCAACCTTACATGGGCATCGGGTTAAAGCCCTGCCCAAGGAGTAAACAGTGATGTCACTCAAACCCGACCTTTCGATCTTCATCTCATTCCCTCAACTAACTGATCCACCGCTGCCCCAATTAGTGATTGGTGTTTGGTGAACAATAGTGACCAGTGATTGGTGTTTGGTGAACAATAGTGACCAGTGATTGGTGTTTGGTGAACAATAGTGACCAGTGATTGGTGTTTGGTGAACAATAGTGACCAGTGATTGGTGTTTGGTGAACAATAGTGACCAGAGATTGGTGTTTGGTGAACAATAGTGACCAGTGATTGGTGTTTTTGCTGAGTAGCTAATTACTAAACATACAAACTATGTCATAGACTTGTTTTCAGGTTCACTGACTTGGATATTAAAATGTGTCGTACCTGAAAAAGGAAAATTTTTGAAGACACACAGGAGGAGAAGAGACGCGTCTGGTCAGGGCAACACAAAATACACGAAATAATGATATAAGTAATAAAGTTAAAATTTCTTTTAAGGATAAAATGTATTTCATAAAATGATTTACAGTACTGAAGTTTTTCTGCAGTGTAAGTGTGTGTGTGTGTGTGTGTGTGTGTGTGCGTGTATATTTAGGACGAGTCGATTCCGTTTGCCCAGTGCAGTTTGAGTTGATCTCTGCCAGCCCGTTTTCGGAGAGGCCAACAATACATAGCAGGAGCTTCCCTGTGGAGCCCCGAGATCTTTTGACTGTAGGGTTGCAGCCACGGGCGAGTTTCAGCGAGGATCTGGAGACAAGTTTGGAGATTTCCAACTAGTCGGAAGCCAATTATCGACACGTTTTACGCGGCTCCACATCACTCACGTTTCCGTCCACAGTAGCGGGAAAGAAATAATCATGAAGCATTTCTACAACAGCTTCGCTTTATAATGCAATAATAAATTGTGCGCACATCTATAAAGTTAGGCTTTCTAATAGAATTGAATCACCATGGTTGGTGATTTCAGGCTTTTCTTTACGCCTGTGTGGAGTAAATCATCTTGTGAAGATCGTTCTTTACTTTGCTAGTAAACGAACTGTTGCCAGTGAAGTGTTGAGGTGTGAATGCTCCCTGTGTGATGGGATCAAGTCTAGATATTTAGCTAGTCTTGATATTATTTCGTCACCTCGTACATCCCTGAGGATACAGAGTAAGCCCTATGCTAGTCACTATGCTAGTCACTATGCTAGTGGATAAAAATGCTAAAGAATTCTCCACTGCCATGAAAGCAGCATTGCCATGACTTTCACCAGGACTGAATGACGAGATTTCATCCAAGAACCCTTTAGTCATGAGATCAGATCAGTCTTAGGAGGTGTAACGTGTAAAACGACACGCTAGCCAGTTGCTAGTTTCTTGTCATCGCGACAACAACGTTCTGTCAGTATGGGGATGTTTGCCGTTCTTGAGCGCCTGAGTGTGAGCGCGGCTACGACCCCGAGATAAAATCGACAGACAGGGTCGAAGCGCTACTCATGGGACAGCTACTAACATGGTAGAGGCGATGGTACAACCTTCATGTCACCTCAGGATCAGTTGTCAAAGAATCTCCATTGTATTATCTGACAGGGAGAGCAGACGTCACGGCACGGCGGATCTCGTTCAGCGTGACAAGTGACGCTAACCATAAAACGCCAGCAACCAGAAAAACTTTAGAGTTTGTAGAGAATTAGAGAAAGAAAATATTTAACAGCTAATATGGCAGCTATGATAATCTGGGGAGCCAATGGTGGTGCTTTATTCTGACACATGATTTAGTAGAGGAGGTGCAGCGTGCGGTTTGGGACGCAGCCCCGACTCGCTCCCTGTGGCTGAGAACAACAAAGCCGTGAGCTCTGTAGGGGTATTCTCTTATCCATGAAATTAAACGGCAATTAATCAGCTGGGTGAATAAGATGGTGTGTGTGTGTGTGTGTGTGTGTGTGTGTGTATGTGTGTGTGTGCATGTGTGTATGTGTGTATCTTGGGGGATGGGGGGTGTTTCTGTAAATTATACCAACCGATCCATAACGATCTGCAGGTGGAATGGAGAGAGAGAGAGAGGAGTGCGTGGGCCTATGGGTGTGTGTGTGTGTGTGTGTGTGTGTGTGTGTGTGCGTGTGCGCGTGTGTGCGTGTGCGCGCACACGCGTGTGTGATCATGCTGATTGATAACGGCTGCTGGAGGCGCCGCTGAGTGCAAAGAGCTTCCTGCAACCTGAACCTCAAGCGCTCTCTCTTTTATATCTCCCTCTTTTATATCTCTCCTTCTCTCTCTCTCTGGCTCGGTGCCAGAGGCCTTGTTCCAGCTCGCAGCCACACAAGCCTTCAAGCTTTGGCTACCGCCCCGTGTGTGTGTGTGTGTGTGTGTGTGTGTGTGTGTGTGTGTATGTGTGTGTGTGCCAGACTCTGATTGCACCAACAGATGGCTGGATCGGTGTTACCTACTGGAGAGCAAAACTCCTACGAGCCGTGACTCGTGTGTGTGTGTGTGTGTGTGTGTGTGTGTGTGTGTGTGTGTGTGTGTGTGCGCGCTTCCCGTTCCCCGTCAACACGCCGTTAGAGCAGCACTCTCTCACCCGCAACAAATCCCACCTGATCCTGCCTGCCCCTCCTAGTCCTACCGCTAATACCCCTATGTGTGTGTGTGTTTATGTGTGTGTGTATATGTGTGTCATGAGTTGTGACGTGTTTGTGACAGGTGAAGCCCACGGGGACGCCAGCCTCATGTGAGGCAAAGGCAACAACATCTGGATCTACTCAGTCTCTCTCTCTCTCTCTCTCTCTCATTCACACACACACACACACACACACACACACACACACACACACACACACACACACACACATCTTGCCCATTTCCCTCTAATCCTCGAGCCGCTCGTTTTCCACCCCCCCACCCCACCCCACCCCACGTCCTTTCCATCGACGCACACTTAAAACAGGCCCGGCATCGCCGAGCTCGCGCTCTGTGCTATTACAACACGCCGCCGTGGTCCCACGAGACCCCCTGCGCGCGCTCTGATTTCCTTCACGCCGCAGAATATAATACCAGCCTTTCAGCCTCGCGCTCCCCCGCCACCCCTCCCTCTCTCCCTCCCGCTCTCCGTCTCTCCCTCCTCCTCCTCCTCCCTTCTCCTCCTCCGCTCCCGATCTGGCTCGCTGGTTCGCAGCACCGCGTGACGCCGAGTGCGCGCGCGGGCCTCTGAAGGGCCTCCGCAGAATTAATGAGTTTAGAAGCGTTTAGCCCGATCCGCGCGAGAGCTTTCTAACTCCGCGGCCTGAAACACGGGAAACGGTCACGTGTGAACTAGACTCCTTAATAACGGTCCGATCTGTCTGAGGGGAAAAAAAAGAGAAATCACAAGAGAGTTTGCATTGACCCCGCTGAAATCACCCCCCCGGGGCAAATTTACATCTTTGCTCAGCAGCCTGTTTGGTTGCGACGTCCTTGTAAAAGGAGGATTTTAGTAAACGCACAGTACCTGCCGTTATTCCACGTTTAAAGCTCCAACCTCAACTAAACAATATGCAAATTAGGTGATCAGGTGAGGGACAAATCCAAGCAGTCATCTTAAAAGATTCCTCAGATCACGTGAGGTCTGACGTTTCTCCAGTTCAACAGAACGTGACGAACTTTTTTGCATTAAGGCTATTATAGTTTATTGACTGTTCATGTCAGAGACATTTAAGGAATATCGCATTCGAGGTCATGCTGTTGTGCTGATCAGCGCGTGGTTTAAGAGACATGACGTTATCGGATGTGTGTTGTTGCTGAAAGTGCGTCTGTGACTGGGTGTGAATGTGGGCGTGGTCAGGCAGCTGCTCTCTCCTCAGTACTGCGGACCGTACAGACCGACTCTCACCCATGCTGAGACGCACAGGTAGTGTCATTAACCACTGGACAACACCTGGGACACGCCCACTCACACACACAGTTAGTGTCATTAACTGCTGGACAACACCTGGGGCACGCCCAGTCACACACACAGTTAGTGTCATTAACCACTGGACAACACCTGGGACACGCCCAGTCACACACACAGTTAGTGTCATTAACCGCTGGACAACACCTGGGACACGCCCAGTCACACACACAGTTAGTGTCATTAACCGCTGGACAACACCTGGGACACGCCCAGTCACACACACAGTTTGTGTCATTAACCGCTGGACAACACCTGGGACACGCCCACTCACACACACAGTTAGTGTCATTAACCACTGGACAACACCTGGGACACGCCCAGTCACACACACAGTTAGTGTCATTAACCGCTGGACAACACCTGGGACACGCCCAGTCACACACACAGTTAGTGTCATTAACCGCTGGACAACACCTGGGACACGCCCAGTCACACACACAGTTAGTGTCATTAACCGCTGGACAACACCTGGGACACACCCACTCACACACACAGTTAGTGTCATTAACCGCTGGACAACACCTGGGACACGCCCAGTCACACACACACAGGTAGTGTCATTAACCGCTGGACAACACCTGGGACACGCCCAGTCCCACACACAGTTAGTGTCATTAACCGCTGGACAACACCTGGGACACGCCCACTCACACACACAGTTAGTGTCATTAACCGCTGGACAACACCTGGGACACGCCTACTCACACACACAGTTAGTGTCATTAACCACTGGACAACACCTGGGACACGCCCACTCACACACACAGTTAGCGTCATTAACCACTGGACAACACCTGGGACACGCCCAGTCACACACACAGTTAGCGTCATTAACCTCTGGACAACAACTGGGAAACGCCCAATCACACACACAGTTAGCGTCATTAACCGCTGGACAACAACTGGGAAACGCCCAGTCACACACACAGTTAGCGTCATTAACCGCTGGACAACACCTGGGACACGCCCAGTCACACACACAGTTAGCGTCATTAACCACTGGACAACACCTGGGACACGCCCACTCACACACACAGTTAGTGTCATTAACCGCTGGACAACACCTGGGACACGCCCAGTCACACACACACACAGTTAGTGTCATTAACCGCTGGACAACACCTGGGACACGCCCAGTCATAAACACAGTTAGTGTCATTAACCACTGGACAACACCTGGGACACGCCCAGTCACACACACAGTTAGGGACACGCCCACACAAGACAAACTTAAAGGAGACGTTGGTTGGTGCAGGGAACAGCACGGGACTGAGCTCAGCAGCGCTTAGCTAAACTGCTCAGGAAACGAAGACACACACACACACACACGTGCACGAGTGTGAAACACACATGAAAATTTATCTCCTGGCAGCTATAGTAAATTAACACCCCCCCCCACACACACACACACACACACACACCCTCACCCTTACCCCACCCTCACCCCAGACAGATGTGCCTGCGCTCATTGCAGCTGCTCGCGCTCCGTCTCTCCTCTCGTTCTCGCTTGCGCTCACGCGCTCTCCAACGGTCGAGTGTCCTCAATGTCACGGCTAATAGATAAAGAGCGGATTAGCCATCGCGACACGGAATCTGCGCGTGCTGGGAGGGGGGAGGGGGGTGTAATTACCGCGCCTAATGTAATTGAATTGTTTTTTAATTAGAAGCCGACGCTTCTCTCCCCTATAGACTGCTTAAAGATGGAGTCCTGAGGATCAGCAGGCCGCCTCCTTATCTGTGCACCCAGACGCCTTTCGTTTCTTTTCCTTTCTCTGTCTTTTTTTTTTTTTTTTTACATTCAAAATAAAAATATACACTCACACGCATATATACTATACTGCATATATACTGTGTGTGTGTGTGTGTGTGTGTGTGTGTGTGTGTGTGTGTGTGTTATATTTGAAGCTTGGCATCGGACAGCAAAATAATTGAGCTCACTTCATATAATCTTGTTATTAACAGGCAATATGAAAGATATAAAACTACAGGCGTCTCATAATAGTAATATTTGCATGGCTAATTAAATATTTTTTAAAAACATTTTAACAGCACATACATTTTTGGAATAATGATCTAGAGCCACAATTTTAGAGCCACCAGATTATTTGATTCATTATTATTATTATTATTTTTTATTATTATTATTATTATTTATGTATTTTATTTTATTATAGTGGCGGACATCATCCATCATCGGAGGTTGTGTTTATAAATAATATCAAGTCAAATGCCAGTTTTAATGAAAGAGCGAAATGTCAGAAATATCAATCAATCAATCAATCAATCAATCAATCAATCAATCACATGCTCCAGCAGACTAAAATCGACAAATTGTTAGTTTACACAATATGCCTCAGATAGATGATTTTTTGGTTTGTTTGTTTGTTTGTACTCTCTGTACTAAAAGGCCTGTGAATTAAAAATATATACATGTATTTACATTTCATGTTATGATATACGCTAAAGCCTGAACATGTAACTTTTCTAATCAACATTAAGAATCTAAATCCAGTAAGTGTTTATTGTTTACACTATAAGATCAGGATAAAAAACAAATGACTTTGATGATTTTGAATTTTATGATCTTATATTTTTTCTATACTATTAAAAAGGTTTCGTGTCTAATTTTAATATATCCATAATTATTTAAAAAATTAATTATGTGCTATTAATATGTAATTGAATCATCTGGCTCTATTAAAAAACAAAAAAAAAAAAAAAAAAACACTAATCGGGTCTGAGACGTCTTCGCTTGCTGTACCGCATAGAATCTGAATATTTTTTAACCCACGGCGGAAATCTGACCTGAAGTTTACCTCTGATGCGAACAAAGGAAAATGTTACGTTAAGAAAAACTGACTTGTGACTTAATGATACTTGGTGTTTGCAGCTCGACAGGGGAGCCTGTGATGGGCCAGAAACTGCGATCATGTGATTTATTAGAGATTGACGTCCAGCATGTTGAAGCCAAGAACACTTATTAGCACTTATTAGCATGTTAGCTCTTGTTCTCAGGTTCTAGTAGCTGTAAACGATCCGTCCCCCACCAGACTATCTCTCCGGAAATGTTCCAGCTTCATGTCTGTCTGACCCAAGGGCATCATTTTGGTGTATTCATGGTCTTTATTTCAAAATCCCCCCCCAACCCAATCCCATTCCGTGATGTTTTTTTTTTTTTTTTTTTTTTTTAAAGCTGCTTCACATTATCTTCAAGACATAGAGACCAAAACGTGATGTTCTGCGTCCCAACTCCTGCAGCTGAGCCGCATCAACTCATTCATTTTGTATAGCAGGACCAAATGTGTAACGCATCAGTGTCGCCCTCACAGTGGATGGGATGGACACAACCAAGTTTAAATTACTTTTGGACAAAAAAAAAAATTTAATAAATAAGTTTACTCTCCGTAAACCGACAGTTGACAGAGTTGATTCTGGAGACGCCTTACGTACATCGCAAAAGTGTTACCGTGTCACCATTCTATGTTTTATTTATTTATTTATTTATTTATTTATTTAAATCTGATTCATTATCAGACTCTGGTTGCACAACTTCTTGTTGATATTGTTGTTGTTGTTATAGACGCAATGTTATTGAATGAAGCCGCACCTTCTGACCAATCAGCTTTGAGAATTTCATAGCGATGTGCGAGTCACTCGCTCTGGATGAGCGCGTCATCGTGCTTCCTTTACCACTCAACAATACAGCTTCCCTCTGACCATTACACACACACACACACACACACACACACACACACACATCCAATCCCTGGCTGCCGGTCCTCTCATTTCCGCCCATTCTCCAGTCATTTCCGATTCTATCCTGCAAAACAGGAAATGGAGCTCAGGTGTTCCGGTGTAGATCGGCGCGATGGCGAGGGGGAAAAGGCTGCAGCCTGCTTTAAAAGGTGGACGCGTCACATGGACACCCGGCACACTCCTCTGCTTTCCCTCAGCACACACCCACTATGCCGGGAAAGTGTGTTTTTCCCTTCAGATGATAAAAAAATTCCCGCTAGGTTAGAAAAACTGGATCGAGAAAAAAAGAAAAAAAAAGAGAGAATAAAAAAGAGGAGTCGGAAATGTCATACAAGATGGAGGGGATCTTTTATTGCCATTTATCTAAAGGATTTTTTTTGTTGTAAAATATAAATACAAATGATAGCGCGTGTAAATTACAAAGTTTCGACACATCTCCAAAAACAATAGACACACAAGTCGGAAAACAACTTACTCAAATCTTTGCCTCATTATGTACAACCTCGACTGTGTCCTGTTTCCTAACAAAGCTTTAATTAATAGTATCTTACACTTCACTTTTAATATTTACCTCCAAAAAAGCCATGTTTAAAATATCT